>JAMPIV010015224.1:0-343898 GCA_024509875.1 Oreohelix idahoensis
AGGCTCAAGCAGAGGTAACAGGTAATAAAAAGAAACAGGTGGATAACTTTAGGGCACCACAGAACTTTAATAAATTTGATCCCAGAGATCAAAACAAAGGTAAGCACCAGTTTGATAGGCCACGGTATGACAATAAAAATAAAAAACCCACAATTCGATGAAAGGAAATATGATGAAAGAAAATCTTTCAACCAAGGAAAAAGGTGGTGTAAAAAATTGTAAGATGAACAATCATGACACTGACCATTGTAGAAGGAAACCTCCTCATTGTGCTGCTATGACATCTGGGAAAAAGGAAAAAAAGGTCAAACCTGCAGAACTACAGGAACCATACCACCCCCCAGTGTGTGAAGATGTCATCTGTAATGGTGTCACTATAAGGTGTTTATATGATACCGGTTTAGATTACGATTCCGTTGTGAGTTCTCACCTGGTGCAGGCCGATCAATACACCACAGAAACAGTGGAGATTCAAACTGCAACCAAGGATGTAGCTACCATGACACTTCCCGTCGCCCGGATAAAGGTGAAAACGCGATATGTGGAAGGAATCATAAAAGCAGCAGTGATAAATGAGCCAATCTACCCTCTGATATTGGGGTGTAGATATGACTTCTTGGGGAATCCCAAGAGACCTGTGATATTGGCAACAGTGCAGACCAGATCACAGTCTAAAAAGGAGGAGGATAATCCAATAAATACTCATCCAGATGAGATGAGGAAGGCACAGGCTGAGGACAAAACACTCAAGCCGTGTTTCAAGAAGTTGCCCAAAACCCATACACCTCCAGGCAAGGGAGAGTTTTATATGAAGAACAAGCTGATATATAGGAAGGCTGGATCTGAATCCAATGGTCACGGACAGCTGGTCCTTCCCACTTCATATAGGACTAAAGTGTTGGAACTAGGGCATGCGATTCCCTTCAGTGGTCATATGGGGATCAGCGCAACAGGACAGCGTATAGCTTGTCACTATTTCTGGCCAGGAATAACTGAAGATATCAAACGATATGTAAAATCCTGTCCAGAGTGCCAACGAGTAGCACCTAAACATTGGACTGCACCAGCAACTCTGGGAGAAATGCCCATAGTGGGAACACCCTTTGAGAGAGTTGCCGTGGATCTTGTGGGACCTCTCACCCGAACCAAGAGAAGGAACAGCTACATTCTGACTCTGGTGAACACTTGTTCTATGTGGGGAGAGGCGGTAGCCCTGTCATCGATTGATTCTAAACATGTGGCAGAGGCATTGCTCACAATTTTCACAAGATTAGGCTTTCCCAATCAAATCTTGACTGATAATGGCTCTCAGTTCAAGGGGAAACTAACAGAAGAAGTTTTCAGGATCTTCCAGGCCAAACACTTCCATTGTAGTGTGTACCACCCACAAGGGAACGGCCAAGTGGAAAGATTTAATGGCACGTTGATGTCGATCCTGAGAAAGTTGGCACACGAAAAACCAGATACATGGGATCAGTACCTTCACGCCGCCCTCTTTGCTTATCGGGAGGTACCCCATAGTTCAACCGGAATGGCCCCGGCAACATTATTATTTGGAAGGCCAATAAAAGGTCCACTCGAAGCGCTGTTAAGAACGTGGACTGATGAAAAGGCAGAGGAAAATATTACATCCTCATACCAATATGTGAATGAGCTGACCACTCGTTTAAAAACTGGCTAGAAACTTGCCAATGAAAATTTGAGACAAGCCAGGAAGAAACATGCTGCCTATTATAACAGGAAAGCTAAAGACAGAGATTTGGCTGTGGGAGAGAAGGTACTGCTTCTTCTGCCCGGTAGTCAGAATAAGTTACAAATTGGATGGCAAGGTCCATATACAGTTCTAGAGAAGGTGTCTAGAACAAATTATAAGATAGATAAGAAGGGGAAAGAAAAAATCTATCATGTGAATCTCCTGAAGAAATATTTGGAAAGAGAACATCAGGAAGAGACACACTTGTTGACCTTGTCCATTGCAATGGAGATGAAAAAGGAACCACTTTCATCATTTGAATATCCATTACATCCCTGTGAGACAGCGGCACAGGTGAAAATCAGTACACATTTAACGAAAGAGCAAAAGAAGAGAGTACAACAGGTTCTAGATACTCATACAGAGGTGTTAACAGACCGACCAGGGCATACAAACCTATTGGAATATGATATGAAACTGATAGACCCCACACCTGTCTGTATGAAACCATATTCGATTCCGTTTGCTAAGGAGAAAGCTCTGAAGGAAGAGATAGACTATCTGTTGAAGGAAGGAATTATTTCGCACAGTGAGTCTTCGTATAGTTCCGGTGTTGTACTTTTAAGGAAAACTTCTGGAGAACATAGACTCTGTATAGATTACAGGAGACTGAATGCTATTACAGAAGGACAGGTGGATCCATTGCCGGATACAAATCAGTTGTTTGCCAGGCTAAATAAAGCTAAATATTTCTCAAAAGTGGACCTGAGTAAAGGATACTATCAGATTCCAGTAAAGCCTGAGGTTAGACCATACCTAGCTTTTAGTACCTCAGAAGGACACTATGAGTTTAATAGATTGCCATTTGGATTGAAGAATGCGCCTAGTGTCTTCTCTAGAATGATGAGAAAATTATTGGACCCTCTGAATAACCCATGCATCACAAATTTCATGGATGATATCCTTATAGCCACAGAAACATTTGAGGAACACATTGACTCTCTGAACATGCTGTTTAATCGACTTAGGGAAGCGAATTTAACAGCCCGACCAACCAAATGTTGCGTTGGATGTAAAGAATTAGAATTCTTGGGACACACAGTTTATCAGGGAAACATGACCCCCTGACCCAAAGAATTTAGAGAAACTAAAGAAAGCCCCGAGACCACAAACCAAGAAAGACGTGAGATCCTTTGTCTCATTATGTGGTTTCTACCAAAAGTATATCAAAAACTTTAATTCCATATGTGCACCGTTAACTGATTTGACACGTAAGGGAAATCCAGATCGAATTACATGGACACCACAATGTGAAATGGCTTACCAAGAATTGAAGGAAAAGCTCACAAGTAAACCTATTTTGAAATTACCTGACTTAAGTCAAGAATTCATAGTAAGGACGGATGCCAGTAATATTGGGTTAGGTGCGACTCTGCTACAGAAATCAGATGCATTGGATGGGGAATTAAGCCCAGTGGCATATGCTAGCAGAAAGTTGAATAAAGCTGAAACCAATTACTCAACTAGCGAAAAGGAATGTCTTGCAGTAATATGGGCGATAAAAAAATTCAATATTTATCTGTATGGTAAGGCATTTAAGTTGCAAACGGATCACAAACCCTTGTCGTTTCTAGCGCAAGCTAGACATGAAAATTCTAGATTACTCCGTTGGTCATTACTGATGCAACCATATGAGTTTAGCATAGAGTATATAAGTGGAAAAACAAATCTGGGAGCGGATTTTTTAAGCCGCCATCCGTGTGATGAGAATCACCCTAAGCCCCAGGAAAGATAATAAATTTCTCTATGTGTATATAGAATTATAGACTGACATATAACGTCTGTTTCAAGAGGGGAGAATTTGTCGTGTGAAATTCTAATCCACATATATAAATTAAAAAGTAAATGTAAAGCCTAACAAATAACTTCAATAAAAGGAAAGAAGAATGGTAAAGAACAGTGCTGTCACAATGACTGTACTCGAAATCCCCCCTGTTTTCTAATTCGTCTGCAAATTATAACGTTCCACGTTGATAGTAAAAGCCTACTGCAGCATACACGTGTTTCCACAACTCAATAAAACGTGTACTGCCTTTCTAAGAAAAACCTTGAGATACGCAAGCTGACCTATATTTAATATTCCATTCATGTCATTTTATACACTAAGTTACCATAAACGAAAGACAGATGGAATTAGGATAGAGAGAAGGGAGGGCTGAAAGCCGGAACGCATGCCACCCTAAACACGCGTCTCGCTATACAATTACTACCATCACGCGTGTAAGGCCACAAGCACTAGCTTTTTTTCAAATCGACAGTGATAAAAAAAACACTACCCATACGAGAGTTAGGTTTAAAAAACTTACAAAACGCTTATTAGGAAACATGACATTCTACTGTTTTATGTCTAAAATCCTGACATTAGTCTGACAGTACAGCAGGACAGGTGGCGGTTCTAAACATAAAAAATAAAAAAACAACTACACGACTATCCTAGAAAATACATATTTTGAACGCAGCCCCTTAGCCCCATTAAATTTATATATTTGGGTTCCTTAGGACTTGCTGACAAATAATATGTTAAGTGTTACGCAAATAGTCTAGGAATTAACAAATTATAGCCAAAAGAAATAGTGAGGGTGTCAGACAACACCAAAATCAGAATCGCTCAGTGGCAGATTTTGACACCACCATTGTACGGGAAATAGGTCCTGATAAGGTGTAAATTCTGGTACAGTCACATTGATACCTTATCATAAAGCAGCTGACCGTTTACTTGTTTACAAATATAAAGGGCACAGCACTGTGTATGTGAGTGTAGAGGTCAGGTCAACCCAAGCAGTGCAGGAACGTGAATGTAGGTCAGCCTGTTCGTTAAGTCTTGAGGCGCTGGCAAAGTGCAGTGTTGACATAGAGTATGAGTGTAGATGGAATATACGCGAATGCATGTACAGTTCTAAAGCCTGGCTCAGTACTCACACTCAATCACAAGTAGAAGTCAGTGAAGGTTGTAACAGCAACTGACTTTTTCTCAAACTTTAATGTAGTACGACGACATCAGGACATGATCATTTAACAAGACTCAGGAACGTTGTAGACATGATCATTTAACAAGACTCAGGAATATGTAGACATGACGATAGTACATGGATAGCATCATATATCACAAGTCAGTAAGCTGGGCCTAAGCACGATTGTTGCCCACAATCTAAGTTCCCTTCCAAACAAGCCTCAGCAAAAATACCCCGCATTGCTCGCGGGTGTTGATACACGAGTTAACCAACTCTTTCCTGACATGAGTTCATCAGATGTGTTGCTTGCATGCAACAGGCCTTAAGGTAGCAGGCCTATAAGTTTAACTAGCCTCTGTGACTGGCAGGCAAGGTGGGTCAGACCTTGACTATAATATTTTACCGCTGAAACAGCGGGATGCATCAAACTGCAATGTTTCCTGGGCGTACACAAGCCCTCAGCTAATAAAGTCAGCCTAACTTAAGAGCTTAGCTCATGTAAACTGTTAGATGCTTTCCCACCCTGGGAAAAGTCAATGAGCTGACAAATATATGTGGTGCGACACTGATAGGCAAGGAGAATAACAAAATGTCCATTTACCTTGATAGACCACCAGAATGCACTAATAACACACACACATACACGTCTCAAAGACGTAAGAAATATATCACTATCATCGGGGAATATCTTCAAATACTTCTAAGTCCATCCACAGAGGTTTTCCATTTCCCCAGGCATGAAGCCGAAACATAAAGACGTCGAAAACACGTCTTGACCCTCTGACATTTTTCGTTCGACCTCCAGATCGGAAATCTCGTTTAACCCCTACTAAACCGCGCATGCGCCTGGACGCTACGCTTCCTTGAGCGAAAACTCAAACGCAGTGTTTCAACACATTCCAGGTAAAGACTGACCATTGAAGCCTTATATGGTCATGAGTTAAGACCTAAGCTCTAGTTGCAAACATTCTTAGAAAAGTTAGCCATAAGCCCAAATATGGACATGCAACTAAACCTCGGTTCTCGTTTTAAACCGGTAAGTTGAAACCGGTGGACAGACAACCACTGTTAAATACTCCTCGCAGAAAAATCCTGGGTGATATCCCTTAGGTCATGAATCAAAATTAATATAGACATTTTTATTAAAGCAGAATATTATACATAGCGCGAAACTGCACGCTACAGTTTACCGCACCTCCCGGGAAAAAAAATGAAACATTTTTTTTTAACAGAACATCCGAGAGCAAGCTACAACAGGCTCATAACGCACGAATGATGCGCGGATGACTAGTATCACAAATAAAATTAATGCCTAATGTGAGGCTAAGTCGATGCATGGAGCATCTGGTGAAAGTAAATTTCACTAGAGAAAACATTTCTCTAAGTATACTTTTCCAGGGAGGAGCCACCAACGTACATCATAATGCTGGCATAATTATAATATAGCAAAAGTTACATATATATATATATATATAATCTTATCTGATATCAAATAACTTATCTTCAAGTCTATACATCACAACATCATCAAGAATAGCGGTGTTATAATCTAAATATACCGCTTTAGATATACAAACAAATAGCAACATAAAGATTACTTCATGTTAATATACAACAATATTTTTTCATATTCTTATACATAATATTACTACGAATGAACAATGAATTCCAGATCCTAGACTGAGAGGGCACATCTACTGTAACATCCGAAGTGTAAGTAAGCACATCTCAAAACTTCTTGGTTGGCATAATGTACTGCTTCTCTGCGAACATCAATGACTCGCTAAGAGAATACAAAGAATACAATTCTATTTGACAACCGTAAGATTTTGTAATATACAATAATGAAATATAAATTTTTAACTATACTGTGGCCAAGTGATATTACGGCCATTATACTGTGAGCCTTAAACCTTCCCTGCTATACCAAAGATGGAAACAGAGAAAGGCAATCACACAGCATAATACTATGAATTCACTAAAAGTGAGAATAGATGTGCAGATATGTAGATGTAGAAAAGTATTGTTATCCGTTTCAAAGTAAATCAGGAAAACTAGGACACAATAGTCTAGTAGTATCATGTTGAGATCTATCACAATTATTATCTCTCTTAAGACCATTGCTCTTATTTGACCTCCAATTAGCATAGTTGCGATCGTTATTTTCTCTTTGGTCAAAATATCTTTGTGATGGATTTTTTTGTCTCCAGAAAAAATTACCACAAGGTTGACAACCTCTATTGGAGTTACCTTTTCCAAAGTTCCTATAGATATCAGAACCAAAATTCTGAGGACCTTTAAATTGTCTCCAATTATTTGAAAAAAGAAAATTATCACGTGATGACCGCCCTTGGTGCTGTTCATAACCACGATTATCTTTCCTAGCAAACTTGTTGTTAATTTTGCCTGTGGCAATGGGCTTAACAGGTACATCATACTGACTTGACTGGGTATGATGGGCACTAATAGTTTTGTCGGATGTTATAAGTCTATCTGAACTCTGAGAAGTCGATACACGGTTTTCGTGAGGAATCTTGTCATTAAATTTATCAAAGTCCTCATCGTGATTCAAAGTTGATTTACTTTTGTTGGCCTGAAGCCACGAATCACTCCTATCCGAGGCAGTATCGTTATGCTGTTGGAAATTATATTTGCCACGAAAAGATTTATTCACATATTGTTTAATGTTACTTCTAGCATTGAGTGCATGTCGCTGACTCTTTGCATTAACATATTGACCATCAGCTTTATGTCTAACTTCATTCACCTTGGTAGTAGTTAACATCTTATTGTACAAAACAGTATCTAATAGACCATCAACTCTTTTTTGAAGTTTTGCAATTTCTACTTCTGAGATAGCTTTTTGCCTAGCAAGGGCTTTATGCATTTTCTCGTTTGTTTTAATTTCCCTGTTATAATCTAATCTCAAGTCGTGTAACTCAGAAGTAAAAGTTTTGTCTTTAGCAATCCTATCTCTGAGATCCTTTCTCAACTTTGTCATTTGAGACGTAGTTTCTAAGACCTTAGCCTTCTCCTGAACCAGTTTGAGTTTGAGTGCTTCCATAGCACTATGATGAGTAGTCATAAGTTCATCAACTTTCTCATCCTTTTCTTTATTCGCTCTCAACTGTGTTAACTCCAGTTGTAAAGACTGAATCTCACTATCCTTGCTATTCTTAAACTCATTAATCTCTTTCAGAGATTCCTTATTCTTCTTTATAGCAGTATTTTGCAAAAGATTCACTTCACTTCTTAACTCCAGAATTATTTTTTCATAAGACTTCTTGTCTTGTCTGGCTTGAACTTTTACTTTGCAACACCTTTCTTGCACACTAGCAAGTTCTAAGTTTGCTTTACGTAAGTCATCCTCATGTCTCTTAGCTTCAATCTTTAATTTCTCATAGTCCATTTTGACTTGGTTTAGCTCCTTATCAAGAGACCGTTCTTTACTATATTGTTCGTATTGAGCCAAGCTCATCTCACCTTCTAACCATTGTTCGTATTGAGAAAAACTCATCTCATCTTCCAGCTTATTTTCATTCACTTCCATAGTTAAGAGTTTTTCTTCATGTTCCTTCCCCATTTGGATTTTTCTCTCATCTTGAAGCTTTCTCACTTCAGAATCATCTCTTTGCTGCTGAATTTTTCTATCTTCAGCTTCTAACTTCTGTTTTTCCATTTCCATTTGTAATTTTCTCTCATCAGCTTCTAGTTTATGTTTTCTCTCCTCAGACTCTATTTGTATTTTCAGAAGCTCTCCTAGTTTCTCCCTATACATGCCAAGCGATTTCCCTAGTTCAATGAAATATTGTACTCGAGACACCTCAAACTTTTGAGCCGTGGCATATTCGACACGTGCGAATTTCTCAACTTCCTCATCAGTCATACCAAGGGATTTTCCTTGCCAAGTAAAGTATTCCAGTGTAGACATTATGTCTAATATTGTGTTATTACCACCTGAAATAACAATACAATTTATATACCAACCTCAGCTGGAACAAGTCTTTGGTAAAGACTTTGTATGGTTACCTTGCTTATAATGCAACAGTATAATCACTTAAGTACATGTGGAAAATAATACCTTTATATTCCAATCACTGTGGGCACAAGTCTTTTTTATAAAGAACTTGCATATATATTTCACCTTGTCTCAATCTTTGAGGATGACAAGTCTTTTAGCCAAGAACTTGTATAAACATCTTTATAATAATACCACCATCAATCATTTTTATCCTAAGTGTACTAAATATGATCAACTATATATAGAAACAGTGTATAACAACAATGACTAATGTAAACAAACAATAAGGACAATACGATAACGTTTGCAGAAATCAAATAAATTATAATGGAAAACTAAAAGAAATATCACAAAGTATGTGATGATAACTGCAAAAACTATCACAAATCAATGACATCACCGTGTATAAACATAAAGTTGTAAAAACTAAACGAAAGAAAGATGAGACCTACAAATACAAACAACTCAAAACAAAACTGAAAAACAGAAAAATATTACCAATAACAACGAATTACAGCTCGTCACAACTAACGTAAATAGCAACAACTGTCGCTAGCAAATTCCGGTAAGGGAAATTTGCACAGTCCCTACAGAACGCCGATATAAGTCCTCTGTTACGTGGAATCTCCTATATCAGACACCACCCAACCTGAAACCCGCTGAAAATAAACATAGAAATGACATATAAACAACATGTAACACAACAAGAAATATGTAAACAAAAGTTGTGTAAAGGGAAGGCTCAATTACACACTATAATGGCACAAATCACAACAAAAATACATGCCACTTAACTTATGATGCACTCCTATCGTCTATGAACAATGAAGAGGTACAGTGTTCAGCATTCTAAGATCGCGAAGATCCAACGCTGAAAAGAGCTTTCTGTACTTGCTTCTAACAACAACAATGTTCCAAGAACTTGAACTTGACAACAACAGCAGCGACAATGGTAACGACAATCGAACTTCTGAACTGCAATCGTGACAATGGGAACGGTACTTGAACTTCTAAACAGCAGCAGTGACTTGACCTTCTAAACAGCAGCAGTGACTTGACCTTCTAAACAGCAGCAGTAACTTGACCTTCTAAACAGCAGCAGTAACTTGACCTTCTAAACAGCAGCAGTAACTTGACCTTCTAAACAGCAGCAGTAACTTGACCTTCTAAACAGCAGCAGTGACTTGACAATAGAGCCAATAGCCCCATCTAGCTGGTTCCACCACATTGATAAGGTGTAAATTCTGGTACAGTCACATTGATACCTTATCATAAAGCAGCTGACCGTTTACTTGTTTACAAATATAAAGGGCACAGCACTGTGTATGTGAGTGTAGAGGTCAGGTCAACCCAAGCAGTGCAGGAACGTGAATGTAGGTCAGCCTGTTCGTTAAGTCTTGAGGCGCTGGCAAAGTGCAGTGTTGACATAGAGTATGAGTGTAGATGTAATATACGCGAATGCATGTACAGTTCTAAAGCCTGGCTCAGTACTCACACTCAATCACAAGTAGAAGTCAGTGAAGGTTGTAACAGCAACTGACTTTTTCTCAAACTTTAATGTAGTACGACGACATCAGGACATGATCATTTAACAAGACTCAGGAACGTTGTAGACATGATCATTTAACAAGACTCAGGAATATGTAGACATGACGATAGTACATGGATAGCATCATATATCACAAGTCAGTAAGCTGGGCCTAAGCACGATTGTTGACCACAATCTAAGTTCCCTTCCAAACAAGCCTCAGCAAAAATACCCCGCATTGCTCGCGGGTGTTGATACACGAGTTAACCAACTCTTTCCTGACATGAGTTCATCAGATGTGTTGCTTGCATGCAACAGGCCTTAAGGTAGCAGGCCTATAAGTTTAACTAGCCTCTGTGACTGGCAGGCAAGGTGGGTCAGACCTTGACTATAATATTTTACCGCTGAAACAGCGGGATGCATCAAACTGCAATGTTTCCTGGGCGTACACAAGCCCTCAGCTAATAAAGTCAGCCTAACTTAAGAGCTTAGCTCATGTAAACTGTTAGATGCTTTCCCACCCTGGGAAAAGTCAATGAGCTGACAAATATATGTGGTGCGACACTGATAGGCAAGGAGAATAACAAAATGTCCATTTACCTTGATAGACCATCAGAATGCACTAATAACACACACACATACACGTCTCAAAGACGTAAGAAATATATCACTATCATCGGGGAATATCTTCAAATACTTCTAAGTCCATCCACAGAGGTTTTCCATTTCCCCAGGCATGAAGCCGAAACACAAAGACGTCGAAAACACGTCTTGACCCTCTGACATTTTTCGTTCGACCTCCAGATCGGAAATCTCGTTTAACCCCTACTAAACCGCGCATGCGCCTGGACGCTACGCTTCCTTGAGCGAAAACTCAAACGCAGTGTTTCAACACATTCCAGGTAAAGATTGACCATTGAAGCCTTATATGGTCATGAGTTAAGACCTAAGCTCTAGTTGCAAACATTCTTAGAAAAGTTAGCCATAAGCCCAAATATGGACATGCAACTAAACCTCGGTTCTCGTTTTAAACCGGTAAGTTGAAACCGGTGGACAGACAACCACTGTTAAATACTCCTCCCAGAAAAATCCTGGGTGATATCCCTTAGGTCATGAATCAAAATTAATATAGACATTTTTATTAAAGCAGAATATTATACATAGCGCGAAACTGCACGCTACAGTTTACCGCACCTCCCGGGAAAAAAAAATGAAACTTTTTTTTTTAACTGAACATCCGAGAACAAGCTACAACAGGCTCATAACGCACGAATGATGCGCGGATGACTAGTATCACAAATAAAATTAAGGCCTAATGTGAGGCTAAGTCGATGCATGGAGCATCTGGTGAAAGTAAATTTCACTAGAGAAAATATTTCTCTAAGTATACTTTTCCAGGGAGGAGCCACCAACGTACATCATAATGCTGGCATAATATATACATATATATATATATATATATATATATATATATATATATATATATATATATATATATATATATATATATAATCTTATCTGATATCAAGTAACTTATCTTCAAGTCTATACATCACAACATCATCAAGAATAGCGGTGTTATAATCTAAATATACCGCTTTAGATATACAAACAAATAGCAACATAAAGATTACTTCATGTTAATATACAACAATATTTTTTCATATTCTTATACATAATATTACTACGAATGAACAATGAATTCCAGATCCTAGACTGAGAGGGCACATCTACTGTAACATCCGAAGTGTAAGTAAGCACATCTCAAAACTTCTTGGTTGGCATAATGTACTGCTTCTCTGCGAACATCAATGACTCGCTAAGAGAATACAAAGAATACAATTCTATTTGACAACCGTAAGATTTTTGTAATATACAATAATGAAATATAAATTTTTAACTATACTGTGGCCGAGTGATATTACGGCCATTATACTGTGAGCCTTAAACCTTCCCTGCTATACCAAAGATGGAAACAGAGAAAGGCAATCACACAGCATAATACTATGAATTCACTAAAAGTGAGAATAGATGTGCAGATATGTAGATGTAGAAAAGTATTGTTATCCGTTTCAAAGTAAATCAGGAAAACTAGGACACAATAGTCTAGTAGTGTCATGTTGAGATCTATCACAATTATTATCTCTCTTAAGACCATTGCTCTTATTTGACCTCCAGTTAGCATAGTTGCGATTGTTATTTTCTCTTTGGTCAAAATATCTTTGTGATGGTTTTTTTGTCTTCCAGAAAAATTACCACCAGGTTGACAACCTCTATTGGAGTTACCTTTTCCAAAGTTCCTATAGATATCAGAACCAAAATTCTGAGGACCTTTAAATTGTCTCCAATTATTTGAAAAAAGAAAATTATCACGTGATGACCGCCCTTGGTGCTGTTCATAACCACGATTATCTTTCCTAGCAAACTTGTTGTTAATTTTGCCTGTGGCAATGGGCTTAACAGGTACATCATACTGACTTGACTGGGTATGATGGGCACTAATAGTTTTGTCGGATGTTATAAGTCTATCTGAACTCTGAGAAGTCGATACACGGTTTTCGTGAGGAATCTTGTCATGAAATTTATCAAAGTCCTCATCGTGATGCAAAGTTGATTTACTTTTGTTGGCCTGAAGCCAAGAATCACTCCTATCCGAGGCAGTATCGTTATTCCGTTGGAAATTATATTTGCCACGAAAAGATTTATTCACATATTGTTTAATGTTACTTCTAGCATTGAGTGCATGTCGCTGACTCTTTGCATTAACATATTGACCATCAGCTTTATGTCTAACTTCATTCACCTTGGTAGTAGTTAACATCTTATTGTACAAAACAATATCTAATAGACCATCAACTCTTTTTTGAAGTTTTGCAATTTCTACTTCTGAGATAGCTTTTTGCCTAGCAAGGGCTTTATGCATTTTCTCGTTTGTTTTAATTTCCCTGTTATAATCTAATCTCAAGTCGTGTAACTCAGAAGTAAAAGTTTTGTCTTTAGCAATCCTATCTCTGAGATCCTTTCTCAACTTTGTCATTTGAGACGTAGTTTCTAAGACCTTAGCCTTCTCCTGAACCAGTTTGAGTTTGAGTGCTTCCATAGCACTATGATGAGTAGTCATAAGTTCATCAACTTTCTCATCCTTTTCTTTATTCGCTCTCAACTGTGTTAACTCCAGTTGTAAAGACTGAATCTCACTATCCTTGCTATTCTTAAACTCATTAATCTCCTCCAGAGATTCCTTATTCTTCTTTATAGCAGTATTTTGCAAAAGATTCACTTCACTTCTTAACTCCAGAATTATTTTTTCATAAGACTTCTTGTCTTGTCTGGCTTGAACTTTTACTTTGCAACACCTTTCTTGCACACTAGCAAGTTCTAAGTTTGCTTTACGTAAGTCATCCTCATGTCTCTTAGCTTCAATCTTTAATTTCTCATAGTCCATTTTGACTTGGTTTAGCTCCTTATCAAGAGACCGTTCTTTACTATATTGTTCGTATTGAGCCAAGCTCATCTCACCTTCTAACCATTGTTCGTATTGAGAAAAACTCATCTCATCTTCCAGCTTATTTTCATTCACTTCCATAGTTAAGAGTTTTTCTTCATGTTCCTTCCCCATTTGGATTTTTCTCTCATCTTGAAGCTTTCTCACTTCAGAATCATCTCTTTGCTGCTGAATTTTTCTATCTTCAGCTTCTAACTTCTGTTTTTCCATTTCCATTTGGAATTTTCTCTCATCAGCTTCTAGTTTATGTTTTCTCTCCTCAGACTCTATTTGTATTTTCAGAAACTCTCCTAGTTTCTCCCTATACATGCCAAGCGATTTCCCTAGTTCAATGAAATATTGTACTCGAGACACCTCAAACTTTTGAGCCGTGGCATATTCGACACGTGCGAATTTCTCAACTTCCTCATCAGTCATACCAAGGGATTTCCCTTGCCAAGTAAAGTATTCCAGTGTAGACATTATGTCTAATATTGTGTTATTACCACCTGAAATAACAATACAATTTATATACCAACCTCAGCTGGAACAAGTCTTTGGTAAAGACTTTGTATGGTTACCTTGCTTATAATGCAACAGTATAATCACTTAAGTACATGTGGAAAATAATACCTTTATATTCCAATCACTGTGGGCACAAGTCTTTTTTATAAAGTACTTGCATATATATTTCACCTTGTCTCAATCTTTGAGGATGACAAGTCTTTTAGCAAAGAACTTGTATAAACATCTTCATAACAATACCACCATCAATCATTTTTATCCTAAGTGTACTAAATATGATCAACTATATATAGAAACAGTGTATAACAACAATGACTAATGTAAACAAACAATAAGGACAATACGATAACGTTTGCAGAAATCAAATAAATTATAATGGAAAACTAAAAGAAATATCACAAAGTATGTGATGATAACTGCAAAAACCATCAAAAATCAATGACGTCACAGTGTATAAACATAAATTTGTAAAAACTAAACGAAAGAAAGATGAGACCTACAAATACAAACAACTCAAAACAAAACTGAAAAACAGAAAAATATTACCAATAACAACGAATTACAGCTCGTCACAAATAACGTAAATAGCAACAACTGTCGCTAGCAAATTCCGGTAAGGGAAATTTGCACAGTCCCTACAGAACGCCGATATAAGTCCTCTGTTACGTGGAATCTCCTATATCAGACACCACCCAACCTGAAACCCGCTGAAAATAAACATAGAAATGATATATAAACAACATGTAACACAACAAGAAATATGTAAACAAAAGTTGTGTAAAGGGAAGGCTCAATTACACACTATAATGGCACAAATCACAACAAAAATACATGCCACTTAACTTATGATGCACTCCTATCGTCTATGAACAATGAAGAGGTACAGTGTTCAGCATTCTAAGATCGCGAAGATCCAACGCTGAAAAGAGCTTTCTGTACTTGCTTCTAACAACAACAATGTTCCAAGAACTTGAACTTGACAACAACAGCAGCGACAATGGTAACGACAATCGAACTTCTGAACTGCAATCGTGACAATGGGAACGGTACTTGAACTTCTAAACAGCAGCAGTGACTTCACCTTCTAAACAGCAGCAGTGACTTGACCTTCTAAACAGCAGCAGTAACCTGACCTTCTAAACAGCAGCAGTAACTTGACCTTCTAAACAGCAGCAGTAACTTGACCTTCTAAACAGCAGCAGTAACTTGACCTTCTAAACAGCAGCAGTGACTTGACAATAGAGCCAATAGCCCCATCTAGCTGGTTCCACCACATTGATAAGGTGTAAATTCTGGTACAGTCACATTGATACCTTATCATAAAGCAGCTGACCGTTTACTTGTTTACAAATATAAAGGGCACAGCACTGTGTATGTGAGTGTAGAGGTCAGGTCAACCCAAGCAGTGCAGGAACGTGAATGTAGGTCAGCCTGTTCGTTAAGTCTTGAGGCGCTGGCAAAGTGCAGTGTTGACATAGAGTATGAGTGTAGATGTAATATACGCGAATGCATGTACAGTTCTAAAGCCTGGCTCAGTACTCACACTCAATCACAAGTAGAAGTCAGTGAAGGTTGTAACAGCAACTGACTTTTTCTCAAACTTTAATGTAGTACGACGACATCAGGACATGATCATTTAACAAGACTCAGGAACGTTGTAGACATGATCATTTAACAAGACTCAGGAATATGTAGACATGACGATAGTACATGGATAGCATCATATATCACAAGTCAGTAAGCTGGGCCTAAGCACGATTGTTGCCCACAATCTAAGTTCCCTTCCAAACAAGCCTCAGCAAAAATACCCCGCATTACTCGCGGGTGTTGATACACGAGTTAACCAACTCTTTCCTGACATGAGTTCATCAGATGTGTTGCTTGCATGCAACAGGCCTTAAGGTAGCAGGCCTATAAGTTTAACTAGCCTCTGTGACTGGCAGGCAAGGTGGGTCAGACCTTGACTATAATATTTTACCGCTGAAACAGCGGGATGCATCAAACTGCAATGTTTCCTGGGCGTACACAAGCCCTCAGCTAATAAAGTCAGCCTAACTTAAGAGCTTAGCTCATGTAAACTGTTAGATGCTTTCCCACCCTGGGAAAAGTCAATGAGCTGACAAATATATGTGGTGCGACACTGATAGGCAAGGAGAATAACAAAATGTCCATTTACCTTGATAGACCACCAGAATGCACTAATAACACACACACATACACTTCTCAAAGACGTAAGAAATATATCACTATCATCGGGGAATATCTTCAAATACTTCTAAGTCCATCCACAGAGGTTTTCCATTTCCCCAGGCATGAAGCCGAAACACAAAGACGTCGAAAACACGTCTTGACCCTCTGACATTTTTCGTTCGACCTCCAGATCGGAAATCTCGTTTAACCCCTACTAAACCGCGCATGCGCCTGGACGCTACGCTTCCTTGAGCGAAAACTCAAACGCAGTGTTTCAACACATTCCAGGTAAAGACTGACCATTGAAGCCTTATATGGTCATGAGTTAAGACCTAAGCTCTAGTTGCAAACATTCTTAGAAAAGTTAGCCATAAGCCCAAATATGGACATGCAACTAAACCTCGGTTCTCGTTTTAAACCGGTAAGTTGAAACCGGTGGACATACAACCACTGTTAAATACTCCTCCCAGAAAAATCCTGGGTGATATCCCTTAGGTCATGAATCAAAATTAATATAGACATTTTTATTAAAGCAGAATATTATACATAGCGCGAAACTGCACGCTACAGGTCCCCATGTTAAATCCTATTTGATTGGAGCGCAATAAATGTAAGGCTAAACACGATTAGTCGGGCTACAAATACTATCTTTTGTTGTTAGGGGAGGCGGAAGGAAGGGTACTTTTTTTCAAACGCTTGTGTAAACATGGCTCGATTGGTTAGACCCGCCAATATAGTCAATTAGGAGCGTCAGGTCAGCACCACATTTTCAAATAAACTTACTAAAGAACCAGTGCATTGAGCGCCAGTGCATATTTTTCTAAATAAAAGCCTGGGACATCGGCAGATCGAAATTGTGCTATATTCATTGCCAGTCAACGTAACTGTGTATTATTCCATGAATTGTGGTAAGCTTGATATATTCAATATCTTTTTAATGAAAATTGAATGTAAATTGATAATTTATGTCTGTATATGTGTGTGGTTCAGTAGCGAACATGAGGCAAGGCCTATATAGTGCTCCAACCTGAACAGAAGGTGTCGGAGAAAAGTAAAACTACATGGAATTGCCAAACAGTACACTGACACCTATCTTATTGATTAGAAAGAAATAATGCTGGAATTGCAGAGGCGTAGTAACCATTAGGGAGGAGTATACTGGTGTAAATTATTTCAGATGAAGCTGACAGTTGGCATACCGCTCTGAACTCAGTGTTTGTCATGTATTGTGTTCAGTCTGGAAATAGATTGTAAATTAGTTATGAAGTAGGAGGTACAACCTTCTTGTTTCAGGGACTGTGGTCCTAAAGTTATTGAGCAGCAGCTGGTCTGAGCTTTGCTGAATCTGGAGGCTGACAGCATACTCCTGGGTCCAGATAGCGACTAGTGAGGTGTCTCCAGAACACAGGGGAGTAATCGAGCAGAGAAATCTTTTCCTGCCGCCATCACGAAAGTTAAGCCTCTGTGGCCAGTGGAGCTCAACATTATGTGTCCCCTCAAAAATTGACATTTTAGAAACAAAAAAGAGGGACAATACCTTGTTTAAATTGACAGGAACTGTGAACTTTTCCCCCATACTATTTCTCAGATAAACAAACACTTGAAGTCGTGATGACAAATAACAACATAGCTTGAAAAACAAAACCAGTATTACCTCATAGTACTACTACACACTGACACACATAGGATAATATTAATAAAATATGTCACTACAATGTTCATATTTATAAATTCTGTACATATAAATTGTGATTACATTTGAATGTGATTCCTTGTTCACTTTGTAGTTGAATCAGGATATATAATAGTGAAAGTAATTAATACATAAATATTTGAAACTTTACCAGTGACTCATTTAAGATAGTCTTATAGAGTGTTAAATGTGTGTGAGTGTCACAGTGTTGTCAAGTGTGGTGGAATAAATTAAATTGTTTATCTGTCTGTTGTTGTTGTGACTTACACTTCATCATTTACATAACCCTAGACATTTAACGTAGTCATCACAATATTCCAGAATAATTCTGACTGAGTTATAAATGTGGTAGCAAGTAAGGTTATCTGTAAAACACTACACCTATTAGATACAGATACCTTCACAGCTGATCTCAGTCAGTACACTAAGTCCCCTATAAATATTTATATCATCCCATTTTACCACACATTCCATTGGATTTTGTCAGGCTGTCCTTTCTTAGTTAAGTTAGTTAATGGTGCACACAGAGAGTTAAAGTGGGGTATGTACTTCTGATAGAACCCACATAATGACACGAATGATCTCACATCTTTCTTCGCTTGAGGTCTGGGTGCCTTCTTTAACTTCTCTATATTCTTTGGGTCAGGAGACATATGACCTGTAGAAATAGTGTGACCTAAGAATTCCAACTCCTTACAACCGATATAGCACTTGGTTGGACGTGCAGTAAATCCAGTTTCTCTCAGTCTGTCAAACAACATGGAGAGCGCTACTATATGCTCTTCAAATGGGGTTGTAGCAACAAGAATGTCATCCATAAAGTTAGTGATGTGGGGATTTTGTAGATGTTCCAACAATTTCCTCATCATTCTTGAAAAGATACTGGGAGCATTTTTTCAGCCCAAATGGTAGTACATTAAACTCGTAGTGTCCGTCTGATGTACTAAATGCCAGCATTTTCCTAACTTCTGGTTTCACTGGCAGTTGGTAGTATCCCTTGCTTTGATCTACCTTCGATAAATACCTAGCCTTACTCAGTGTAGAGAACAGCTGGTTGGTGTCAGGTAATGGATCCACTTGAGATTCTGTGATCGCATTAAGCTTCCGGTGGTCAAAACATAACCTGTATTCACCACTAGGCTTTCTTAATAGCACCACAGTTGAGCTATAGGGAGATTCAGACTTTGAAATAATTTTCTCTTTTAAGAGATATTCAATCTCATCCTTGAGTGCTTGTGCTTGCTATTGTTCAGTCCATGTCCGCAACAATGCTTCCAGTGGACTGTGTATGGGGACGGCCAAACAACAACGTTGCCGGACCCACACCTATTTCTATTGTAAGGGGCAGTATACCGAAGTGGGGCCTGTCTCCATCAACTGTTTGGTACAGCCCTGGTTCCTACCTCCTATGGTTCGGGTTTGTTTCTGCAGCTTTTTAAATACTGGTTGCTGACTAACCAAATTTTCCAAATGATCCAGGCCATGGTGTTCCGACAAATATCTAGTCGGGGTGGGATGTCTCTCGTCCCCTCTCTGTACAATACGGAGAGTTGCCATGGTTACTGGTGTAACAGTAGACTTGTTGTGATTTTGTTTTCTCTTTATCACTGCATCTACCTGTTGTTTTCTCTTGTGTATTTTCTTTGTGGGCCTACGTCCGCAACAATGCTTCCCTAGGTCCTGTAACTGGTCTACGCTTCTGAATGAGGTTACCTGGTTACATTCTGAACAGGATTTCATTTACCGACTTATGTCTTCAATTATTCCTGGCCAGTAATATCGCAATGCTATATTTTGACCAGTGGCCCCTTTTCCTCTGTGACCACTGCCTGATGTAGCATGCTCTTGCTCCATAATTTCCTCCCTGTAGAATTTTGGCACTACCAGCTGTCCATGCCCTTTAGGTCCTTTTCCAGCTTGTCTGTAGAGTAGGCCATTTTCCATATAGTAGTCTCCTTTCTCTGGAGGGTTATGGGCCTTTGGCAATTTGCCAAAACAAGGCTTCAATGTGCTGTCTGCTGTTTGAGCCTTTTTCATCTTTGTACGATGAATGTTTAATGGATCTCCCTCCTCCTTTTTGGTGCTCGACCTGGTATGGTTTGCTGCCATGACAACAGGTTTTATTGGGTCACCCAAAAAGACATATTTACATCCTATTACCAGCGGGTATATAGGATCATCACTTACTGCTGCTCTTATCACTCCTTCCACATAGCGAGTTCTCACGTTGATCCTTGCTATGGGAAGTGTCATGGTGCCGGTTCCCTGCATTGCCCCTTGTATGTCCACTGTTTCCGTGGTAAGTTGGTCAGGGTGCACTAGGGTTGCACTCACGACTGAGTCGAATTCCAAACCTGAATCATATAAGCACTGAATTTTAGTGCCATTACATGTCACTTCCTCACAGACAGGGGGATGATGGAAGTCATTCTGACTAACTGCCAGTTCCTTCCTTCCCTTGTTCCCTGTTGTGAGACACGCAGCGTAATAAGGAGGGTTGTTCCTTCTGCAGTCTGCAGTATTGTGGTTACTCATTAGACAAAATTTACACCACTTTCCTTCCTTCCGATAAGGTGTCTTATTCGATCTTAGAGGGTTTTTATCCTTTTGGTCAAATCTTTGTTTGTTCCTTGTGGTATGGTCCTTTTGTTCATATTTGGTATAGTTTTGTGATGATTTGAAGTTTTCACCCTGCTTCTTCTTATTTCCTAATAATTCTGCCTGAGCTGCTTGATATCTCTCAGCAACAGTTACAATATTTTCCAATCTCTCTGCTCCTTGTTCCATGATAAACTTCCTCATTTCTTGAGGCATGGACTCTTTCACTTGCTCCATCATTATCATTTCTTTCAGATCCTGACACTTTCCTAAACTACTCCATTTTTCCAAATAGGTTTCCAATCTAGCAGAGAATTGGTGATAGTTTTCTCCTGGAAGAAGTTTAGCTGTTCAGAATTTCTTTCTATATGATTCTGAGTTCTTTTCATATCTCACAAGCATTGCCTGCTTCAGGATTTCGTAATCTTCCTGGTCATCTCTTGAGAGCTTCAAATATACATCGTAGGCCACACCTCTCAATCCCTGAGATAGTTTAAGACTCCACTTTTCTTTCCCTAAGCCATAGGTAGTGGCAAGTCTTTCGTATCTATCCAAGTACAACTCAATGGCGTCTTCTTTCTCAACAAATGGGTCCAGATGAAAATTCATGGACCCACTTGAGGTGCTCTGGCTGGAGCTACTCTCAGAGTGAGGTAAGCTACCACAATTATTGCCTTATTTAATTCCTTACCCATCTGCATGATCGCAGTTCTGAACTTCACCAGATCAGCCATGGCGTTACTTAGAGAGGGTATGTAAATTTACGATAACCAAATTATTGTAATTAAACCTAATTAATTTAATTGAACAAACAATTTCCGTGCAACTTTGTGAGCATCCACTATTTACTGAGTACTAAATGGTACTCCTCCTAAGAAAATATTTTTTTTAAAAATCCTATTATGATTTTCTCAAAAAAAAATTTTTCTTATGTTCTCTATGGGTGGCACAAGACAGAGTTAGTAGATAGATTAATAGACTAAGTATGGCTCAAGGTATATAGAAATATCCCAGGAACGAGCCCCCAGTGTGGCGAGAGGTTTTATTTGGCTGTAGGATCAGTATAGTACTGACAATTACAGAAATAGAATTTCTGCAGAAAATGGTGAAGTCCCAGTGTCTGAGAGAACTACTGGTATCACAAATTAGTTACGGCTGTGAATGATCTGATCTCGAAAAATTTGTAGAGGAGACCGACATAAATTGCCACCTCCGCTGTGTAACTAACTGTGATATTAAAAAACAAGGAAACAGATTTTACGTAACAATGATAAAATTGACAAGTCGTTCAAATACAATTTCCTTATTATTTATTTAGTATATACACTATCTACTCTTGTGCTGAAGGGTGAATGTTGAAAAATGGAATGTAATGGATTTGTAAGTTTACATATGATTTACAAATATTTATATAGATATGTAAATATATTACAACAAGTTTTCCAATTATAGGAACAAAAATTATATCAGCTGTGCTGTTATTCAATTATAGTACATGTATCAGCTGTGCTGTTAATTAAGTATATAACATTTATCAGCTATGCTGTTAATCTTGTCTCTTTCTACGCTAAATCTCTGTTTCGTCACTGACAGTTAATTTGCTCACAATTGCCGACGGAAATGGTACTAATGTGTACTCATCTCTCAAAAGATCTGTCCTTCTTATATTGGTTGACACAAAACACCCGCTGTTGATCGTTTCGTTAGCCCACCCAAGACTGAGGGGGACTAAAGATGTATCTCAAGTACAATCTCTGTGCTCCTGTGAAGTTCCAGGCAGCTGGATTGACTGGACATACGACCTCAGGTTTGATGACACGAATAAAACCCTCTAAGATTTTTAAACCGGCCAGGTTTTGACTCGACTTAGTGAAGCAGGCTGCAGGTCAATGCACTCAGGTAAGCTATAAATCAAGGTGACAGCTTCTCCTCTTCAGTCGGTCGATATCACTGGCGTCGTGTTGGTGATGTGTGGTTTTGCATAAAATTTCGCCCGATTATGTAGGTAGATGAAGGCTTAAGGAAAGCTTTTGGTTGGTTCCTGGTGGGGCAAGCTGATTGGTTTTCTGCAGTTTGGCCCCATGCCTCGTACAGGCTAATTTTATTCCGTTTTTTCCGCCATATTGCGTGAACAAGATGGCCGCGACCCACATCCGAAAAAAACAGGGCTTAAGTTTTTTTCCTGGCGTAACTTCTTGTAATTTATTCTGGCTCAGCGACTGGTGAACGGTGCTCGTTGATTGGTTGGGCTCGCGACATAGGGATTTAACAAAGTAGTGGGTTTACACAACTCGTTTCACGACTGTCGCTCAGAATTTTGGATAATCTAAACGCGTTATTCTAGAACCATTATGAGAGTGTGTTAATAGCATTTCGTGGGGATTGTCCCATTTCTGATCTGTGGTAATAGAAATTAGCATTTACGTTATTTAATGTGTTAAGTTTACCATTATAATTCACTGTGATTTTTAGCGTTAAAACTAGTGAAATAAATAACTATTTTTCTTTGCCATGTTAGAATGATAATTTTATCACCCGCTTCTCACACCAGAAGATACGGTTTAGTGACTGATTAAGTGTAAGCGCGACTATAGTGACCGAGTAGGATTCACTTTTATTTCATTTTGTGTTTTATTATATACTGTTCAAAAAAAGAAACGCAACTTTTTTGGTGTTACTTTTATAAAAAATATTCGCTGACTGGACATCAGTCAACCTATCGACTGTGTCCACCTGGTCATTAACTTCTCGTGGTTACCTGAATTGTACTCACCTCATGATTCGTGAGGTCATGAAAGAGGTCAAGGTCAAAACAACATTTTTGACAATAACTCGTGACAGGTTCATGAGAATCCAGTGAAACTTACTGAACACAAAACGCTCTGACCACATTATTGAATGCCTATAAAAGATTGACGCTCCTCGAAAAAATTAAGTTGAAAATTCAATGCGCAAGTATGGCTCATCTCACTACAGAACAACGACTCATCATCATTGGACGTTTACAGACTGGACAGTCACAAAGTGTAGTGGCCAGACAATTTAATGTGGTTAGAACACCATTAGTCGCCTTTGGAGGCGATTTCAAGAAACTGGCTCAGTGGCAGACTGGCCGCGCAGTGGAAGACCACTCCTGCCGAGGACCGCTTCATTCGGCTGCGTCACCTCAGGAATCGACTTGCATCTGCGTCCTCCACAGTCCAGTAAATGTCAGCAGCTCGTCGAATTTCAGATCAAACGGTCAGGAACCGGCTGCACGACTCTGGTCTTTGGGCTAGAAGACGCTACAGAGGTCCTGTTCTTACGGAACGGCATCGCCAGAACCGACTGCAGTGGGCGAACCAGCATCGTCAATGGACCGTTGGCAATGACTGGAGACGGGTTTGGTTTAGTGATGAATAATTTTTTGTGCTCCAGCGACACGATAGACGGAGAAGAGTTTACCGCAGAGTCCATGAGCGCTACGCCCAGAACAGCGTTGATGAGGCTCTTCCACATGGTGGTGGAAGTGTACTGATGTGGGAGGCGATCAACTTCATGGGAAGAAGTGACCTGGTGCAAATTGAAGGACGATTGAATTCCAACGATACGTCGCTGAAATTCGTCGTCCTCACGTCCTTCCACTTCTGGCTGCACGAGGGTCGATTTTTCAGCAGGATAACGCTCAACCTCATGTGGCACAACTCACCACCCAGTTCCTCCAGACAACAACGTCCAGACCATTCCGTTGCCAGCCATGTCATCAGACATGAACCCCATAGAACACTTATGGGATGAACTCGACAGACGACTCCGCCAGCGAGACGTGGCTCCAGCCAATCTCCAACAGTCTCTTGCACAGCGGGAAGAGTGGGCAGCCATCCCACAACAACAGATCCAACTGCTAATCGGATCCATGTCAAGGAGGTGTCGTTCTCTGATAGAAGCCAGAGGAGACCATAGACCTTACTGAAACGGAGGCCTCAGTCGCAAAGGATAAAAGTCCAAACCAAATTTAATGAACATCATTTCATTGTTAAAGTCTGAAAGTTTCTTCATGACAAGATTGAAACATTAATTACGTAAAATAAAATTTTGGTACAAGTTTGAAATTTGGTGTCCATTACCACTGCAATAATGTTGCGTTTCTTTTTTTGAACAGTATAAGTGACTATTGTTATACCTTATGACTAAACTAACAGCCGCCGACAATAAAATAACTATTAACGACAGACGATATTTGTAAGTGCGCGTAGGGATGATTAAACAATAGTTGACAGTGTGAGCTGATTGCTAACGCGCGCACAGAGGAGCGGGAAGGTGCATACCTTGGTCCGAATCTCAAGCGCAGCGCGGGCGAAAAAAAAACTGACCGCATAGTTGTAAATAAAGTCACCGTGTGCCTTTTAACTTTAAGCAGGACTGCCGGAGTGGGAGAGAGAACTTCTCGTCCCCGTCCGTGTATTTATAGAATAGTTGCATTTCTTATCATAATGTCTTGTTTATTTCTCGCAGACCTGACCAGGCCAGCGGTTTTTTTTTCCTTGATTATAGTCTCCAGTACTGATGAGATTTATGCTGTCGTCTTCGTGACTTTCGAGTCCATAAGTCCATGTTGTGAACAGGACTGGCTAAAAGACACATAAACATTTTAATCATTAAGTGAGCTGAACTATCAATTCCCAGATATTTTTTCCAATTTATCAGCCCACGGGAGGGATATATATATATATATATATATATATATATATATATATATATATATATATATATATATATATATATATATATATATATATAAGCACTGGATTCATTCAGAAAGTTGTGCTGTTTCAAAATCGGCACTCACCCTTGAGCCAGCCGATAGGATTTACCATCATCATCAGATTTTTATATACTGTAACATTTGTCTTAGCAACAAGATGCTTAGCAATACGTGAATTACTTTTCTCCTTTTTTTCAACTGTGAACGTTCAGAACACGTCTTGCTTCAGTAACTATTTGTGGTGACAATCGTTTCATCCAGGGAAAATTACACCACCAAATTTGGCGTCCACCTTGTAATTATTATTCGATTTATAGGCTGGACTGGGGCCATATTTGGGCAACCCACCTGACAGTATAGGTTCAGGAGCTATTGTATTTTTTCAAGGGATTCCAACACTACGAGTAGGTAAGCGAGATTGTTTGTGGCCACAGATGACAGAGTGAGAGATAGAGTGAATATTTTCATTTGTTACCATCATTGTACTAACATCTTTTTTTATTTCGCTAAACTGAGTAATTTACTGAGTAGTAAGTTAGTGGGGAATTTGTTCTTCATATTCTATTCTGTAATCTAGTGCTTATCTTTGACCTTTGGGTTATTAACTTCGTTTGGGATCTTTTCTCAACAAAAGGAGGGCACTTATTCGGTTATTTTCATATATCTGTAAACATGATTTATTTGATTTCTCTATATGTTTGATGTTGTAAAATGTTTAATGATAATAAACAAAAAGAACTTAAATGTGTGTGTTGGTCAGACCCATACCCAATTAACCACAGTTTTTCACGTTTGTGTGTATTGTTGTCACATAATTGTGTGTGTAGGCGTGTTTAGTGTAACTTATATTTCATATAGGGAGAGAAAGGTTGTCTTATATTAAAATAAAGTCGTATAGATAGGCTGGACTAGAGAAACTACTCATTCCAGAGACAGATCTTTCTCTTACACTATGGCCTCGTGAAAATATATTTCTTACACCTTTATTCTCACATATTTACCACTATCACCTCTGCTCAGACGGGACCATAAATATCTTCTGACCTATCTTTAAACAATTTACGACATGGAGCTTTGTGTCAAGTATAATAAACTGCATATTTGTGAATTGTGAAGGAGGTGTTTGTCAGCTCACTGCAGTTATGCTGATTTGTGTTGTGTGACTACCCCTAGTGCCTACTTTGGCCACGGAGACCTTCTCCAGAACTTTAAATGATTATGATGCTCTGAAAGCTATTGCTAAAAAGGTATCAACTGGAGGAAAATGGTTACAGATTGAAACTGAAATCATTGTTGCCTGATTCAGCCAAGGATTTTGCTGGATTGGTTTCATCAATTAAGCTTTGCATTTCCAGATGGGTTGATTTGTCGAAAATTGATAAAACTTTTGATGGACTGGCTGACATTGGTTTTTAAGAGATAAGGTACTGTCTTCGGTCAGTGGTGACTTTTTGTCCTTTTTGCAGGAGAGAAAGCCTGAATCATTATCTGCTGTGAAAATTCTTGGACGACAATACCACATTGCACATCCTGGAAGAAATCTTAGCAGGACTAACATAAAGGATCCATTGCCAGTGGCATCAGCTAGAACTATGATGTCCAATCCACCAAGACAAAGATCAAATAGCATGGACATAAATTTTCGATTTAATCGAGATAACAATACTGGATCTTTCAGTGGGAGGTACAATTTTAACAATAGATCACAACAAACTCAAAGGAATTTCCATTCATATGATGATGGATATATACCTCAACAACCCTCCTTCAGACTTAACAGGGATTGGAACAGAGGTAGATACAATTTCCAATCGAACAGAGGACACAGGTCATTCTATGGAAACAATGTAAATCATTACAACATCAGGAGTTCTCAACAGAACAATAACTTTCAACGTTCTAGAAATCATAAACGTTCCAATGCAGTTGTGCATCAAAGTGAGAATAATACAGTTCGCAATGTCCAAAATAACAATGTTGCCTTAAATGCAAATGTATATAGTGTAGACTTTTCAAATAGTACTAATTGTTCTGAATGTAATTCTTTGTTTCAGCTAGAGGGAGTTCCTAGGCTCATGTGTGGGCATCCTTTGCCAGTCATGTCCTCTTATAATGGGACAGGTTCATTAGTATTTAATAGGGGTTTTGTAAACAACCAGCTTGTTTCAGTGCTCAGGGACACTGGATGCACTACTGTTGGGGTGCGAAGGTCATTAGTGGACCAATCTGATTACAAACGCATAGAAGTCAAGTGCATCACATTCGGGGGCACAGTTGAATATTATTCAACTGTGGAAGTCTTTTTAGATACCCCTTATTTTACAGGAAGGACTTTCGTGAGCCTGTTGGACAAACCAATCGCTGGAATAACCCTGGGAAATATTCCTGGACTTCAGGAATGCACTAATGATGATATTTTAAAATGGGAACAGCAACATTTGCCAGAGTTGAAAGAACAGGTTCACAATGAGGAGGTGACTGATGAGATGACTGATGAGAGGGTGACTGAAGAGGTGGTGACTGATGAGAAGATGACTGATAAGAAGGGAATAGATGAGGATGATTTACATGTTGAACTTATTGGCAAAGAATCATTCATACAGATACAAAATGAAGATGATTCATTAAAAAAAATTTTCAGGTTGCCAAGTCTGATGATGTGGTATTTAATGATAATTCGTTACACTGGTATACAATCAAAAATGGGATCTTGATTTGGAATTTCCAAGATTCAACGTCAGTAAAAAAACAAATTATGTTCCCTACTAGTTTCCGCCCATTTGTCTTACGGCTTGCTCATGATGTTAATTGTGCAAGACATTTAAGGATTGCCAGGCAAAACAGAGGGTTTTGTCTCATTTCTTTTGGTATGCGGTGACAAGGGATGTAACAATCTTTTCTCTCACATGCAAAACTTGCCAAGATGTAGCAGCGAAACGCCCCAAGCATAATGCGCCCATCCAGGTGTCAGACATATCATTGCGTCCTTTCGCAGAAATGGCAATCGAACTTATAGGTCCACTACCAGTCACGTCAGCTTGAAATCATCGTTATGTGATAACATGCATTGATATGTGCACGCGCTGGCCTGAGGCTATTCCTCTGAAAACAATATCTACTGCAGATGTTGCTGACGCACTATTATTAATTTTCAGTCGATTGGGTTTTCCCGAAAACATATTATCAGATCGGGGAACTCTGTTTCTGACGTTATGACTCAGGTTATGAGAGAGTTTGAGATATATAGATCTCTCAAACGGGAAAATTGATCGGTTCAATCGCTGTCTTAAACAAATTCTAGGCAAAGTAACTGCAAAATACCCGCCGGATTGGGATAGAGTACTCCTAGCGGTATTGCTCGCTTATCGGGAGATACCGAACGAACATACTTGTATTGCGCCGTTTGAATTAGTCTTCGGTGCCAAGCCAAGTCCATACTGAAACAGTTATTGGTTGGGGCTGACATGCCTGAGGATGTTCAAACCTCCTACAAATACGTGGTTGACCTTAGAAAGAAAATTGTCGACGCATGCCAGATAGCTATAGAAGCATCAGAAAAAGCTAAACTTAAGGCAAGATTGTTTATTAATCAAAACAGAAAACGGCGCCAATTATGGCCGGGTGATGAGGCCTATGTATTGTTACTCAATAAGGACAATAAATTACTTGTATCTTGGAGAGGACCATATACTGTACTTGAAAGATTGTCAGATGTTGACTATATTATATCGTATCTATTAAAGACAGGAAAGGAAAAAAACCTTTCACATCAACATGCTGCAACAATTTTACTCTCGTCCTCTCCATCTTAAACCAGTTTTTGAGGCTATTGACGAGCCTATTGATCGTCGCTCTTCCTTAGCTGTCATACAGAAGAGTTGTCTGAATTGCCAAATATTTCTGAGCCTCTTTGTCTCTACTTACTTTACCTCTTTCATCTACTGAAACTTGGAGAGATATTTCTATTTCACCAACTCTTGCTCCATATAAGAAAGATCAGATTTCTTTGTTTCTACAATCTTTTCCTGACGTGCTCACGGATATTCCAGGGCGTATAAATATCATTGAACATGATATTCTCCTTACTGATTTCAGACCAATCAAGCTTAAGACTTATCATATCCCTGTACATTTTCAATCACAAGTACAAAAAGAAATAGAGGATATGATAAAATTAAACATAATTTCTCTTTTTCAATCTCAATACAGTTTTCCTATGGTTTTGATTAGAAAGAAAGACAAATTCATTCGGATTTGCATTGATTTCATGCGTTTGAATGCTCTAACTATCTCAGATGCCGAGCCTCTGCCTTTGTTAGATTCTTTATTGGATAGACTATCTACAGCAACCCTTTTCAGTAAATTTGATTTATCTAAATTTTATTGGCAAATCCCCTTGTCGGACAGAGCAAAACCTTATACTGCTTTCGCTACACCTTTGGGATTGTTCAATTTAATTTTATGTCGTCTAGTCAACGCTCCTGCGGCCTTTGTTCGTATGATGCGAAAAGTTTTCTCTAGTCGTGATGACATCATCACCTATATTGATGATATCTGCCTTTTTCATCAATCTTGGGAAGAACATGTTCTTGGAATTCAGTCCTTGTTGACTACTCTTCGTCTTCATCATCTTACTGCTAGACCTTCGAAAACTAAAATAGGATTCACTGAAATGTCCTTTCTTGGTCACAAAGTGGGAGGCGGTTTTCTTAAGCCTGAGGATTCCACTATCTCCAGAATCCTGAAATTCCTAAGACAAAAAAAACAGGTTCGCAGTCTTTTAGGTCTTGTAGGATTCTACAGAAAATCTTTACCTAATGTTTCAGAAATTACTTCAGTTCTGTCTTCGTTATTAAGAAAGAACTCTCCAAATAAGATTGTTTAGACGCATTCTTGTAATGAGTCATTAAATTTATTAAAATGTTATTTCTCAAAATCACAAATTTTAAGATTGCCTGATACTAGATTTCCTTTTATTCTTAGAGTCGACGCCTCTGGTTCGGGATCGGCGGTACGCTTTTGCAGGAATTCGATGATTGTCTACATCCAATTCTGTATGTAAGTCGTAAATTGACACCTACGGAAAATAAATAACCCATCGTCGAGCGAGAGTTACTCGCTGTGATGTATTGTTTTGCAAAATTGCAACGCTATCTTATTGGTGTGAAATTCGTCTTGGAGACAGATCAGCGTGCCTTGTCCTATCTTAAACTGCAAAATTTCGTAATGAGAAAGCTGCCAGAGCATAACTTGCGCTCCAATCCTACGAATATGACATTTGTGCCATCAAAGGCAGTCAGAACGTGGTCGCGGATATGTTATCACGTTGCGTGAAAGACCTACTGTCAGCTAACAACACTGCAAATGCAAGTATCTTGTAAAGTGACAGCAAACCTATCAACTGACTTCTCCGCAGGTTGACAAATAGACATGTACCATATATGAACATATTTTACTGCCGATGCTTGTTATGGCAAGAATTTCCTGATATATTACTATTATGTAAAGATGATATGTTAAAATACTCTGTGATGAATACCAAGCCGGATGACTATCGAAATTTTTTCATCAAATTTTGAGGGAAATCGCTCAGTTACTCTCTTGACAATGCTTACATGTATTGAACATGGTCACTCAGCACATGATGATGGTGAATGCTGCGATCGTCAATTTCAAGTTGTAGCTCGTTTTACTCAGCTCATCACATAGATGTCTTGGACCTTATTAACGGTTTACATACACGGTTTGTGTACAAAAAGACACACATTCATTGATGGTCTAAGAATAATGTGACATTTGAATCGTTTGAATGCAAAAAGTGATTTATTCTATTGTCGGAACAGCGTCTGTATATTAAGGTACTTAACTCAATGATGCCTCTCATGGACAAAGGGACATAACTAGAAAAATCCTGACGTGCGATCAGTATTCTGTACCAGGTTGGACATATGAACAGTGGTGCTTAACGTGAACTTATAAAGGAACGTATACGATAATATCGCAGAGAATCATGGACAAGAACTTTGAGCTCGATTATAAATATTTTCTCTGTACTTTAGTTGGTTATTATTCCACTAGTACGGATGACAATATAACATTGTTACTTTAATTACAATGCTTTAATTAGCTGTTGATTAGTTTGAATTATCGGGATGAGATTCTGTCTTTGACCCAAGGCATTAATACACTCACACTAATTATATAATTGAACATTTTAATGGTTCTCACAACTATTTACAATTTGTACCTTTACATCAGCGTAGTCTTACCTGATTGGACACACAACTTCGTCATGTTCAAAATAACTTTTTTTAGTGGAATTTGTCCGTAAGTAGACATTGGCTATGGTCTTAAAAACCATAGTCCACACTTTTAATGTTACATTCAGCACCCTAAGGCAGAAACCTGGGTGCTTTGCTGACTCTTACTTACAGTAAAATTTGATGTTACCATATTTCACTCTGGTGATGTTATGCTCACACCACGGAAATAATGAAAACTTAGTTTTCTTTTTTTTCGGGGTGGGGTGAGGGGGGTGGGGGAGGGGTATGTTAAGATTAAATCTCAAAACGATTATGTCGGTATAATAGTTGGCTCGACAGGGCTCCTTTCTGATAATTTTATACGGACTTACTTATTAATAAAGGAAGTGACGTCATGCCGATATGGTGTGGAGGTGGAAGTGAACATTTTGAAGCAGAAGTGAGGTGATCGTCTGCAAAAAGACATGCGGCCTGTGTTTGAAAGTGAGCGGATGTATGTGTATTGAGCTCCTGCAGTATTCTGTGTTTTTCCTGCATCATTCCATCACCAGGACATCAATATACTTAGTTGAGGTGTCCCTGGTTTATTATATTCAGGAAAATGATATCTATTCACGAAGATGCCCAGTGGAGTATTAAAAATAAAGTTTGTATGATTGCCATTGACCAGCGTTTAATAGTGAACGGACTGGACAACTACTTATTACTGCATTTGCCTTTGAGCGAGAACTGATTTCATGGAGCTTTGTGTCAAGTTGTGACAGGCTGCAGTATCTCAAATTGTTAAGACTGGGCACAGTATCCAATTATCTTATATGTAGCCGAGGTGTATACAAGTATACAGGTTATAATGACTCTGTTATCTGAATAACGTGAGATTTGATTTGTACTGGCTTCAAGCTCGCCAGAGTTGTTAATTATCTCACCCTATCTGTGGATTATAGGTATCGATCCAATATCCTTCTACTGCTGGTGTAATATGAGAGCTTTACTTTTTATTATTTAGATTTCAACAAGACCATGCATCCTTACAGTTCAATCATGCCCAAAGTCCTCAACATCCTATAAGTTTCCATAATTATTTATTTGGTTTCAACAAAATGGTTCAAGTGGTTAAATAACCAAAACTCAACATGAATTTACATGTGTGTACAAGTATCGAAGTTTGTCATTTCTTGGCATAATATGCACACTTTTCAAATTCAAGGGAATCACAAATAAATGTCTCAATGTGTCATTATTTTCCATTACTTCCAATATTCAGGATTATCCAAAACTGTACGTTTATTTTCCTCCCATTGGTTTTGGTTCTATCCATTGGCTTATTTCTTTGATTTCATTTCAACGGTCTCTTCAAATTAGGGTCAGAAACCATGTTTCATAATACATAGCGAAGCGAGCTGGAACATGTAAAAATATGGCATAGCGAGGCCTAGTACTTACATGTGTCCATCAAAATTGAGAAACACATTACTATGAATACCATCGTACATAGTTGAATCATCGTATACTAAAAATCTTGTTGAAACTTCAACCAAAGGAGACAGCTTGTAGTAACGTCTTACTGCATCGCTCTTCTTTACAGGACTGCTAGACTAAAATATTTCTGCCGGCAAGCTTGGGTTAGTTTGCGTAAAATCACTTTTCTCATTGGACAACTACGTCACGTGATGTCCCTGCATTTCCAATATTACTATGATAACTGACGGTAGATCAGCGTGCATCTTACTAACACTGACCTTAGAGAAATGTACCGTTTCATTTCCCTCCCCTAATGCCTTGGGTAAATTTTTATTTTAAACATTTATTGTCTGTTTCAACGAAATGGTGGTATCCTTTTGTTATAACTGGGCTCTAGCATGAATGAATGCTGGTGGTGGTAGGTCATACGGCCACCAAGTATAATAAACTGTATATTTGTGAATTGTGAAGGAGGTGTTTGCCCGCTCACTGCAGTTATGCTGATTTGTGTTGTGTGACTAACCCTAGTGTCTACTTTGGCCACGGAGATCTTCTCCGGAACTTTAATGAAAACGACATGCATCACCTTCCTTATTTCTTTATACATTTATACAATACCAAAACTTACCCTATGTCCTTTACTGTTCTCATTCTTCTATCATTTACTAGACACAGTATTAAAGTCTTTGTCTTGTGTAATCTGGCCTGGGTAGGGCTGGAGTGCGTAAGGGATAGTACCTCACGGTGAGAGGCAGTCACTTCCTCTTTTTGAGGATGGCCTGGATCCTATTTGGTTCCCCCACTCCAGTTCAGCTCATGTATGGCTCCTCGAGTCTGCTTGTGTACGGCAGCGCCACCCCCCGGGCAACGGCTTTGACTGGCCGGCAGAACTACATGAGTAAATTGAAAAAGGGAGGTCCCCCTTAAACAGTACACACAACTGCTGGCCGAACGGGCGGATGATCAATAATATTTTGACAACGGCTTCTAGGGCAGGAGTTGGAAAGGCCTGGTATCGGGCTGAGGGCGCACCATGGACTGTAATGGTAAGCGGCCAGAACCATCCAGAAAGCAATGGCAAACTACTGGATGTACAATGCCAAGAAATCCATAATGGCTAATCTGAATACTACACAAAGATCTGGTGGTGAGGCCCCCAGGCCAGGCAGATCATATTTAACTGGGGAAGAGATCGTTGGCAGCGTCAGTACAGGTAATCGTGATGACGGCCAAAAGCCTGACTGTGTTACCACGGAAAACCATGTCATCGGTCTTAGAAAAATAATCAAAATAGGAACATGGAACGTCAGAAGCTTATACCAAGGAAAACAGTACATAGTGAAGAACGAGATGGAAAGACTAAACATCGATATCCTGGGCATCTCAGAGCACAGATGGTCGGGCCAGGGACACTTTTCGATTCCATCAGGAGGAACATTCATATACTCAGGCAAAGAGAGAGGAGGTCAGAGTGGCGTCGGCTTCTACCTGTCTAAAAGGACAGCTGCCTCCCTATTAGGATATAATCCCATAAATGACCGCATTGTCACAATCAGACTGAAAGGAAAAAGAAAGAACATCACAATTATACAAACATATGCGCCAACAGCAGCTGCTGAAGAACAGGAAATTGAAGATTTTTACAGTGAACTGCAACACGCATTAGAGAAAGCAAATAAGCACGATATTAGGATAATAATGGGAGATTTTAATGCCAAAGTTGGAAACGAAAGATTAGAACATGAAAAAAGAGTGAAAGGAAGTTATGGATTGGGTCAGAGAAATGAGAGAGGAGAACGCTTGACAACATTCTGCCTAGAAAACAACCTAGTCATCACAAATACTCTTTTTATGCAACACCCTAGAAGACTATATACATGGACGTCACCGGACGGAAAAAGCAAGAACCAAATAGATTACATCTTAATACAACAAAGGTGGCGATCTTGTATCTCATCCATCAAGACGCTCCCAGGAGCAGACTGTGACTCCGACCATGAACTTCTTGCTGCAAACTTCAAGATCAAATTGAAAAAAGTCGTTACAAGCGACAAAGTAATACGTTATGACACAAGCGCCATACCAGAAGAGTACAGTGTCGATATTCAGAACAAATTTGACATTCTTATGGCAGTACAGGAGGAAATGACACCAGATGAACTTGCCAATAACATCAGAGATGTTTATATTACAAATGCACAGAGGTTAATTCCTAAAAGAAGTATAAAGAGACGAGAATACATCTCAGACGAAACACTGAAGTTGGTGGTAGAGAGAAGACAAATGAAGTCTAAAAAAGATACAGAAAATCAGGAGTTGTACAAGGAATACACAAAGCAGATTAAAAAACGAGTCAGACAAGACAAACAACAATACATAAACGACACCTGCAGGAAAATAGAGGAAATGCGCGAACAGGGATTGAGTAAGAATATGTTTTCTGAAGTAAGAACATTGAAGAACAGCAACTTTAAATCATCACCTCGAGCAATAAACGACAAGAAAGGCGACACTCTAACAGAACGTAAAGATATTCTGAACAGATGGAAGGAGTACTGTCAAGAAATGTATACGGAAATAAACAAAGCGGCAGATAACAACGTCATGAATGAAGCGGAACGTGAACCAGAACCTACCATAGAGGAAGTCCGGAACGCAATCAAACACTTAAAAAGTGGAAAATCTCCTGGTTGTGATGAAATAACAGCTGAAATGATACAGGCAGGAGGAGAAGGCAGCGCTCGTATATACCATGCATTATGCTGCAAGATCTGGCAAAGCGGAATTTGGCCCAAGGAATGGAAAAGATCAATTTACATACCCTTGCCAAAAAAGGGCAACCTGAAACTGTGCACAAACTACAGAACTATAGCTCTTATAAGCCATGCCAGCAAAATACTATTACAAATCATAATGAAAAGGATGCAACAAAAGCTAGAAACAGAAATAAACGAAGTACAGGCGGGTTTTCGACCAGGTAGAGGCACTAGAGATCATATATTCAACATGAGGATCATCATAGGAAAGTGTAGAGAATTCAACGTTGACCTACATACTTGTTTCATTGATTACACCAAAGCTTTCGATTGTGTACAACATCAGCAGTTATGGGCTATTATGAAAAATATGGGATTTCCAAACCACCTTATACAACTCATCGCACTGCTGTACCAAGAACAACAGGCAGCCGTAAGAATAGAGGGGGAAACATCAGAATGGTTTGAAGTACAGAAAGGAGTAAGACAAGGCTGTACCCTTTCCCCTTACCTGTTTAACATTTATGCCGAGAATATCATGAGAAATGTAAAAGATGACCAAGAACACACAGAGTTTGACTCATTTAACATCGGCGGGTACCAGATCCCGGAAATCAGATATGCTGACGACACAGTCCTCCTATCGACCAACCCAGAAGGACTTGAACAATTACTTCTGTCCACCAAAAAACACAGCGAGGCCCAGAATCTATACCTAAACACCAAGAAGACTAAATTATTGACAACAGACAAAATAAAGACCAAACCAGAAATTGAAATTGATAACGAAGAACTGGAAAGTGTTAATGAATTCGAATACTTAGGATCAATCATCAACAGCTCTGGCGACTGTGCAGTAGAAATTAAAAGAAGACTTGCAATTGCTTCACATAAACTAATACAGATGAAAAACCTATGGCAAGGCACAAGCAAAGAAACAAAGTTACAACTGATCAGAGTATGTATATTCCCAGTAGCAACATACGGCTGCGAGACTTGGACACTCAATAAAACAGTTGCAAAAAAGATTACATCATTTGAAATGAAATGCTACAGAAGGATGTTGAGAATACCCTGGACAGAAAAAAAGACCAACAGAGAAGTACTGCACTCACTAAATGTACAGGAACATTGGCTCCTAAATACCATCGCAATAAGGAAGCTGAAATTTTTCGGTCATATAAAAAGACATAATAGCCTGGAAAAAACAATGATGGAAGGCATGGTCCCTGGAAAAAGGGGAAGGGGTCGACCTAGACGACGGTGGACCCAGGACATCACAGAGAGTCTGAACTTGTCTTTGGCTGATGCAGGTCGACTTGCCCAGAATCGTGATGCGTTCAGAGCAGCTGTAATGGAGACAACGTTCTGGAAAGAATACGTCACATGATGATGAATCTGGCCTATACTGTTTAATAGGAAAACTGCAAAAGTGATTGCATCTGTAATTATTCTTGGTCGTACTTAGGTACATATCCGGGTTACGTGGGGAGTCGTGCTAGACCCCTGTCGGCGAAGCACTATTGTTGTAGTGCCCTGCTGGCAGAGAGGATAGCAGCGATTCGCTCCCGTGGCTAAACAGGGGGTGCCGTTCGGAAGGTCGTTGTTCGATTCCCGGTAAGCCTATCACTTCTGTTGTTTTTCTCTTGTCTAGTCCTCTACTTCTTTATTTCTCACAGAGTGCCTGATAACATACCTTTGTGTGTTGTTTGTTTATTTATTATCTGATGCTAGCCGTCTTGCGTCCCATTTCCTTAAAAAGTAGTTAAAAATTTCTCGTCTGCATCTCTTTCCTCCCTTGTCTCATCATTGATGTAAATCAATATTCTCCTTATAATTCCATTTTAAATTCGCTGATTATACAACGAAATGTTACAAGATAAGTCGATTATTGGTTTCGATCTAATACACGTACCGCAGCCTGGGTCAGTTGTCATGCTGTGCTTCTGATTTTGTCACCCATCGATCCGTATTCGCATGCGTTGTTTTTCTAATCCTGGTGACTTCATTTTATAATTTAATACAAAGCCATGGCTTCTGTTTAATCTGGGTTGTCATCTCAATTTGTTTAAACTAACTGCTATGTTTTTCAATATGTTTCTTCACTAATGCTGTATCAACGATGTCTCTGATTGCTACATTTATTACTATGTCTTTCTTATTACACATGCTGATTTTCTCAGATCAATAAATCAATACCCTTTAGCTTCCCAAGGAGCACAGGCCTTCAACAAACAAATGCCAAGTCCTCCTGTCACATGCCATCAACTCAAGTTCTTTACATGTCTGCTTCATTATTTTTATTTATGTTTCCAATTGACTTCTCCGCGTGTGTTTGGCATACCTCATACCCTGGGCAGCCCAAAAGAAGAACTGCCTTGTAATGCGATCAAAGGGTTTTCTCAGTGTGTGTGTTCTATCCATCGCCAGCTTCTTCTTCTCATCTCTTGTTCCACTGGCACTTATCTGGTTCTTATCATCAATTCCACATTGGTGACCTAGTCGCTCCCTTTCAATTATTCCATTCTACGCAACCATCCATTAATGACAGTCTGGTTGTTGTTTTTGTTGTTCTCCATGTTTGAGAGCCATGCCATACGACTGACTTGCCATAAGAGTTGACAATTCTTATTTTTGTGTTGGACATGATTTCTATTTTCTTAAATATATCACTTTAAATATGATGTTTATTTTTGTGTTGGACATGATTTCTATTTTCTTAAATATATCACCTTAAATATGATGTTTATTTTTGTGTTGGACATGATTTCTAGTTCTGATATCCTCAGCTATTCCGGTGTCTTGTTTTGTTATATTTGCTGACATCCGCAGACATCTCACTTTATAAATGATTATTTTACTGATATTGTTCTGTAGTTTGTGTTCCACGCCTGAGCCTGCAAGTGCCATATTAGTATGAATATTGTGTTTATCAGTGTTCTTTGTGCTTTTTTTTGGTCAACATTTCAGATCTTTGAACATCTTTTTTCCCTTTTTTAAAAAAAAACCACACCACATGGTCTTTTAGTTTGGACATGCGCCCTAATATAACCGACCGACATTGTGTCTAGGTTAAATAAATATTACACACACATAAAGGTATGTTTTCAGGCACTCGTGAATAATAAAGAAGTAGAAAACTAGAAAGCAGAAAAACAACAGACGTGAGTAGCTTACCGGGGAATCGAACCCAGGACCTTCCGTGCGGAACCCCCGCCTAGCTATGGAAGCGAATCACACTATCCTCCCTGCCAGCTAAGCACCACAAAAAATGATGCGTCGATGACAGGAGTTATTAGTGCTACCAGCAACAAATAACACCGGAAATTTACCTAGGGCAAACCAGCCTATTAATGACGCAATCACTTCTGTTGTTCCCCTATTATACAGTATAGGTCAGATTACACAAGACAAAGACCTTAATACTGTGTCTAGTAAATGATAGAAGACTACGAACAGTGTATAGGTTAAACGAGGCGCGTCTAGTCAAAACGAGGCTAGCTTTATTTAAAAAAAAAAAAAAGAGTTAACATTGGGACGAGCTGATAAGTCTCTATATTTACTTGATAACTTCTCATTTCAGTCTCTATGTGTACGTTTGTGCCTGTGGTGAACATGCTCCTACATTATATTAACGTTTCCATTTATTTTAGTTTGGTATTCATAGTTTCACGTTTCACTCTTTTGAATTTTTTACTTTATATAACAGTTCTATTTCGCCTGCTTTGATCTTCATATCATGCTGTCAGCAGCTGCTGCTAAGAAGATATATTTTTCTGCAACAGTGCGTTGTCGGCTCCTTTACCTCTTTTAAGTGTGTCCCTGCCATCCCATTTTTCTGTAATAATAAATACAAGTTTGAACTTTGCAGCCAAGACAATTGCATTTTTATTTTGTAACTTTCAAGTCAAGTGTTTGATTAGAGCACGTAAGATAGGGAATCCCGAGGCCTGTAAACAGTAAATAAATATTAGACAAACATAAAGGTATGTTTTCAGGCACTCGTAAGAAATAAAGAAGTCGAACACTAGACAACAGAAAAACAACAGACGTGAGTGGCTTACCCAGGACTCAAACCCAGGACCTTCCGTGCGACTACTCCGCCTAGCTATGCAAACGGATCACACTATCCTCCCTGCCATATAGGCATCACCAAAAAATGATTAGAGCGTTTGCTTCTTGTGGAAAAGTTATCGAGTTCGAATCTTTGAAGCGTCACGCTCCAATATATCCAGCTGTAAATGTGTACCGACTCTACTCTTCAGTTAGAAAAGGCAATAGCAGAGAGAAAGGAACCTGTCATGCCATCTCATACGCTAATACGTAGTACAGTCAAGTCTATAACACTTCAATCCCCTACGACATTATCCACTGTGAGACTGCCTAACTTGCAAGTAACGTCTTAGGAGAATTGTAGAAGATGATTCAAACCTCCTACACCCTTTCTCGTTAACACATTATCACACACAGACAAACGTCCCACTACATACTTGAGTAGAGATTGTCGAGCGTTCGATTGGCAGTGGTTAGAGCGCTGGCCACCCGCGGCAAAGGGGCCGTGTTCAAAATACGGTGAGCCCAGCTCCAGTCTACCCAGATGTAAATAGGTACATGACTCTGCTGTTGCGTTAGAAAAGGCAAAAAAACAGCGAGGAAGGAAAGGGAATCCCCACGTCTCGAAGTTAGACATATTATAGTGAAGTCTGTAACACTTCAGTCCCCTAAGGCAGTAATGCTATAGGGACTTTTTTTTTTTTAAAGAAAAAAAAAAGATTTTCGTGGAGCAAAGCGCTCGCCATTTATAAGAATGGAGACTCATTGTCTGGAACAGCACAAAGATAATTGAAAATACAATAATTTGCGCGTTACAGTCTGCTAGCACTTCGATTTCCACTGAACCGTCAGCCGGCAGCACTGTCGTGCTCCTGATATTTTGTGATAAAAATAATCGCGAATTTTATGCTCCTTGAAAAATCTGGTAGTATGTGTGTATGGATTGGTCGGTGTTTCGTGCTTCCGTACTATCGACTTTTAAATTATACTGTATTGCTATTTCAGGAGCGTCAAAGACACTGTGCCACGTCTGGGGTTGGGTAACAGGACAAGATATCAATTGCAAACGTGAAAGTAAGAACTGAAGTACGTGGGAAGTACTGATGAAGACTCAGCTCACACGTTTTAACTCAGCAAACTATCACGCAAAATCTTCCGCAAAGCTACAACAATCTTGCACACCCATTCTATCAAATGATGCACATATATACTTCATTGTTTTTAAACTGTTATGTCTTTACTCCTATTCAAAATACTGGTAATTTATATGAGACAAATGTCAAAATAAAGACAAATAACTGCTGTTTATGTTTAACAAATGCTATATCACATGAATATTACAATTCAGCGTGAGACTCTCTTTGGTCTACCGTACCGTACTAATGATTTCATAGCGGGCAGCCATTTTTGTTATGTCTTGTAACGTTAGTTTATCTGCCATTTTAGATTTTTATTTTGTTTCGTTTTGTCTCTGGTTTAAAAAAAACAAAAACTGGCAGCAGTTATCGCTCTTTGTTTTGACATTTGTTTCATGTATGTTCAACGGAAAAATTTAAAAATAGAATTGGCTTTTCAATCGTACTGCATATAACATTCGTTTAATAAGTACCGGTATCTCCCTTGCACGCACACGTACACGCACAAACACACAAAACCTCACAACAGGACACAAGTAAATCACCTCAAAATATAACAAGATACTCCTTGTTCTGAGATCAACGTGGTAAAAGCATTAGAGATTTAAAAACAAAACAAACAAAATTTACCTCGTTTTGGCGAGGCGCGTCCCTGTGACGAAATTAGTTGTGCACTTTTCATGACTGTCGTTCTCTCCGGCAGCATCACTTCATTTCTTCATTTTTCTCACTCATCGTCCTATTATTTGGCATATTTTATGAACTTAAATTTTTTGCCTAGTCGCTCCCATACTTGTTTACGTTTCGCCAGGTTAATCCTAACAATACCAGGCTAATTAGACAGGTCAGCGGATTATACTTTATCACTAAAGTCGTCTAGCGACCTTTGATTGAGACGATCTTTGTTGATGCAAGGTGGTCGCGCACGATCGATGGAAAGAAAGCCAGATTGGCTGTCTAAGAAATCCGTCTGAGGAATCTACGCAAAAAAGGTGACATATGTCATCGCTTCCGCTGGACCATCTCTGTATCAAGATTACAGATAACCTGTCAGAGGAGACAATATGGGCGGAAGGAATTAGCCAGAAAATATGTGAGTTTGTACAAATACAATCGGAAATATTACTGCCATATTTGAAAGAGGTGTGAGTTAATTTTAAAATTGATATTTTAAAACACATGGGGGAAAGAAATGATTTAACACCCCGACCCACATAGTTCTAAAGAGCTTACCACTGGTTTAATTTGAGAGCCGGAATAGACTTTGACTTTCATTGGCAAGTTGGTCTAAAAGTACAATCTGGGATTTTAACTGAGAAATGGAAATATAATCTAGCAAAATTGGAGACACAAATCAGACTGCATCGCAACATCAAATTAGCAACTCCCATGAGCCAGAGAGACACTGGACAAGAATTCCAAAATTATAAGTGACAGATCAAAGTATTTGGGCGTCTTTATAACTTAAAAGAGAACCTGCATTTTAAATACAAAGTCTGGATACTTAAGGAATCAGAAGCACAAGGATCAGACAAAGAATTCCAAAATTAAAAGTGACAGATCAGAGTATTTGGGCAACTTTGAAACTTAAAAGTAAACCCACATTTTAAAATACAAAGACTGGAGACCTAAGGAATCAGAATACAAGTCATAAGAGGAATAATAAAATTACCGAAACAAGTGATTCGAAGCAACTTATCCAATTTGATGTGTCCATTATAACTGTGGCAGGAGATTGTAGATCCCATTTGGGGTAAGTTGTGAACCTATATTTTACAAATGTGAATTTAACATGTTTTTCTTGCTAAGTGGTTATAAATGAGGCTGGCAACCTCAACATATGAAAATAGTATTTCATAAACAACTACAGCAAGCGCTGGTGATTGCTTCTTACTAGTCGTACAGAAAACCGACAGCAGAGGTGACACCAGACTCCGAATGGAGCAGTGATGAGTGCATTCCATGTGCATCAAGTGTATAGTATCATTTTGTAAGAAATATGTACCTTGTTAATTGTAATTCAGGAAAGCCATTCCCCTCGCGCTGTACAGACACATTTTCCCCATTAAAGTAACAAAAAAAACAAAAAACTGATTTCTAATCATATTCCCTGTATATACTCAAGGAGAATAATTATTCAGAGAGGCTAACATTGGTGGGTGGACAGCGAGACAATGCGCTGTTAATCTTCCAATCCAGTGTACTTAGCAGTGGCATTTGTTCTTTTTATTTTGTCTAAAGTTCGTGGTACAAAGCTGCAAGACTAAAGTTTCTACGCCACTAGTTGTGAGTCAAGAGTAGGGATTCAACACTAACCACCTACATTGGACGGGTTGTGTGTAGAAGTGCCATCATCACAAAAGAATTGAAGAAACCACGGCTGCAGACCAGCTAAGTTCTTATTAAAGGAAACAGCAAACGGACAAAATTTGTTATAAATCCTCCACCCCTGTCTCAGTGAAGACACTTTTTATATACATCTAAAACTCACATCATTCCATCATTATTTTAACCTGCTAAAACTAATTGATTATTAAATTTGTTACATGTTATTTTAAAACAAAACAATCATAGTTAATTCCGTTATTATCGGTATGAAAGCAAACGTATGAGTAAGACTCTTAATATATATACATCTAGTCATATATTTACATCTATAGAGCAAATACTTATAAAAGAATTTCGCTGGATTTACACCAGCTGGGGGCTTGAACGGGCTAAGACCATTGCTTAATTCTTCATGAAAGGCGACGGATCAGATATACATTAATAGTGCTCTGCCCTGTGCAGCATTGTTCTTGACTTCTGAAAACATCTTGTGAACCCTCTCTTGAGATAGAAGCATCATTATCCTTCTATCTACAACTCTGCCAAGAGTAATCTTGTGCGAAGGTAGACACCGTTGAAGACCCATATTAGATACTCTTGAGTGTTGGCCACTGTTGGACCACTACTGCAGAGCTAAGGGAGGCAATCCGTGATAGTCCCGTTCAACCTAGTTTTTTATATTAGGGCGCATGTCCAAATAAAAAAGACCTTTTGATCTGATTGTATTATAATTTAGAAAGAGATCGACAAGCACATGGAGTAGATAATTGATGACAAACATAAAAGACATCAAGAAGACGGCGAAAGACTTTAAATGGACACAATTAGGAAGGTTTGATCCCGAGCTTTGTGAAGGTCTACATTCCATGACAGAGTCTAATTAGTACAGTGGTTAGGGCGCTAACCTATCGCGGCAAAAGTGCCAGGGCCGAAATACGGTGGCGTCAAGCTCGTCTACCCAGCAGTAAAGGGGTGTAGCGAGATTTGGTACCTCTTGCTTTGTTGTGAAAAAAAAATGTGTGTAACGCGACGCACACACACACACACAGCGCAGTAATAACACTCGGCGGATCTTGCTTTGAAGTTTGAAGACGACGGATGTGAATTACGGTTAAAGCCAGACAATATTACTGAAGAATGAGGAAATAGCTAATAGGAATGTATGGCGGACTTTCAAAGTTTGCATTTACTGGACATTAAATTATTAACTACAAGAGAACGCCTGGTTGGAATACAATTAAATAATAATAGTTCACTAAAGGAGATGGACTATGAATTATATCCAAAAGGATATTATTCCAATATAAATAGTTTTAAAGATAATTAATATTTTTCACCTTCATCACATCTGCTAAAAATTAGCTAATAATCTGTAACAATTTATTACACTAACAAGCCTAAACGGATTTAAATATAAATTGGATAGAATGAAAGCCTCATATGGTGAAAAGGAAATGATACCTAGGAAGGAAGGAAGGATATAAGTGTGTAGTGAACAGAAGAAAAAAAAACAAGAACAGGAAAAGCACAGATTGCTTCAAATCGCCTCAAACCAGGAGATGAAAGGAACATCTTTTGGGACTTTTAGAGGTGCTTTCTCGTACGGGCAAGAGACTGAAATATAAGGACAGAGGGACGCGTTGAAAATCACACACACCAAATCCAGAAGCCAGAGTGAGAAACTGGAAGACAGTTGTTGCAAGTGGATTTTATGGAAGGGAAGTAATCTTTAGAATTTTTTGGACAAGTTAAATTTCGAGTTGCAACGCTTGATTAAGCGGATCCATGTTTGACTTTATGATAGAATTATCTTTTCCTATTTTTGGAGTGGCAGAGTACAGATAAGCGTGTGAACGCTGTTTAATCTCAAATGTAGAGATGTATTTATTCTGTACTGTTTTGAGCCATGTGAATAGCTCGCAGCTAGTCTGCATGTATTATCGAGAGCGGTGTTCAAGACAGCCGAGTCTCGTGACGGGGTTTTTTGGCGGGACTAGTGTGTGATTAGAGGAGTTGTGTTTTGGGCGTGGACCGTGTAGGTCGAGTCCCAGTGGTTTTGGAAAGTGTATGCCTACGTAGTGCTTAAGAAAATGTCGACTTATATATTTCGCTGTGTGTACAGCCTATTTGATAAACTGCAGTAAAGATTTGTGTAGGCCATATGAAGATTATTATAGCTGCCGGGTGAGCAGGCTTTATTGTGTAATGGAGTATTGTTTAGGCCATATGAAGATTATTATAGCTGCCGGGTGAGCAGGCTTTATTGTGTAATGAAGATTTGTTTAGGCCTTATGAAGATTATTATAGCTGCCGTGTGAGCAGGCTTTATTGAGTAATGGAGTATTGTTTAGGCCTTATGAAGATTATTATAGCTGTCGTGTGAGCAGGCTTTATTGAGTAATGGAGTACTGTTTAGGCCTTATGAAGATTATTATAGCTGCCGTGTGAGCAGGCTTTATTGAGTAATGGAGTACTGTTTAGGCCATATGAAGATTATTATAGGCCAGGATGTGGACAGGCCGTATTATATATATTTAATGCAGTGTGGAAATTATATGATTCGATGTACCTGTATTCGTCTATGTCTACGTGATGATGTGCTGTGAGTTAATAAACTATTATTAAATATCATCAGTCGTTCCATACTCGATGACTCCCGTGTGCGCCCCTGTTGTGTGAACGACTTTGCCAGAACACAATCACACTCACTTTACCTATTTCAAACACGACCATTATCATTTGGTGGTTTACAGTCAAGTTGGAACCAATACAGAAGAGGTTACTGCTAAATAAAAGTGCGGTTACATTTATGGTGGCCAAGACTGGTTTTTTCTTCTGTGCCAGTCAATTTGGAACGTATACTTAAGACATTCGCGTGACAAGAGTGTAGAACACTTGACTTTGTTATAATTAGCCCTGTGTGGAAGTGGCTTGAATCTCCTGTACTTCAGAACTTTGACCTAGTTACTATCTGCCTGTGTGGCGCATTTGAGAAACCACGCACGCTTTATTCGTGGTAGTATGCAACTTTACACCAGTATCAATTGACGTCCTATTTCATGCCTATGGACCACAACAACGTCTGCAGTGGTCAAGGAAGTTCAATTAGACTTGGACAGTATTTGTACCAGCATTTGTACGGGTTGTGACGGATTCCTGCAATATTCGGGTTACCTGTGCCAGTTATCACCATCACAAGTTCAAGATGTTATGATACACGGTGTTGCCGTGTACATTTCAGACTAAAGAAGAGTCAAGAGTTGCGGTGTGTGCTGTATTATGGTTCCTGTCAACTTGTGCATTGTTAAGCACATATCATATTGACGCAATCACCTGAAGAGAAACGAATCAAGTTCCAGTGCTTTCCCGCAGTGGAGGTTTTAGCAGTCTATGTGATATCCAGTGTCGTGGCGGAAAGGAACGGGATTATTGACAGATAAGTGATTTTTCTTGTGTAAATTGTGTCACTTCATGCATGTCATTGGGCCTCCCTAATTGCTCATTCTGTTGTTATTGTTGTTTATGTCTAATTTGACATATGATTAAGATTTTATGCATAGGTGTTAATGGCTGTTGACATATGTCGATTTTCCTGATAATGATGTGACTTGATAAAGGTGCTATAAAAAGGAATTGGTGATACAGAATTGAGGAATAAGCTCATTTCTTGACAAATAGTTAACTTTGTGAGCTGGAAAGGTAATTGTCCAACCTTTTGCGACAGTAATTTGTCATAACTATAAGTGATTACTATATATATTTGATTAAGTAAGTGTATCACTATGGATGATGATGATATAGATCCTGAGGATATGAGGCCTGTATTGGCTTATTTGTTGGAAGAAGGTAGAGATTTTCAAGAATTAAAAGGCCCAGAGCTTGAGGAACATGTGATAGACAAATTTTTGGTCCATGCGGCAAAAGCCCTAAAATATTTTGCAGAGGAGAATTTTTACTCTCATCCTCATCTAAGGATGGCTAAAGATTTAGCGGAGTTACTGGTTATGGATCTTCGATTGTTTTCGTACCACTATATGGGTGTTGAACGCAATCAGATTGTCGTGAAATATTCTAATCCACATATATAAATTATCAGGTAAATGTAAAGCCTAACAAATAACTTCAATAAAAGGAAAGAAGAATGGTAAAGAACAGTGCTGTCACAATGACTGTACTCGAAATCCCCCTTGTGTTCTCCTGCGTCTGCAAATTGTAACGTTTCACGTTGATAGTAAAAGCCTTCTGCAACATACACGCGTTTCCCAAACACCCAAAAAAATGTACTCCATTTCTAAGAAAAACCTTGAAATACGCAAGTTGACCTAGATTTAAAATTCCATTCATGTCTTTTTCTACACTATGTTACCAAAAACAAAAGACAGATGGACTAAAGGATAGAGAGAAGGGAGAGGCAGAAAGCAGGGACACAGGCAATACTAACACGAGTCGCGCGATACACAATTACTACCATCACGCGTGTAAGGCCCTTAGCACTAACTTTTTCAAATCGACAGTGATAAAATTCACTACCCATACCAGAGTTAGGTTTTAAAATCCTGAAAAACGCTTATTGGGAAATATGACATTATACTGGTTTACGTTTGAAAACAGTACAGTACCCAGACAGCACATCTTCGAAGTAAACAGGAGGTAGAAGAAATTGCATATTTTGAACGCAGCCACTTAGCTCTTTTAAATTTGCATATTTGGGTTCCTTAGGACTTGCTGACAAAGAATATGTAAAACGTTACGCAAATAGTCTAGGAATTACCAAATTATAGCCAAAATAAAATAGTGGGGGTGCCTGACAGCATGAAATCATTTCTGCTCATAAAATTTTTTTATAACGTGTTTGAAAAAACATTACGTTACGGAAATAGCCTACCATGTTAACTCCTATTTGATTGGAGCGCAACAAATGTAAGGCTAAACACGATTAGTCGGACTATAAATACTATCTTGTGTTGTCAGGGGAAACGTGAGAAGGGGTACTTTTTTGAAAAGATGTGTGGACATGGCTTGATTGGTTAGAGCTGCGAATATACTCAATTCAGGGCGTCTGTTCCGGGCCACATCTTGTAATAAACCTACTAAGAAACAGTGCGTTGAGCACCAGGATATATTTTTTCTAAATAAAAGCCTGGGACATCGGCAGATCGGAGTTGTGCTATATTCATTGCCATTCAACGTCACTGTGTATTATTTCCATGAATTGTGGTAGGTTTGAAATATTTGATATCTTTTTAAATGAAAATTGAATGTAAATTGATACTTATGTCTGTATATATGTGTGGTTCAGTAGCGAACATGAGGTAAAGCCTATAGTGCTCCAGCCTGAACAGAAGGTGTCGGAGGAAAGTAAAACTACATGGTATTGCCAAGCAGTACACTGACACCTAGATTATTGACTAGAAAGAAATAATGCTGGAATTGCAGAGGCGTAGTAACCATTAAGGAGGAATATACTGGTGTAAAGTATTTCAGATGAAGCTGACAGTTGGCCTAACGCTCTGAACTCAGGTTTGTTAGGTATTGTGCTCAGTGTAGAAATAGAGTATAAATTAGTTCTGAAGTAGGAGGTACAACCTTCTTGTTTCAGGGACCGTGGTCTTAAAGTTATTGAGCAGCACCTGGTCAGAGCTTTGCTGAATCCAGAGGCGGACAGCATACTCCTTGGTCCATATAGCAATCAGTGAGGTGGCTTCAGAACTCATTAAAGTAATCGAGCAGAGGAGTCTTTTACTGCAGTCATCACGAAAGTTAAGAAAGTGTGGCCATGGAGCTCAACATTATGTGCCCCCCCTCTAAAATTGACAGTAAATAAAGAGGGAATTTAATTGTTTTAATGCCAGGAACTGAGAACATCTCTAATACTAGTTCCAACAGAAACAAACTATTGAAGTCATGATGACAAATACCAACAGAGCTTGAAAAAACAAAACAAAACCAGTATTACCTCATATTACTACTACACAACTGACACACATAGGATACTATTAATAATATATGTCACTACAAGATTCATATTGATAAATTCTGTACATATAACTTGTAATTAAAATTGATTGTGATTCCTGGTTCACTTTGTATTTGAATCAGGACACATATACATTAATGACAGCACTGAATACATATTGATATTTGCAAATTTATCAGTGACTCATTTAAGATATCCTCATAGAGTGTTATATGTATGTGAGTGTCACAGTGTTGTCAAGTGTGGTGGAATAAATTAAATTGTTTATCTGTCTGTTGTTGTTGTGACTTACACTTCATCATATACATACCCTAGACATTCAACGTAGTCATCACTATATTCCAGAATAATTCTGACTGAGGTAGAAATATGTGGTAGCAAGTAAGTTTATCTATAATACACTACCCTTATTAGATATAGATACCTTCACAGCTGATCTCAGTCAGTACACTAATTCCCCTATAAATATTTATAACATCCCACTTAACCACATATATAATGAAGAGTATACGTAAGATAGTGCGCAACGACATGGCTGATGATCAGAAAAAGGAGTTAGAAGATGAGGAGCAAATAAGAAGGAACAAACGGAGTGCCCTACAGGAAAGAGACAGTTGGGCACTCCTCCGGATAGCGGTCCCAAATGAATCGATACGGTTTGTGTTAGAAAATTTCCCATACAGGGCCTCATTTTGACATATAATTTAAAAAAAAATATATACGAGAAGAAATGAATGGGAAACTACTCTTGAAACACAGAAATTGCCAATCTGATCAATGTATTGATAGAGTTATAGTTGAGCAGATAGATTGAATTTATTTTCTGTAAGCTGGAGGCAGTTGTGAAAGTAATCCTTGTGTTGAAAACATTTTACCGTCTAGAGTTCCATAGCCAGTTACGTGTATTTAGTACCTGACTGTACGGGTTAGATGGTAATGTCTGAATCGATAGTCATTTGCTTCAGTGGGAGAGTAAAAAGGTAGTCCCATAGCAGATACTACCGTAGGGGAGTGAAGTGTTAGAGACCTCACTATACTAGGTCATGCATACAGAGGTGGGGTGACCAGTACCTTTCCTTACTGCCTTTTCCTTCCCTAACTCAAGTGAGAAGTCAGGTACCCATTTACAGCTGGGTAGACTGAATCGGAGTTTCTTATTAATCGGTGTGTAGCAAGCCACTGTAACCATTGGAGTTTGTTGTTCATTAACGTATACAAGTCACTAGGTCTGACATCTACAGCTGTTAGTTGTTGAACTGGTAGAACATTGTTGCTGATCTGTGTCGGAGCTGATGGTCTACCTGGCATTATTAATATTTTTTATCTCAAATGCACAAATTAGAAATTAAAAATTGTGTGTGTCTCAGTGTGTGCGACGGAACGAACGGAATAATTTGTCTTCTCTTTGTTACTTTCACAATTGCCTCCACGGCTGGCGGAGTTGTGGATTAAAGTTGCTACCATAAGTGAAATGGGTTCATTTTCGATACAAGACAACAGGAGGCTGAGACGCTTGGGAGTCATGACCCAAGTGGGCCCGCCCCCCTTAGAGTGTAAAGGAGTATACTGGGCCGAAACACTTGTCGGATGGGGGGGGAAACTACTTCTGATGATCAGATTGCCTCCTGTTGTATCGCTCTGTAAAGAGTTTTCTATCATCATATCAATTTATTCACAACTTGTAATTTTAGACTTTTTTTCCTCCCCTTTTTAGGTCTACATTCACGTGGCTACACAATGACAGGTGTTTATAACCTGGGCTGAACTTTCAATGTTCATTATTTATGAAAATATTCACAGCAGCATAAATATGAATTTTTAGTAAACGGCTCCTGTGTCGACCCAGCCCCAATTGGGTACCAGAGCAACTCTTGGAAGGTTAAGGCGGCCGGCGTGATGCTGACCACATCACCCCTAGTGTGCCGATGGTCAAGAAAGTATGGGCCTAACATAGGGTTCCCATAATGTTTTGTTTAAAAACCGGGACATTTCCAAATTTTTACCTAAAAACCCAGGGACATTTTGTAAAAAAACGGGACATGTTAAAAATTAAGGCAAAGCACAAATAAATCTATTATATATTATATGTTGCACTTAAAATAAGATACTGGTATAAAAATACACACATTAACTAACACAACTTCCACTTTAAAAAAGAATTCTAAATTACAAACATACTTAATTAGAAAAATCGCACCTTTAAAAAATACACAATAGTCAAGTTTATAGTTCAGATTCATCAGAATATTTATCAGATTTATTTTTTAATAAGTTTTTTTTCTTCTGATATTTGGACATAGAACTCAGCACAAGAGAAATCCTTAAAATGGGTCTTTATAATGGTTAAAGCTTTCACTGTCTCAATTTTAAGTCTGTTCTTTTCGTCGGTCCAAAGCGCATTTATTAAATGAAAAAACACGTTCAGCAGCTGCATTGAATCCTGGCAGTGCCAAACAAAAACTAACTAGGCATTTCAGGTTCTCAGCATTTATATCCTGCTTTGTAAAATGAGCGAACATCTCACACCATTTTTCACTGACACTTTGATCCTTCAGTTCACTCCACACATCAAATTTGCTTTCACAATATTTTTGTCACACATGCAAACTCATCAAATAAGTCCTCTTCATTCACGGTAAAATTTGGTGACACTGTCTTCATGAATATGTAGCTTTCTTGGATGTTCTTCCTAGTCACAGACTTCTTTCCCTTCAAATTGATCCAATTCATAGACTGAAGAGGCGTAAGAAATGGTGTACACCACTCCTGAATATATTCAATGCAGGTGTCATAGAAATCTACTGCATAGCTTTGAAACTTTTCAACTGTTATGTGTCCTTCTTTTTCTAATTCTTGCAACTGATTTCTCACAATAGTGGTAAGAAACTTTTCTGCCTTCCTGTAGTTTAATTTTTCCACCAGTTTGTTTACATCATCCTTCACTTCAATTACTGTTGTCTCTTGCTTTTCAACACATTTGATGGTATCAGAAAAAGTTTTTAACTGGCTGGCAATGAAATGCAGGAGTGTAATTGAAAGTGGATTTTCAAAGAAATTTTTGAGACTGGTAGGACATTTGTGAATGGAAAGGAAATATGACTTTAATGCAGGGAAAATGTCAATAACTCTTTGGACTGCAGGCAAGAGAGAGAGAGCCATCTTGTCTTGCTGTTACCCAAAACAGTTGTATATTCTGTATTGGTGAATTCGCAAAATGATTTGAGTTCCTCAACTCGTACACAATAAATGTGGAAATGCTAGTAAATCTTGATAAAAAAATTGATAAAGTAACACTACTAAAACACGGAATAAAATCCGTTACCCAACGATTTTTTTTTCAGGAAGGACCCTTAAAAAGCGGGACATTTGGAATAAATTCGGGACACCGGGACATTTTATCCAAAAAACGGGACTGTCCCGGGAAAAACGGGACGAATGGGAACCCTAGCCTAACACCATATTCCCAATAGGCCCATGCCTCAATGGGCGTGTAACGGGCTTTTTTTTTTTTTTTAACCTTTTCAGGTCGCCCCTGAACCGGCATTTTTAGAATGAGGCCCTGTAAGGGAAATTTTCTAACACAAACCGTATCGATTCATTTGGGACCGCTATCCGGAGGAGTGCCGACAGTTGTGTAAAGAGTACTACTGAAATGAATAGGCTACATGAAACAGTGTCCAGACTAACAAGTGATTTAGATAAATCAAAATCGGAACTTGCTGGCGTGCAAGCAAGTTTGGATTTAGCATTGTTGCAGATAAAGCAATTGGAAGTCCAGATGAAACATAAGCAAATTGAGGTGGAAAATATTACACAGGAGGTCCAACAAAATAAAAAGATTTATGAGAAATTGAAAGTTGAGACCGATAAACGTGATAGGGATTATACAGAGTCACTTCTTGATTTGATGGATGATATTGCGAATCTTGGTCTCCAACAGGAAGAAAAGAATGCGATGATTCCAGAAAAGATTAATGAGCTTAATAATAGCAATGATTATATTAAGATTCAGTCACTACAACTAGAGTTGACTCAGTTGAGAGCAAATAAAGAACAGTTAGAGAAAGAGACATTAGTGGAGTTGACGGCTGAGAAAGAGAAGGTCGCTAAGATTGAAAATTTACTAGCAGAGGAAAGCTGCAAAGTTTTAAGAGTTGAGAGTTTAAACAAGAAATTAGGTGAAGAGATCTCACATAGAGATGTGGAGATTGCACAGGCAAGAAAACGAGTAGATGGCCTGCTTGACATCGTCTTGAATAACAATATGTGGTCTTCTGTCAATGTTGACAGCGATAGACAGAAAGTTGCGAAAAGTCAGCCCCATACACTTTTTGCTCATAGAGAGGTCATTCATGGTAAAGACAGATCTTTTAGTGGTAAATATAACTTTCCAAGTTCTAATATCGCTGATAATTCGAGTAATAATTCTTGGCATCAGAACAACAAAGATTCTAGTGTAACAACCAGTTCTGTTAATCAGGAAAAGAAAGGTGATATATTTCAGGACAAGACTCATAAGAGCAAATATTTCTCGACTATTGGAAATTCTCAGAAATTAATAACGGGTTGAGGCTATTGCTACTTGTTCCAAGGATGAAACCCATATGCGGAACAATAGAGATACTATTGTTTCTGGCAGTTGTCAAACTCAGCACAGTCAGTTTGAAACAATTGGTAAATATATTCCCATAGGGGAAAAGAAAAACAGTTCTAGTAAGAGAGATAACCCCAAGATTAAACAGTACCAAGGGATATCAGTAAATAATAATTTTCCCTCTCCTAGATACTGTAGACAATTTAACAAATCTCAAAGTTTTGATTGTAAGAATGTTGGAAAGTATGATAGAGATAATGGCTTTTCAAATGTTGCTTTACATCACCAGAGTAATGTTCCTCAACAAAAGACTAAAGTCATTATTTGTAAACAAGGCAACGGTAATAATAAGTATTTTGATCATAGAACAAATAATGAGCGCAATTGTGCTAATTTTGTTCAACATGAGCCCAGAGTCGTTAATAATCAAGGTAAACAGGGTAAAAATAACAGTGGATGCTTGAATACTATTGCTTGCTCCACTTGTTGTTGTGAATGTGGGACTTTGTTTCAGCCTACGGCAGCGGCGACATTCAAGGTCGGTCATGTTGTCCCCAAGTATTCTGTGATATCTACATGTGATAGGAAGAGCTGATGACATCGTGAAGAGACCGGTGCTTTACACAAGCCGGTGCTGGGTAAGTGTCAATTTGATTTCTACGTTTTTTCTTCATTAAATTTCACTATTGAGTAAAATGAAAATTTTCATTTGTATTTGTTGACAGAAGCTACTTTGCGATAAGAGTCAAGGCTTCTGTGACATATTGACGGTCAGATATGTAGGTCAACTTTACGCTCGAGTGGTCAACCGAAACCTGTCAGCGTCTAACTAGAATCTGAGGTGTTACTTACTGAAGGTCAAGCATGTTTACAAGAGAGTGGGAAATTTTGCGTCTAATTTTTTGTTTAGATAGTAAATATTTTTGTATTCTATATTAGTACATGACATGTTCTTGTTTTGAAATAACATATAATTTTGTTGTATGATTGTTTCTATGCATCATTTGATTGCCATAATTTTTTTTAATTGTTATTTATATGTCTGTATTTTGATGATGTATTAATACATTTTTATGCTATTTATATATTATTGTGTTGATAATGTGTAGTATGTAATTATTATCCTTTATACTACTCTGTTCAACTTAGAGTTTTTGCAACTGTGTTGTTTATGATAGTTTTTGTACATGATGAGATTGCCAGCCCTAAGCACAAACTCATTTATTGTGTTGATGTAGTGGTTACTGTTAGATAGTCCTGAGTGTTCGTTATTCACTTAATTTAAATTTTTCTCATGTTTTGATGTTATGGTTAATTAATATATAGAACATACAGAGAAGATGTGAATTATCTGTTATGTCGTGAAATGTAATTTTGAAAATAGCTTGCATGTATCATAAATGATCTTATATTTGGATTTGTCAACATATTGTGAAACTTTGATTATTTTCTTAGCAGATTATGTGGAAAATTTATTTTTTGTTTTTGAGAATTTCTTTTTTGCAAACATTTGATAGGACCTTTTTCATATTTCATAGTAGCAACAGATTGTAGATTTATTTATAGAAGTATATTATATCAAGTTGAGTAAGGGATAAAGTTATAGCTAAATAGCACTGTAGCTGAGCTGAACGTAATTGTCAGCAGAAAGAACGTAAAGCTTCAATTAAATTTACATGTGTTGATTTAAAGGTTTCTTCGAGATAGGATTTTTGTTTTATGTTTCGCTCATTTTGTTAAAAGTTGATTTCATTATTAGTTTTTTAGTCGTTTTGAATTACTTAAAAATTGAATACTGTTTTATGTAACTTATCGTTAGAAAATATGTTTGTATGGTACTTTTGAAAAAAAATGATTTTTTTTTTTTGGCATTGTAATTTTTTGTGTGTGTGCCCAGCATTTGACAGTGCGATATCATTGATATGTAGTGTGATTAGTTCTTGTAAAAAGTTGTTTTTTGTTATGATGTATTTTTTATTTTAGCGCTTGATTGTGCGTTGGTCGTATTAGTTATAGCAATGCTATTACTTGTTTGTTCGATGCCTATAATTTATTTATTTTTAGTTATGTATAACTCTTGTAACTTGGTTAAATTACTTATTAGGTTTTGTTTAGTTATAAATTATTTTTTGGTGGTGTTAGTATAGATATACTTTGATATTTTGTGTTGTGCCTTTCGATCATGTTTATATATTTATTTTTGAATAGGTTATCTGATCAAAACAGTTATTAGTATGTACTGTTATTGACTTTCTCTGCGTTCGTGCCTTTGCTTTCCATCTGTCTTTGGTAACTATTCTTCATTTCATTCCTTCTTTTCTGTTGTCTTTTCGGTATGGATTTCATATCTTGTTTATACTTTCGTACCTCATCTTCGTTTTACTTGATTCTACTTGTATACTTGTCTTCTTTCAACATTTATACTTCCATTCTTTGTACTGTTGGAATGGTCATATGACTTGATATGATATATCTACTTATGATAGTTGTATTTATTTTACATGTAATTGTCCAACTTAAATTATGAGTATATGGTATTGTTGAGTTCTTACTTTCCTTTTTTACAGATCATTCTTCTTTTGATTGATCTTGTGTTTTCTCTTTCGATCGGTTGTTGTCGGTTTGGTTTGTACTAAATATACGTAACTTAATTTTGGAACTGATCATATTTGTATATTTAGCTAATTACTTTTTATACTTAGCTGATTATGCTGTATGCTTTAATTGCTACTTTACACTTTATTGCTGATATTTGTTGTAGATATAATTTGATTTAAAATAAGATGATTTTTGTAAGCATATGTTAGAGCTTCATTTTCTTCTAAATTTTTTTTGTTTTTGGGAGTTAATTTTTTCAAAAAAATGATAGAATCATTTTTTTCCCGGAGGGGGTGGTAACTGTTGCAAGTGGATTTCATGGAAGGGAAGTAATCTTTAGAATTTTTTGGACAAGTTAAATTTCGAGTTGCAACGCTTGATTAAGCGGATCCATGTTTGACTTTATAATAGAATTATCTTTTCCTATTTTTGGAGTGGCAGAGTACAGATAAGCGTGTGAACGCTGTTTAACCTCAAATGTAGAGATGTATTTATTCTGTACTGTTTTGAGCCATGTGAATAGCTCGCAGCTAGTCTGCATGTATTATCGAGAGCGGTGTTCAAGACAGCCGAGTCTCGTGACGGGGTTTTTTGGCGGGACTAGTGTGTGATTAGAGGAGTTGTGTTTTGGGCGTGGACCATGTAGGTCGAGTCCCAGTGGTTTTGGAAAGTGTATGCCTACGTAGTGCTTAAGAAAATGTCGACTTATATATTTTTCCCTGTGTGTACAGCCTATTTGATAAACTGCAGTAAAGATTTGTGTAGGCCATATGAAGATTATTATAGCTGCCGGGTGAGCAGGCTTTATTGTGTAATGAAGATTTGTTTAGGCCTTATGAAGATTATTATAGCTGCCGTGTGAGCAGGCTTTATTGAGTAATGGAGTATTGTTTAGGCCTTATGAAGATTATTATAGCTGTCGTGTGAGCAGGCTTTATTGAGTAATGGAGTACTGTTTAGGCCTTATGAAGATTATTATAGCTGCCGTGTGAGCAGGCTTTATTGAGTAATGGAGTACTGTTTAGGCCATATGAAGATTATTATAGGCCAGGATGTGGACAGGCCGTATTATATATATTTAATGCAGTGTGGAAATTATACGATTCGATGTACCTGTATTCGTCTATGTCTACGTGATGATGTGCTGTAAGTTAATAAACTATTATTAAATATCATCTGTCGTTCCATACTCGATGACTCCCGTGTGCGCCCCTGTTGTGTGAACGACTTTGCCAGTACAAAATCACACTCACTTTACCTATTTCAAACACGACCATTATCATTTGGTGGTTTACAGTCAAGTTGGAACCAATACAGAAGAGGTTACTGCTAAATAAAAGTGCGGTTACAACAGTATCTGCAAGAAAAGTTATTTTTTCACGCTGCATGCAGGGCAGATTAACTTCAACCAATATAATCTCACCGTGAGCTTATAAATCCTAAGAGGGTATGTAAGTTTAGTAAAGATATATGTATGAATAATATCATTTTATTTCAGATTTTATTTCCGATTGATTGTATCAGACATAATAAAAAGGGAATGACGCTAACCAGAGATAACCTTCACCGGCATTGTCAGGAAGCATAACCATTAATTGGTTAGCCAAATATATCATGGCTAGTTCTTGCTTGGAAGCTTACGACATACCAGCAAGTACATAAGTGACTTGACATCCATAAGTGGAAGGCAACGGTTATATCGTACCCATGTATCATAACATGTGATTTATTCATGTATTTTGTTAATTCTGCATAGTATACATTATCTTATCATGCTATCTCTGTAACATACTTCCATGATTCATTCATTTATATACAAACACTGAAGACATGGTCGCATCATGAACAGCAGTGGGTGGTGAGATTGTTGGAACACCATGGCCACCTATTACTTCTTGTTCCAGGTTTTTATGATCAATGTTTATGATCATTCCTGATCGAGAAACTAAAGACTTGAAGACCGTTGATCCTGCTAACTGAAGCCTAGAGATCAACCAATCCTCAACACCTTAGTCCCCCGTAGTTATAGGGCGGGCTGAAGGAAAGTCTTCCGCATTCAAGTGTGTCTCAGGAACCTCGAACTAATTTCAGATGAGTTATGTGTATCCAATCCACCAAATCCTGTGAGCAGTTTCTAAAAACGACTGTTTAATGATGACAACTAGATGGCAATAGATAATGTGACAAACTTGTTTTATAATTTCAGTGGAAGATAAATCCAAGACTTTTTTACTTGTTTATTTTGATTTGTAACTGTAAATAATCATACATTTTACCATCTTCCAACACCCATTTCTCATTACAAGAATATATAGATGTACATAATAAATTATGAAATTGTACTCATTTGACTTGTTAAATTTTTAACTGTTAAATTTTGAGTTACCTTTTCAAATTTAATTATATTATCACATAGGGTTACGATAGCGAAAGTAGCAACTTATACTTCTGAAGACTAAATCTATTGTCCAGCTCAGAGTATTCACAGCTGTAACTCACTTGTGATACCAGTGTACTTCTCTGGCACTGGAACTTCATACTTTCTGGAGAGAGATTCTACTTCTCCTCTACCACTATTATCATACTAGAAAAACCTTTCGCTACAAGGGGTACCGACTCTACTCTTCAGTTAGGGAAATGAAAGACAGTGAAGAAGGAAACTGGCCACCCCACGTCTCGATGCTGGACCTAGTATAGTGATGTCTCTAACACTTCACTCCCCTACAGTAGTATCTGTTAAGGGATCTACACTTTGCTTCTTAAAATGAAAAATGTCCCTGAGGCGGCAGCGGCCAGTTTGGGACCCACTGATCTATTTCACCTTGCTCCCAGTTTCTGTGTTTGGCAGTCTCGACAATTATTATATTAGATTCGCGCCTTTGAACAAAACACGAAAGATGACAGAATACCTAGAATTAGCATATAATTGTTTGTAAAACATTATTTGAACACTTTTTGATCATTTATAATTCTAGGGTCATAAATGTTATCTAAATCCACCAGTGCTGTTCTGTACTCACATTCTTCGACGATCTACTAGATGTAAGTATTTCGGCCTTTCTGCGTTATTTGGTTTATGTTTGCTATATAAACAAAAAAGGTTATGGAGGTGACTGAGTCTATAAAAATGTCTGGATCATTCCTGTTCCTATATAAACTAAAATTAATTGTCCATACCATATCGCCTTTTATATTTGAATAAGCGCTTTAATATAACCGATGGACCTTGTGTATATGTTGAACGGGGTGTGCTTCCTCAAATCGAGGCAAAAATCCTATTAAAAAAACGTTTTTAAAATGTTTCTTATATTCCGTAGTTGCATAAAATGTGCTGAGAATATCTACCACTAGAGAAGCACCTTTTTCAAGGAGACTGTGGTTGTCATGGTTCACTCTCGCAGCGAGGCACTGGTGCCGTTTGGGTGGTCCCTGGTTCAAATCCCCAGAATGCTTATCAGTTCTGTCACTTTTCTGTTTCTGTTGTCTAGTGTCGCCATTCTTTCTTTCTTTCCTTCGAGTGCCTTCCATTTGCACGAGTTCGTTATTATAAACATATTTGTGTGCATTTATAAGATAACCATGACATGAAAGTTTATGTTCTCTCAATTATAATGTAATTATGTTCTTCTGGCGCTGTATTCTAACGTTGTTAAATAATCTATTACCATGGAGCCTTACGGCATAGTTACAGGCGAAAACTGGCACAAATTAGAAAAACGGAGATGGAACAACAATAAATGAAGTTCGTGGATGAATAGGTGGAGACATAAACAGATATATATATATATATATATATATATATATATATATATATATATATATATATATATATATATATATATATATATACTGTCCACCAACTGAAGGTTAGGTAGACAGAAGGAAACACACACACATAAATAACCAGAAAGAAAGACTGGCAGACAACAAATAGACCGGTAAAGAAACAGATGGAGAAACAAGTAGGCAGATAGACAGTTAGAATTTACATTAGTAGACAGGGAGATATAGATAACACGATCATTAAACAAAGTAGATAGGTAGATATAGATAAAACGATCATTAAACAAAGTAGACAGCTAGATATAGATAAAACGATCATTAAACAAAGTAGACAGCTAGATATAGATAAAACGATCATTAAACAAAGTAGACAGCTATATATAGATAAAACGATCATTAAACAAAGTAGACAGCTAGATATAGATAAAACGATCATTAAACAAAGTAGACAGCTAGATATAGATAAAACGATCATTAAACAAAGTAGACAGCTAGATATAGATAAAACGATCATTAAACAAAGTAGACAGCTAGATATAGATAAAACTATCATTAAACAAAGTAGACAGCTAGATATAGATAAAACGATCATTAAACAAAGTAGACAGGTAGATATAGATAAAACGATCATTAAACAAAGTAGATAGGTAGATATAGATAAAACGATCATTAAACAAAGTAGACAGGGAGATATAGATAAAACGATCATTAAACAAAGCAGATAGGCAGATATAGATAAAACGATCAGTAAACAAAGTAGACAGGTAGATATTGATAAAACGATCATTAAACAAAGTAGATAGTAGATATAGATAAATCGATCATTAAATAAAGTAGACAGGCAGATAAAGATAAAACGATCATTAAACAAAGTAGATAGGTAGATATAGATAAAACGATCATTAAACAAAGTAGATAGGTAGATATAGATAAAACGATCTTTAAACAAAATAGACAGGTAGATATAGATAAAACGATCATTAAACAGAGTAGATAGGTAGATATAGATAAAACGATCATTAAACAAAGTAGACAGGTAGATATAGATAAAACGATCATTAAACAAAGTAGACAGGTAGATATAGATAAAACGATCATTAAACAAAGTAGATAGGTAGATACAGATAAAATGATCATTAAACAAAGTAGACAGGTAGATATAGATAAAACGATCATTAAACAAAGTAGATATGTAGATATAGATAAGACGATAATTAAACAAAGTAGATTGCTAGGTATGGAGAAAACGACTAAACAAACAAACACGATAGATATTCAGGCAGACAACACAATAGTTTGATAATTTACTATGAAAATGATCAACAAGTATGGTATGTTAGAATAAATACAAACTCAAAACCAGTGAGAGAGAGAAGAAAATCCAGGACTGTGCTGGCTGTCTCCGGCACTTTTATGGCTGCTTGGGAACTGATAGTTAAGGAGTGTTTAAAGACAGCAGGCTGAATGCCAGCAAAAATTATGCTCATCATCCCGCACACTTAAATTGCGCAACAAATTTTGAAGACAGGCCTGTTTATTTTGTTCCAAGCATACGTTTTCTGTTGTCATTCTGGGACAAGGTAGAGCTAGTCACGACGTATGAAGCACTGACACGCCGATTATGTTCTTTAGAAGGTGAGTGCTGGCTTTAAAAAAAAAAATATCTACTAAAAGTATAAACTTATAATATTTACGATGCGTTGATCACCTTACTCTTCTATGTAGTTCCAGGGCTCATAATTAATACAGATTCTGGTATTTTCATTGAGTAGTCCTATTTTTTCTTGATACAATGTTTAAAAGTGCGACTGACCACGTCTGATAACAATAAATATATTTTTTTTTAAACAAAACAGCTATTTACATTTATTGAGATATACAATATTCTGTTACGGATCAGACTAAATGGGAGGTTTGTGCCTGTACCTAATGGCATCTGTTAACGCTGTGCATTACTCGGAAAGCATTCCTTTTATGACTGGATAATCAGTAATTAGTTCAAAGCAGAAAGTCTAATTAAAATAAAGCATTAGGGAAGAAACAAGTAATCAACAGGAAACCAATATGGAGCTTTCTTTATCGCATGCGGTCGCGCTAAGGCATCGAGCTGTTAGATATCTGAAACACCTGCAGGTTACCGAATACATTGAGCCTTCACGCTACAAGACAACTTAGGCGCCCTAGGGATATCCATCACAGTCAGCCAAACCCAAAGAAAATTCAACAGCTCTACAGGTAGATCAAACACTGACTTTTTAGGGCAAAGATAGAATAAACTGTTCAAACTCGCACGTTTTAAAATAATTGTATAAATGAAAAATGAAAGAGGAGACTGCAGTAAGAAAACGGAGAAGGCTGCAGTTAAAGTATAAAAAAGAAACAAACAAAGAAGGAAAGATGGTGTAGACTTCACATTTAGTTTTGGACAATACAAGATAAGATTGAGGTTCGGGGTGGCTAACAGGTATGGCCTCCGCCTCGAATTCTAGATGTACCGGGTTCAATTCCCAGTAGAGGGAATATAATTTATGGAAATTATTTTTTTCACAACCATTGGTTTTAATAATGACATACTCCCCCTGGTCTCCTAGCTAGTGAGATCGGATGTCTAGCCTTCTCGGATAAGGGCGGGAAAAAATAGGAGGCCCCGTGCCCTGCCCTGGCAAAATTTAAAAATTAGAAACCTACCCACAACAAAAATATTGATAGAATGTATGATTCCTATATACACATTGGGATTCTTGCTGGTTCTACGGAGTTCGTACACTGTGCTGAGATCCTCCTTGTGTGATCTAAGGGAGGTGACCGGAGCACTGATGGAATTATCCGTGTGCAATGAAGATTGTCCTTAAAACCAAACCAAACCAGATAAAAACGAGACGTTGCGGGATATCCCTTCCTCAACCATAAACACAAACAAGAGACAAAGACAATGTATACATAGAGAGTTTATGAAAGAATGATAAAAGATTTTACAGCAATGACGTTTACAAGATAAATATAAAGAGCAAGAAAGTAAAATATACAACAGGAAATATTTAAAATATATGTCAAATATGGCCTGACAAACAAATCTCCAATGATTGGATCCCAAGTATGTAGATCAGTTGTAGCAGTGTAGACAAATGTAAACAAAGACAGCTCCTGGTGCAGAAGCCAGTCCTCCTACCAAGCGTGTCGACGGATTATTGATCTATAAACACTGTATGCAGTGCATGGTATGCAGTTTTGACTTCATCATTCCCGTCCCCGTGAAACGTAGGGCTGAAACAGTTGCTCTCCATCGATTTCTATTCTGGGCTGTCTTTTTCAGCGGTGCCCAAGTCATTCCAGTTTCCTTAGCCTCCTCTTCCAATGTTCTTCTCTAAATTCTCCTTGGCCTCCCCACTCGTCTTTTCCCTTGTGGGTTCCAGTCAAAGGCACCTCTGGCTTTGTTTGATTGTTCTCTACTGAGTGTATGTCCTACCCATCCCCACTTTCTTACCATAATTTCCATATGTATTGGCTGTTGCCCGCAGCTTTTCCTTAGCTCTGTATTTGTTATTACGTCTGGCCATCTTATACGGAGGATCCGTCGGAGACATCTATACTGTTCAAAAAAAGAAACGCAATGCTATCCGAGGGCGCGTTTTTATGAGTTTGTAAGTAAAATTTGGTGCTAGGGTATATAAAAACCAGCCTCAAATGTTCTTTACAGTGTCAAATGCACGTGTTGACCTGAATTGCGTTCGTTTTTGTAATCGTTACAACGCAGTGGTCAATAGTGTTTATGACGCAATTTTTGACCACAGCTCATGTTGCGCGCACGTGAAAGCAACAAAATTTGGGGTGAACACTATTCACTGACTGCATAACTGAAACCCTATAAAAGGATAACGCTACACACAAAAAATTCAGTTCATTTTCAAGCATACTGATAAGGTTGATAAAGTTGGTTTTTTTATTCCCGTAAATGATATCCACCAAAAGATAGATATAAGTGGATGGAAGCAGACATCATCATCATCATCAGTTGATAAGATCTCTATGGTGTTGTTTGCTCCACTGTAGTGTATGGAATGTCAACTTGACCTACGCAGTGGTGTGTAGACATGGATTGAGTGTATAATGTGCGAATGATAATAAGGGTTCGTGGTGTTGACAAATGTTCTTTTCTCACACTCATGTATGGCTGGAAGTCATCGACACCAACGACTGTGTACCTTTTCTAAAGTTTAATTGGACGTACACACTCGACAGCACAGATAGTGACAAATCACAGGTTGGCATAATACATCATGGTACAGTGGATAAATGGTCTTGCAATGTTACATGGGCACTCATGTAGAATAATAGTATAAAGGACTGTCAGTAGCCAAGCCCTCAGTATCGCCCATACATATATATCATCTGACTTCACTGACTGAGCACGTCAGCTTATAAACAATATTTCAGATGGCTTCTAAACCTAATCTCGTCTAGCGACGATTCTTCAACATAATGTTCAGCACATATTTTTCCATATAATAATATTGAACCGCTAATAATGGGTTCTCATGTGTAGCAGTGATCTCTGGACTAAACAAGCGATAATACGGGCATCCCTTTTCTCTTCTTGAAAGTCACTACATGTTTTGGTTCCAAGATGGCTTCACTCGTGAGCTGTCACTCACGTTTGGATACAGATAATGAATCTGTCCTAAAGTTAGTCATTCATAAAACATTTCATTGCTCTGTAGATTTGATCATGAACAATTGACTGCATTCTACAGGATATAGTGCTGCTAGGAATCGAAGTCGTTTTCATCGAGTCAAATATATTCTCTTAGACATTCAAATCGTACCTATCGAAAATGGTGGCTTCGTACGAGAGTTCATAAGAGTATCTTTGATTACCTTGGTATCAGAAATATGAAACTGCCATTCCTTGGCAATACGAATAAACACTGGGGTAAAGCATACACGATAGGTCTAGACGACTATCACTTTCCCCACAAATACTGAGATCACTTTTTCCCGGCGACAAGCCGACATAGAAAACACAGTCCCTATCAGGACGAAGCCAAATCACACCACACTCTAGCGACACATCCGCCGAATAGCCTTTGACCTCTCTAGAGACAACAGAACATATAGTTCGACTTAGATATGTAAAGATATACAGATATAAGACAGACTCGTCCTACTCAGACAAACAATACACATAAATTCAGGCCATAGATATTCTGAAGCAAGAACAATCTATTATTACCCAAACAACGAATAAATCGCAGTAAAATGGATTCATCCGCGGAGTTCGATCGAAAGAGCCGACACAACTTTCAAGGGAAGTAACTCAATAATGACTTTCCCTTAAGCACTATTTTGTTTACAAAATATTTGCGAACATAACAAGAATACCAATGTATAATATTGTAAGATATCAAAGACTGCACGTAACAGTCTTACCACACCTCCCGGGAAAAAAAAATGGAACATTTTTTTTTTTTTTGAAATACATCTAGGAGCAACGTACAATAGGCTCACAACGCATGAATAATGCGCAGATGAAAATATCAGGAATACCTATAACGCCTAATATGAGGCTAAGTCGACTTATGGAGCGACTGGTGAGAATGTGTCTCATAAACTGAGAGAAATTATTTCTCTACAAGTATATTTTTCCAGGAAGGTGTCATCAAAGTATAATACAATTCTGGCAATTACACAATGCCTAAAAAATTCATATCATCATTTCGTATTAGATATCTTAAATTTATGATTTATGAAGAAAAAATCATCAAAGCACAGCGGTGAATAAACATCAATGAACCGCTATGTAGTGATACAATCATTATATTATTAAATTACAAATGTGTATCTATCATGATATAGAAAAGGAACTACTATAGAACTAGACATATCAAGAAGTCTAAGCCCTAATAGTTATGTGGAATCATGTGGGCATCTTGACAGAATGTCTGCCATCACATTATCTGATCCACGAATAGCTCGCACAGAGAAATGAAAAGGTTGAAGAGCAATTGCATATCGAGTAGACCTCGAGCTCTTCAAATTCTTACTCTGTATAGCAGTAAGAGCTTTTTGGTCGGTTTCTACTATGAAATGTGCGCCTAGAAGGAATCTCTGTAGTTTGAGGATCGACCAAACCATAGCTAATAGCTCACGGTCTAAAACCGAATAATTCCTTTCTGCCGCATTAAGTTTTCTGGAAATATACATTACAGGATGCAGAGTTCCAGAGTACTCTTGCATTAGTGCCGCTCCAATCCCAGTGGATGAAGCGTCACTACGAAGAACGAATGTCTTATCTTTAGTGGGTAGCACTAAAATAGGTGGTGTTGAAAACAGTGTTTTAATCTTATCCAGAGAGCATTGGCATTCCTGAGACCAGTGGACCACATTAGGCGAACCTTTCTTTAGAAGTGTTGAGAGAGGTGCCATGATAGAGGATAGATTCTGAATGAATCTGCCATAAAATTGAATAAGACCTAACAGACTTCTCACCTGTTTTTTAGTCTTAGGGATTGAGATGTTAAGTATCTTACTAGTATTATGGTCCTCTGTCTTTAGGAAACCATGACCAACTCGGTGGCCTAGGAAAGAAATTTCGCTAAAACCAATATAGGCTTTAGAGGGTTTCGCTGTCAGGTTGTGCTCACGCAAAGTAGACAGCAATTCATCTAACCCTGAATAGTGATCTTCCCAAGTATCGCTGAAAAGACAGATGTCGTCTAGATATGCAATGACATCTGACCGATAAGATAGGATTCGGCGCATCATGCGTACGAATGTAGCTGGTGCGTTCATAAGACCGAAAGGCATAAAATTCCATTGGAACAAACCTCTAGGTGTTGAAAAAGCCGTGAGAGGTTTGGCGCGTTCAGATAAAGGAACTTGCCAATATCCTTTAGACAAATCAAGTTTAGTGAAAAAATGAGATTTGGAGAGTCGAGTAAGTAGCTCTTCCAGTAAAGGCATAGGTTCGGCATCGAACTTCGTTACTTGATTCAATTTTCGATAGTCAACGCAAAGACGTATGTTATTGTCTTTTTTACGCACAATAACCATCGGCGAAGAATATGCAGAGGTGGATGGTTCGATTATTTTCAAATCTATCATCTCATCCAACTCTTTCTCGACCTGTGCTTGAAAATGTATAGGTATAGGATAAGGTCTAACCCTAATAGGAGTATGGTCAGTTAGAACAATGTCATGTTCAATGACATTCGTTTGTCCAGGGATGTCAGTGAGTACATCCTGAAATGTTTGCAACATAGTTGAAACTTGTCGCTGTTCTCCTAGAGACAAATCAGGAGAGACAGTAACGTTCTTCCATGATTCACTAGAATGAAGTGGGATCATTGGAAGAGGAAGATTTACATCTGAAAAACTTGTTTCCTCATCCTGTATCACGGACAGTGATGAGTAATGACCATGTTGTACTGGAGAATTGTCCGTTGCTTGGAAAATGGGTTGCAAATAATCCGGACGTTCATGGAATTCAGTAAGCATATTGATGTGGAAGGTTTTATGCTTCCCATCAATATCGACAATATAGTCGACATCGGAAATTTTCGATATTATATCGTACGGACCTTTCCAAGAAATAAGTAATCTGTTTTCCCTACAAGGTAGTAATACAAATGCTTTGTCACCAGGACAAAGTTGTCGTAAGCATCTCTTCTTATTGGCAAATTGCCTTGCCTTCTGTTTCGCAAATTCAGAAGAAGAAGTTGCTAATTTGCATGCTTCGATAATCTTTTGTCTCAACGCGATGACATATTCGTAGGATGACTTTGTGTCATCGTCAATATTGTCAGATGTTATGAGATCGTGAAGCAACGACATAGGGCCACGCGGACGCGCGCCAAAGACGAGTTCAAAGGGAGAAAATCCCGTATGTTCATTGGGTACCTCTCTGTAAGCGAAGAGGGCCGCAGGTAAAACTCTGTCCCAGTCTTGAGGATGATCCTCAGTTATCTTCCCCAGTAAGTTTTTAAGTGTTCTATTAAGGCGTTCGACCATACCATTAGACATTGGATGGTAGATACTACTTAAAGATCTATCTATCTGCAGAGTAGACATTACTTGAGACATGGTATCTGATATTAGTTGGGTGCCATGGTCTGACAATATCTCTCCGGGGAACCCCAGACGAGAAAATATAAGCCAAAGAGCATCTGCAATATCAGCAGTAGTAATGCTCTTCAGAGGAATAGCCTCTGGCCAACGTGTGCACATATCAACACACGTCAAGATAAACTGATGTCCTCTGGCAGACTTGATCTTAAATGGACCAATAATGTCTATGGCCATTTTTTGGAACGGCCGAATAGGAATGTCCGCCGCCTGAATGGGTGCAGCATGCCGTGGACCTTTGGATTTAACTTCCTGACATACTTTACAAGATCGACAATAAATCCGTATGTCCTTGTTTACCAATGGCCAAAAGAAAGCCGCAAGGACTCTTGACTTAGTACGGGAAAAACCCATGTGTCCAGCACACTGAGAGTCGTGAGCGTGCTGCAAAATTTTAACTCTCAAATTCTTGGGAACCAGGATTTGAGAATGACTTGACGTAATGGAGTCTTGAACCATACGTACAAGTACGCCATTCTTCTTTGTAATCCACGATTTACGACTTGTGTCTTTATTCGGATCACCTTTAGTTGCAAGAATGAAGAATTTCTTCAGAGTGGGATCATCTTCTTGCTGTTTTATAAACGAGTCACGAGAAATTACCAAGGGATTATCTTGGTTATGCACTTCATTATCTTCAGTAGATGAAGTTTGAGGCATATTAAGAGCCTGAGCTCTAGTGACTACAGCGTTAGCAATCTGCATGTTTTGCCTTTCCCACGTGGAAATTTGTTGCGGAGTGCATTCTTTGACTCCATGAATGCGACCGATGATGAGGTCAGCGATCGGATTCGGAAGAAGACATGCGTGTACATCTCCTGTAAAGAAAGGAGTAGCAATCCTAATGATAGCAGTAGAGTATTTCTCTAATGTGCCGCCAAATGTTACACATTTGACTACTTGTCCAGTGGCACGGGAAGGATCTACGAGTGACTGCCTAACACCAATTGTGGTGCATCCAGAATCAAATAGCACAGAGACTGGATTGTTATTCACTAAACCCTTATGTAAGACAAGAGAACCTCTTCCATCATGCGCGACTGATGCCGGAAGAGCAGGAAGAGGATGGCCACAGCTTAAAGTAGACACTGTGGTTGGCTCAAATAACGTTTTGCATTGGGGGCACTGAGATGCTCTCCCAAAATCAAAAGCGGCACATGCCATATTACTAGCATCATTATTATCTTTACTCTGTTTATAGGCTTCATGGGACTCTTGTTGTGCAGAGTTTGCCTGAAAATGTGGTTTATGTCTTTTGTTTTGAGATCTACCTCGGTTATTATCACCTCTGTAGTTATTGTTACCTCTATTGTAACCCCTATTTGGGTTTGAGTCATAGTTCCCTTGGTTACCATTATCATATTCATTATAATGAGTATCTCTGTAATTATGATCTTGTTGACTCCAAGACGGATAACCCTGATAGTTTCTATAATTACTTCCTCTACGGAAATTCCTATAATTATGACCACCCCTGTGTCGAGAGCTATCAGCTCGTCTCCAGTTCTTTGAAGAAGAACCCTGAAATGATTGGTTACCTTGGTTTTGATAACTATTATGGTTACCTTTTTTATCAAATCTGTTTTGAGGTCCCTGAAATCTGTGTGAATAATTGGGATTGTATGGTGTTGCTGAAGCAACTGGCATACTCTCCTTAATCTTAGTGTTGCCAAAAGTCACGTCGGGGTGTGCAGTGACATATTGGGAACAATATTCTTCCATTTCTTTTAGAGATTTGGGTTTACGCTCATGTATAAATTCAAGGAAAGGTTTGTTCACACATGACATAATCTTATCTCTGAGCAACAAATCCATAAGTCCTTCATACGTTTTTTCTGTTTTGGAAAGCTCAATCCAACGATCAACTGTGAGACGTGCCTTTGCAGTGAATTCTGAGAATTCTACACCCGTCTCAGGCACCATCGTTTTAAATAAAAGGCGATAGCCTTCCTCACTTAGCTGATATTTTTTTATCAAAGCCGCCCTAATGACATCATAATTATCCTTATCTGCTTCTCCTACAAGGCATAATCTAGTCAAAGATTCACCTTTCAAGTTTTCTGATAATTGATTAGCGTATTGTGATTTATCCACATTATGTGTACGACAAGAACGTTCAAATCTATCCAGCCAGAATGTAATATCGTCACTGGACTGATTGAACGGTGGAACCTTAACCTTGTAAGTAGAAGGTTTACCATTACCACTAGATGCCTGATTAACATTACTCATACTTGTCAATCTCAATTTCTCTAACTCAAATTCATGTTCTCTTATTGCTTTTTTCTCTTCAGCATCTAATCTTTTTTGTTCAGCCTCCCTGTCTAATCTTTTTTGTTCAGCTTCCCTGTCTAATCTTTTTTGTTCAGCTTCACTGTCTAATCTTTTTTGTTCAGCAGCAGCTTCTCTTTCTAATTTTTTTTGTTCAGCTTCACTGTCTAATCTTTTTTGTTCAGCAGCAGCTTCTCTTTCTAATTTTTTTTGTTCAGCTGCAGCTTCTCTTTCTAATTTTTTTTGTTCAGCTTCAAATCTCCTTTCCTCCACCTGCATCTGCAATTTCTTTTGTTCAGCAGCAGCCTCAGCTTCTCTTTCTAATCTTTTCTCTTCTGCCATAGCTCTTCTCTCTTCTGCAGCTAATGCTTTGTCATATTGAGCAACTGCCCATTGTTCTAATTGTTGACCAGTCTTATCAAGGGCTTTCCCTTGTGTAATGAAGTATTCTAATGTAGACATGATGTCTAACAATAATACTAATCACCTGAAATAATAATAATACCACAAGTTCTCAATGACTTGATTAATCAGTATACTATCCCAATATCTGTGGGTCACAAGCCTTTAATAAGGTCTTGTATAATAGTAATAATAATCAGGTACTGGTTTATACCATAATCCAAGTGCAGTGCACAGGCAATTGTGTCTTATGAAATATACCTATATAAAACATATGTCAACCAACAGAATACATAAAGTACAAATAGGACTGACAATACAAGAACGTTTGCAGAAATCAAAATAAATCAAATAGGGAAATCAATGAAAATAATCACTGAATCTGCAAAGAATAACAACACAAATGACGTCACAATATATGAATATAAATTGTGAATAGAACTGAAAGATAGAAAAGGTTAGACCAACAAATTACAAACAAATCAAAACAAAACTAAAGAACAAAGAAATATTACAAAAATAACAATAATTACAGACTTCACAGCTAACACAAAAGCAACAGTTGTCGCAGCAAATTTTCAATCAAGAAAATTGCACCTATAGAAAACGCCCACAACGGACCCTCTATGACGTGGGATATTCTGTTGTGAGGACGCCGCCCAACCTTAAACACAACCCGCTGACATAGAAACTAACATACTATACAAACAAATAACATGTAAACATAAATATATATAAATTATGTGTATGATAGTATGTGTTGCAAAATAGGCTCAGTTTTACAGTAATGGCAAAGTTATTTTTATGAAAATAAACAAACTGCCACTTTATTCAATTAAACATTCTGGCCTTAAATATTAAAGTTCATATATGGAAAACAAGAAGATCCATCGATGAAAATAGGACTTCTTAGTTCATTAATACTGTCTTCCTGTTAATATTGACAAGAATTGATCCAACTGTTCTGTGAAACTCTGTAATGTCTAATGTAAATATGTCAACAACGCTGACCTACATACTGCATTCACTTGACAGGTCACGTGACGAAGTGTTGACAAAGAGCAAACCAATACTGCAAGTGTGTCGTATCAGCCACAGGAAACGGTCTGGTATCGGTAATCTGTTGACTTCTGAACTTCTGCGAGGTCAAACCCAGAAAGCTGGTCCACCAGTTGATAATGGTTGATAAAGTTGGTTTTTTTATTCCCGTTAATGATATCCACCAAAAGATAGATATAAGTGGATGGAAGCAGACATCATCATCATCATCAGTTGATAAGATCTCTATGGTGTTGTTTGCTCCACTGTAGTGTATGGAATGTCAACTTGACCTACGCAGTGGTGTGTAGACATGGATTGAGTGTATAATGTGCGAATGATAATAAGGGTTCGTGGTGTTGACAAATGTTCTTTTCTCACACTCATGTATGGCTGGAAGTCATCGACACCAACGACTGTGTACCTTTTCTAAAGTTTAATTGGACGTACACACTCGACAGCACAGATAGTGACAAATCACAGGTTGGCATAATACATCATGGTACAGTGGATAAATGGTCTTGCAATGTTACATGGGCACTCATGTAGAATAATAGTATAATGGACTGTCAGTAGCCAAGCACTCAGTATCGCCCATACATATATATCATCTGACTTCACTGACTGAGCACGTCAGCTTATAAACAATATTTCAGATGGCTTCTAAACCTAATCTCGTCTAGCGACGATTCTTCAACATAATGTTCAGCACATATTTTTCCATATAATAATATTGAACCGCTAATAATGGGTTCTCATGTGTAGCAGTGATCTCTGGACTAAACAAGCGATAATACGGGCATCCCTTTTCTCTTCTTGAAAGTCACTACATGTTTTGGTTCCAAGATGGCTTCACTCGTGAGCTGTCACTCACGTTTGGATACAGATAATGAATCTGTCCTAAAGTTAGTCATTCATAAAACATTTCATTGCTCTGTAGATTTGATCATGAACAATTGACTGCATTCTACAGGATATAGTGCTGCTAGGAATCGAAGTCGTTTTCATCGAGTCAAATATATTCTCTTAGACATTCAAATCGTACCTATCGAAAATGGTGGCTTCGTACGAGAGTTCATAAGAGTGTCTTTATTACCTTGTTATAAGAAATATGAAACTGCCATTCCTTGGCAATACGCATAAACACTGGGGTAAAGCATACACGATATTTCTAGACGACTATCACTTTCCCCACAAATACTGAGATCACTTTTTCCCGGCGACAAGCCGACATAGAAAACACAGTCCCTATCAGGACGAAGCCAAATCACACCACACTCTAGCGACACATCCGCCGAATAGCCTTTGACCTCTCTAGAGACAACAGAACATATAGTTCGACTTAGATATGTAAAGATATACAGATATAAGACAGACTCGTCCTACTCAGACAAACAATACACATAAATTCAGGCCATAGATATTCTGAAGCAAGAACAATCTATTACTACCCAAACGAAGAATAAATCGCAGAAAACTGGACTCATCCGCGGAGTTCGATCGAAAGAGCCGACACAACTTTCAAGGGAAGTAACTCAATAATGACTTTCCCTTAAGCACTATTTTGTTTACAAAATATTTGCGAACATAACAAGAATACCAATGTATAATATTGTAAGATATCAAAGACTGCACGTAACACATACATTTATGGCGTCTCTATCGATAAATTTAAGGAACATTGCTGTTGGCCGACTGCATACAGGCACAAGTCAAAGTCAGGTTGCCAGGCATCTAAACGTGCATCAGAGTACCATCAGTCGACTTTGGCACCGGTTCCAAGCCACTGGCTCAGTTGAAGACCAGCATCGCAGTGGACGACCCAGTGACAACAGCAGCGGAGGATCGCTTTATTCGGCTTCGTCACCTCAGAGACAGGTTTACAACAGCTTCCTCAACTGCCCAGTCATTGCCTGCAGGACATCATGTGTCTGATCAAACTGTCCGGAATAGACTGCATGACGCTGGACTTTGGGCACAACGACCTCACTGAGGACCTGTCCTTACGCGCCGCCATCGCCAAAATCGACTTCTTTGGGCCAACCAGCATCGTCCCTGGGCAGCTGACAATCAATGGAGACGTGTCTGGTTTAGTGAAGAATCTTTCTTTTTGTTGCAGCGTCATGATAGACGGCGTAGGGTCTACCGTAGGCGAAATGAACGTTTTGCCCAAAATTGCGTTGATGAAGCTCCGCCGCACGGTGGTGGAGGTGCAATGGTGTGGGGAATGATAGGTTACAACGGAAGGAGTCAATTGGTGCACATTGAAGGAGGCTTGAATGCGCAACGATACGTCAATGAAATTCTTCGACCCCATGTCCTTCCACTTTTGGCTGCCCAAAGGTCTGTGTTTCAACAGGACAACGCCAGACCCCATTGTGCACGGTTGACCACGCAGTTCCTGACTGCCAACAACATTCTCACCCTTCCTTGGCCATCCCTGTCTCCAGACATGAGTCCGATTGAGCACCTGTGGGATGAGCTGCATAGACGTGTTTGTCGCCGAGACGTTGCTCCAGCCAATCGTCGTGATCTGTTCCAGGCACTCCAAGAAGAGTGGGCAGCCATCCCACAGGCCCACATCAGACGTCTGATCGCATCCATGTCCAGGAGATGCCAGTCGCTGATCGATGCAAGAGGAGGCCACACACCATACTAACGGGAAAGCCCGTATGCCAAAAAACTCTCAAAAATCGTGACCCAGATGCAAAACAACTGTCAATTGATTGGTTGAACCCTAAGGTATTCTTGTGTGCAATTTGAACAATTAACTCATTAAATTAAAAAAGTTATTGAATGTCAAAATTATGGCTATGTGTGTGCCTTCAGTAGCTATGCGTTTCTATTTTTGAACAGTATATTTACAAATATCTGTAGTTTGCAGGTGATACTCTTTGAGACATGCCATGTCTCTGAGCCATACAGGAAGATTAACTTTACATTTGAGTTAAAGATTCTGATTTTGTTCTCTCTGTATATAGCTGAGGAGTTCCATAATGGTCGAAGGGCATTAAAAGCGCATCTGGCTTTATTTATCTGTTCCCCCTCCTTTGTCAATGTTACTCCCCAGATATGTAAAGCTTTAACTTCTTCAATAACTTGACCATTGATCTTCCTCGAGTCCATCTGCCTATTATTTATCCTCATTTCCTTTGTTTTATATACATTTATGTGTAGTCCCATCTTTGCTGCTTCTGTCACTAATCTACTTGTTTTCTCCTGCTTATCTTGCTGTCTATGTGATAGAAGGCATACATCATTTGCAAAGTCGAGATTCTCCCGCTGTTTGTTGAATGTCCACTGTATTCCTGTTTTCTCTTCTTCTATTGTTTGTCTCATAACCCAGTCTATGACCATGAGAAAAATTATTGGTGATAGCATACATCCCTGTCTGACCCCGCTATGTACTGTGAAAGGCTCCGATAGTTTTCCTTTGTGCACTACTTCTTTTAATTATTTATTTTAAATAAACTTTTTCCTCGTTTTGGCGAGGCGCGCCCCGTTCAACCTAGTCGGTTATATTAGGGCGCATGCCCAAATATAAAAGACCTTTTGGTCTGGAATTTAACATTTGACTTGGTATTTTGTGCACTACTTTGCATGTGGCCTCCTGGTAGAAATCTTGGATGATTTTAATGAATTTCTCTGGGATTCTATTGTGACATAATTGTGCGCTTTCTTCTCGTCTCCGGCAGTATTGAACTACATTCGTTGTGCATACTGAATTAGCTGCATTATTAGGTGCACTCTCTTTTATCCTACTGTCATTGTTCACGTTTCACGCTTCGATGCATGACAGAGCCAGACAAATGCATCGCCTATCTCTGAGATATTATTTGAGTCTTTAAAACGTGATAATACCACATTGGCTCCAGGAAATGAGAGCACGAAGTGTTTGCTTAAGATTGCATAATTTCTTCCGACTCGACAGGAAAAATGTAAGAAGTTGTAACGTAAACATTACCAAAAATTGTCGGATGTAGCAACTCCATATACGGAGGATGACTGTTTGAAATGTTCAAACGCATGAGTCACACAGAATACTACATGAAGAAAAGTTTTCATAATATGAAATTTGAATGTATTGGCTGACATCTGAGGCACCAAGAAACTACCACGCGATTGGAACATTTGTGAGAACGCCATGCAGGAAGCGTGGGCCGAGAGCTATGATATAACGTAGAACATCTAGCATACGACACTGCATTTCAGAAATCGTCACAAGTAGGCATCTAGGACCTTGCCACAGGAAAGAATAGAGTTAGGAATCTGAATTTTTAGGAAATGAAAAAAGTATTAGAGCATCTTTTGTCCACTGTAAACGAAAACTCGCCAATAATTAATACGGAACCGGACTCCTACAGAAACTACTCACAAGTCACAGAGGAATTCTAGAATAAGAAATAATATCTCACACGTGTGCTCGATGCATCTGTGTTAAGTTGCCAAGACCTTTTACCTGAGCAAGACGTCTAAGATTTGCCTAGTTACTAGGGTGAGTTGTACACATTTTTATACTTTGCGTTTTACTGGTGTTAAGGACAGATTTGGGATGCAGATAAAATAGTGTGGCATGTTACTACACGCTAGCACATTTCCATTTACATGTGAGGAAATGTGTTCGCCTGTAGACAAACTACGGTTTGCACGAAGCGTTCACCCGTGTTCAGCGATGGTCAACTAGTGACGTTTTCTGTCACATGTCGTGGAGTTCAGTGTGTTAATTAACGGGGCTTCCGTCTTTGTGTTTGCGTCCGAGAGGGATGTAATTTTTCGAGGCTCCGGGATAATGGAGCGTGATTTATAAATATATCTTGTGGAATTGTTGATTCTCGGAGGCTGCCACGTTATGTGCAAGATGGTTCATAAACGTATCTAGAAGTTCATACCATAATTTACTACAAGTAACTTTGAGATATGAGGCAACTAATATTTCGTTTGCACTGATTTCTTCTGCCGCATTACTTTGGATTTCGTGGATTACCGAACCTTTAGTACAACGGCCAGAATTGAGTGGAGATGAGAGGATTGTATTATTATTATATTATTGCCACTTAAAGATGCCTAACGTTTGAACCTTATTGACGGACGAGGGATAATCTACTACGCTTATCCATTGCTATGTACTTTTGATGTGTTGATGGATACTATTGTGAAGTGACTTTATGTATTAAATGTCAACCATGTTTTCCCGTGGACCTGTTCACCTACCGGCTTTGTTATGTGTACTGACCATAATGTCCTGAATGAACACCTGCTATCATTCGCGTATACATGCATGATCCTCTAATTTATCCCAACGTAACACCTGGTTTATACTAGCTAGGAGTGTTAAAAATTCATACGAGGCTCGCAACTTCAGCATGTGAAAAGGATACATTCATGAACCACCACAGCAAGCGCTGGTGATTGCTTCATGCTAGTTCTCACGGAAGAGTCACAACAGAAGCAATACCAGACTCCAAGTCGAGAAAGGAAGTGGATGATGATGACTATTACGGGCGTGGTTCGGGGCAGTTTTAAATTATTTAATGAGTAGTACAGCTACTCTGGCCAATGTCCATCTAGTGGTATGTAAGTGACCCCGCACACAGCCCTATCTCCACCAACATAAATGATACTACCAAAGGCCAGGTTGGACGATTCAAATATACAATTTTTATTTAACACAAGCGACGCTCCTCAAATCTTATCAGTAAAGCCATTATAATGATTGGCATAATATAGGTATGCAGTCCTCAGTAAGTTTCCATATCGTCTGTCTCTACAAGACTGTCCTTGACAAGTTTTCACAATATTTTATTTACTCACGTTCTTCACAATAATAGAATTCCTTTCATACATAAACTGGCATCATCCACGGAGGTGTATGGATGATCCAGTGGTCGAACATGGTATGAATCTGTAGAGAAGTAATATAATTCTCAGGAGCTTAGAACACACACGTCCACCTGCCTTGAAGAACACACAGAGAAAAGACCGTTTGACAGATCGCTAACTTCAGCAGACCGCTACTCTAGGCGTCTGCTACTCGACCCAAAAGTCATGACGTACTTCCTGTAACCAAGGGTCTCCGGTATAAACAAATATGACTGACAACCCGTCAAACCGTTTTGATATCGACATATATGTTATGAATTTTAATCATAACATTTTGACAACAATGTGAGGTAGCTATCACCAAAACATCCAACATCCTTTAAAAAAATGGTATCAGTCCAGAACATTCCGCACACCGTCCAAAAAAACACCTATCTGTCACGTCAGGTAACAGTGGTCAACATCTTAATTCATAGTCATAATGCAAAGCATTAAAATGAATACAATTATGTAATAGAGACAATAGATGACATGAGGCAGACAATCAACCAATGAAATTAGTGAATGCGAAATTTTTTGTGAATTGATTAAAATTATGTGTAACTCAAATTAAAAGTCATCAGTATAACATATTAATGGTAAGAGAAGCAAGGTCATCTTGTATATGAGACATTTGTGTGAACAATAGATAAGACTATGCTTATGTGTTGTACCAACAGACAATAGTATGGCGTATTAGCCAATTAATGTTGTAAAGTCTAGTGTGAGTGTGACATAGATTTGTGTCAAAACCCAACCATTTCTAGTGAATTCACATTAATCACCACTTAATATTACACATATTAGTTAAAGTCCAATGTGCAATGTCATTCCGCTAATTAATAAATGTTCATACACTGTTTTAGAAGAATGTTGAATCACATCGTTGACAATGTCCATGATTGTTCTACATGCGATAGTATGTCCGTACGAATCCAAATGTTAATACACACAGTAATCAGCAATCGAAAATTAGTCAAATAGGGAATTTAATTGTTATGTCCCCTTGATACTTCGAGTCAGTCATCTCAGAGTTGTGTCCCTTAATATGGAGACGTTAGTTAATCCGATTAAAATTGATAATACATGTCTGCACGAAAATGTCTGGAAATGACATCATTTTCAACATTTTACATAAGGTGTGTTCGGAAGTCTGTAAATTGTTTATAAGCACTGTCATTAAGGCACAACATCTATATGGAGTGCGCTGAGTTCAACAAGATATTACACCATTTTCAGCATTAGAGAATTCATCATCATCCTGTTGCTGTGTGAACCGCTTTCTCATATCAGCAATGTTTTTTTCTTTGAACATGCAACCATGTAGAATAGTTTTCAGCATAGTTAGCGCAGAGACTTACTTAGTCGTTCCCCTTCTACCGTGAGGTGTAGAGGTTTGGAAGAGAGAGTGCCAGACCATCCTATCAGCTGTCTTCCTCCTGGCCTGGTTCAATTCTAGTCCTCCGTCCTTCAAAGATTGTCTAATGTTGTCCTCCAAGTGGACTCTGGATCGTCCTGTGGGTCTGGATCCCTGGCTCTTTGTTTCCCATGCTTGTCGTGGTAGCCGATCTTCTCCCATTCTGCAGACATGGCGAAACCATCTTAGTTGGGACTGTTCTACTTGGGTCTGCAGGGGGTGGGATTTAAGGCCTTGACGTATCGTCTGGTTGCGTACCATGTCTCTTCTTGTTACTTCAACCACCTTCCTCAGATACCTCATTTCTGAGGTTTGGATCTGGCTTTTGTGGGTTGTAGTCATTTCCCATGACTCGCATCCATATATCAAGACTGTGACATAGGTGGAGCGGTATACAGCCATCTTCGTTTTCTTACCAACCTCTCTCTTGCTGAGGAATCCTCGGTTTATGGCCTGAAAAAGTCTCCCAGCTGCTGCTTTTCGAGTGGCCAACTCTTCTTTGATGCCTCCCTTTCGGTCTATAATAGCTCCGAGGTATTTAAGTGGTCGACCTGCTCCTGGATCTGTTCTCCCAGCTTAATCTGATGTCTTCTTTCTTCTCGTGATATCACCATGGATTTTGTTTTAGAGCTGTTTATGACCAACCCTCTCTTCTCCAGCTCTTCCTTCCAGACTTGCAGGTTGGATTGGAGATGTGCCTCTGATTTAGCAATCAGGGCAACATCATCAGCAAATGCCAGCTCTGAAATACAGACCTGTCTCATCTTCCAGTACCCCACTGAATACTTTCTTGTTCTCTCCTTACATGCCTTAATGACATCGTCCATGAGGAGTATGAAAAGGTAAGATGACAGGATATCACCTTGTCTTACACCAGTGGTGGTCCTGAACTCTTCTGACTTATGGTTTGCTGCCATCACATAATTTCTGCAAGACTTGTAGAAGCTCTGTATAGCATGAATCAGAGGTGCTGGAATGTTCTTCCTTGCCAAACAGTCCCAAAGTTTGCTCCAGGGGACCCTGTCAAACGCCTTTTCCAGATCTATGAAACAAAGATGGATCTCACTCTTATACTCAAGGGCCTTTTCACTCAGCTGTCTGAGTGTGAAGATTAGGTCTTGAGTACTTCGGTTCGCTTGGAATCCGCACTGGACCTCATCCAGTTGTGGCTCAGCTAGGCGCCGGAGTCTCTGCTCTAGGATTCTAGAGTAGATTTTACCAGGGACACTGAGAAGGGATATGCCTCTATGGTTTCCACACTGTCGATTGTCACCCTTTTTGAAAATTGGTGTTATGATGGCAATCTCCCAGTCCTTTGGTATGGTCTTGTTGTACCATGCTGCCTGTAGAACCCTTAAGAGTAATAGGTCGCTTGATGCTCCCATGTACTTAACCATTTCTGGTGTTATACCATCATGCCCTGCTGCTTTGCCCATCTTGGTTTTCTCCAGTGCTGCCTTCAGTTCTTCCATCTTTATGTCATCGTCACCATCATTGGGTTTCTTTTCTGTGCTAGTGGTTATCATTGTTAGCGTAGAGAAAGATATAATATTCTTCATCATTATAGTCACTGTTCAAATGTAGTAGTGTTATACGAACACGTCTTCATACACGTAATAGTTTCTTGATCAGGACATCATGAAGTTTGTTCATGGGTTAGTTGGAATTATGTGAGTCACCTGTATTCGTGGAGTTGGTAGGTGATATAGGGTCTTTTATGCAACGCGACAGAACATCAGCCAAGACATTTTGGCTTCTCTTAATGGCTTTGATGTCATAATCATATGGTTGAAGAGCGAGCGATTCTCTGGCGGCCCTTTCGTTTTTGAATCTCGCTGTCCTTAGATATGATAACGCATTCTGGTCGGTTTCCAGGGTGAATCGGGCTCCCATGAGGTACCGTTGCAGCTTGGTGAAACAAAACACGATCGCCAGCAGTTCCCTGTCCACAATGGGATACCGCTGCTTTGTGGGCGACAATTTCCGGCTGACATACATAGTTGGGTGTATGTAGCCTTCAAACTCCTGCATCAACGTTCCACCGATTCCTGTTGCAGAGGCGTCTACGCTGAGGGTAAAAGGAAATCGAGCGTCAGGTAATCTCAAAATTGGTGATTTAGAAAAAGAGCATTTAAGTACAATTAAAGAGACATCGCACGCATGCGACCAGATAATTTTGTTTGGAGAGTTCATCTTTACCAACGAGGACAGAACTGAGGTGATATCTGAAAAATTAAGCAAGAATTTTCTATAGAAATTTACCAAGCCTCGACAGACTGCGAACCTGTTTCTTAGTTCGAGGAATTTCAAGATTTTCGAGATAGTAGAATCCTCGGGTTTAAGAAACCCACCTCCTACTTTACGACCAAGAAAAGAAATTTCAGTGAATCCTATTCTGGTTTTTGACGGTCTAGTAGTAAGATTATGAAGACGCAAGGTATTCAATAAAGACTGAATTCCCATAACATGTTCTTCCCAAGTTCGATGGAATAGACAAATATCATCAATATAAGTGATTAAATCCTCACAGTCACAGAAAAGTTTACGCATCATTCGAACAAAGGTAGCAGGAGCGTTAACAAGACCGAACGACATAAAATTGAATTGAAACAATCCTAGAGGTGTAGCGACAGCTGTATAAGGCTTAGCTTTGTCTGGTAATGGCACTTGCCAATAGCCGTTTGACAAGTCAAATTTTGTAAAGAAAGTAGCAGTAGCTAATTTGTCCAGAAGAGAATCTAACAATGGTAATGGTTCCGCGTCTGGAATTGTCAGGGCATTTAAGCGCCTGAAATCTATGCAAATACGAATAGATTTATCTTTTTCCTAACCAAGACCATAGGAAAGCTGTAAGGTGAATGTGACGGGGCAATGATATTTAACTTGATCATTTCTTTTATTTTTTCCTGTACCTGTGATTGTAAATGAATAGGTATAGGATATGGTTTCAGTTTGATAGGTCTGAAATCTGTTAGCAAGATATCATGATGACTGATATCAGTAGGCCCCGGAACATCCGTGAGCACATCAGAAAAAGATTGCAGTAATTGAGAAATCTGCTCCTTCTGATGAGAAGCAAGAGTTGGTGCAATAGAAACATCTTTCCAACTCTCAGCAGCTAAAAGATGTAAGATTGGTAATGATAAAAGTGGTTCAGTACCATCAGCTAAGTCAGACCCCTCCTCTTGTATCACCGCTAAGGAAGCGCGACGATCAAAAGATTCGTCAATAGCTTCAAAGACTGGTTTAAGATGTGGAGGACGAGCATGGAATTGCTGTAACATATTGATATGAATTTTTTTTTCCTTCCCATTAATAGATAAAATATAGTCAACATCCGACACTTTATCAATAATTGTATAAGGTCCTCTCCATGACACAAGTAATTTATTGTCTTTATTAAGTAGTAATACATAGGCCTCATCACCTGGCCATAATTGGCGCAGTTTCCTGTTTTGATTGGCACACAAACGAGCCTTTAATTTCGCATTTTCTGACGCCTCAACTGCTATTTGGCATGCGTCGATAATCTTTTTTCTCAAGTTGACAACATATAGGTAAGAGGTTTGAACATCTTCGTTCATGTCAGCTCCCACCAACAACTGTTTTAACATGGACATATGTACTCGAGGTTTAGCACCAAAGACTAACTCGAATGGCGCAAACCCGGTATGTTCGTTGGGAATTTTTCTATATTCAAAGAGAATTGCAGGCAAAACTCGATCCCAATCCTGCGGATACTTAGTCGTAACTATGCCCAACATTTGCTTCAAACTTCTGTTAAGCCTTTCATTTTTTTCCATTTAAAGCGGCGTGGTATATTGAGCTAAGAGAACGATCAATATCGAACTCTTTCATCACCTGTTTCATGACGTCAGAGACGAATTGAGTTCCCTGGTCCGACAGAATGTTTTCGGGAAAACCCAATCTGCTGAAAATTAAAAATAGCGCATCCGCTACGTCAACAGTTGATATAGTTTTAAGAGGAATCGCTTCTGGCCAGCGTGTGCACATATCAATGCATGTCAGCACATATTTATGCCCTCTAGCTGATGTGACCTTTAATGGACCAATAAGGTCAATAGCCATCTTTGCGAAGGGACGCAAAGAAATATCGGATGCCTGGATAGGCGCAATATGTTTTGGCCTTTTAGTTGCCACCCCTTGGCAAACTGTGCAAGTGCGACAAAAAGCCTGACATCTTTTGTCACACCAGGCCAAAAAAAATGCGACAAAACTCTGTTTTGTTCTAGCGATTCCCAAATGGCCTGCACAATTAATATCGTGGGCATGTCGTAAAACGAAAGGTCGAAAACAAGCTAGTACCATGATCTTTAAAATTTCTAATCAAAATACCATTCTTTAAGGTGTACCAATGTTTAGCATTATCATCAAACATCACATCTGATTTTGCAACCTGAAAAAATTTATTTAAAGACTCATCATCATTCTGTCTCTGAATGAATGAATCTTTATCAATAAGTTCCACCTGTAGGTCATCATCATTTTCCTCCTCCTCATCATTATTTTCCTCTTCAGTCACCATCTCCTCAGTTTCACTCTCATCATTCATCACCTCATCTACCATATTTTCAATGTTGTTGTGATGATCCAATTCAGAACGAGCTTGAGCTCTGGTTATGAGAGCATTCGCACTGATCAGATGCTGTTGTTCCCATTTTTCAATATCTTCCTTTGTGCATTCACGAAGAGCAGGAATATTTCCCAAGGTTATTCCGGCAATAGGGTTATTCAAAGGCACACGAGAGTTCTCCCTGTAAAGTATGGGGTATCCACAAATACTTCCGCAGTTGGATAGTATTCCACTGTGCCACCAAATGTAATGCATTTCACCTCCCTTCCTGTATAATCTGACGGATCTACCAACGACCTGCGCACATCAATCGTTGTGCAGCCTGTGTCCATGAGAAGTGACACAAGTTGGTTGTTCACAAAACCATTATTAAATACCAGTGAACCTGTTCTATCATATGAGGACATGACTGGTAAAGGATGTCCACATAAAAGCCTAGGGACTCCTGCTAACTGAAACAAAGAATTGCATTCAGAACAATTAGTACTGTTAGACAAATCCACACTACATGCATTTGCATGAGATATATTATTATTAGTCTGACCAGGATTATTGTCACTAACATGTACAACATCATTTGAACGTTCAGGATTCCTAGACTGTCTGAAGTTATTGTTCTGTTGAGGAACCTCTGTTATTAAAAGATTTGTCATTATTTCTATAAAATGATCTTTGTCCTCTTCCTGATCTGGCGTTACATCCTCCTCTGTTCTGATAATCATTAGACCTGAATGATGATGGTTGATGAAAATAACCATCATCATAAGAGTTATAATTTCTTTGAGGCTGTTGTGATCTTTTGTTAAAATTGTATCTGCCTCTGTTAGTGCCATTGTTATGATCTCTATTTATTCGGTAGTTTTTGTCTATACTTTTTGACCTCTGCCTATGTGAATTATAATTCACAGTCCTAGCAGATGCCACTGGCAAAGAATCCTTAATGTTATTTTTACTAAGGTTCCTACTAGGATGAGCGATTTGATATTGGCGTCCGAAATTTTCCATAGTGGATAATGTTTCAGGTTTTCTCTCCTGTAGGAATGACAAAAAATCGCCACTAATTGAAGACAACACCTTGTCTCTCAGAATCAAATCAGCCAACCCCTCAAACGTTTTTTCAATCTTGGACAAATCAACCCATCTAGAAAAGTACAGCTTTATAGATGAGATAAATTCAGTAAAATCTTTTGCTGAATCTGGTAATAATGACTTAAATTTCATTCTATAACCATTTTCATCCAACTGATACTTCTTCAGCAACAAGGCTTTTACAGCCTCATAGTCCTATCTAGTCTGATCATCCATAGTACAGACTGCAGTAAGAGCATCACCCACGAATAAATTCATGAGTCTACTAGACCAAGTAGCTCTATCAATTTTAAACTCTTGGCAATATGTTTCATATCTATTTAAAAAGCATGAAATATCGTCGATATTTGAGTTAAATTTTGGCAAATTGAGCTTAAAAGTGGAAGCATGGTCTTTTTTTCCAGCTTCACCATTCATTGCATTAAGCTGTGGCTATTGAAGTTGCAATTTCTCCAACTCAAATTCCGTCAATCTAAGTTCTTGTTGAGCTTTTATTTCTGATTGAGCATAGGCCAATTGTTTTTCTTCAAGAGCCATTTCATCATGTCTCCTCCTTTCAGCTAATTCATCCTGTCTCCTTTTTTCAGCCAATTCTTCTTCTCTCCTTTTTTCAGCTAATTCTTCTTCTCTCCTTCTGTCAGCTAATTGCAATTCTTCAGCTCTCTTCTTCTCCTCTCTTTCTCTCTAATTGTCTTTGATCTCTGAGTTCCTTTTCCTCTAGCTTCTTTAATGCAAAATCCTTTAAAGCTTCACCCTCCAATCCAAAATCCTTTCCAGCCTTAATAAAAGATTCCAAGTTAGCCATGATGCACGATTATTGTGCTTTCCAAAAGCTAAACAATAATGCAAATATTATATAATGAATATGTGAGCAATATATTCAACAATTATTTCACCACCTCCAAATCAACCAACTGCATGTAAAAATAGATAGTATTATAGATGTTATACGAGGAGCAGCAAAAGAACAGAGATACAAACAAGATGACTGAATACAGCGACAAGAGCTAAATGAAGATAATGCAAATTGTTAACCCAGGCAGAAATGTATAAATTGTGGAATAAGCAAAATGCAGCTCTATCACACTTATGACAAGACCAGCACGAATTTACAACATATACGACATCTAATAAATAAAGGATAGCAAGGTTAGATGAACAATATTACAAACAATAATGGAGAAAAACTGGATAAAAATTACAATCAACTTTACAACAATAACAAACTTACAAAATTACAGGACCTTCAAAACTAGACAGATATTGGATCTGGTTAATTCAATTAAGGCAGTAACACTCAGCAATGTACGCAGGCCCCTTAATTCGAAGAAATCAGATACAATCAACTAAAGAACGCTCATGAATTTTCTCGACCATACGAACGAGGTATTGAAAAAAATGCATAAGTCTCACCATCCTCCCACTATTCACACAAACATATGAATTCGAAAATACGTAGAGGACAAAAAAAAACTCTGGCAAACACGATTATCAGCATCTCACGCTGCTTGTAACCTTAAATGTACTTATCTGTTTGGCCAGTAAAAAATCCTCCTGGTTTCAACTCCTCTTTCTCCAGGGGACGATGAAAACTTTGAAAACATACAGGATAGACCAGGTTAGGTCTAGGATTATCAAACAGCTCACTCGAACTGGACTTCGCTTTGGTCCTTCGTCTTCTTGAAAATACGCCATCTTCGGGAATCAAACTTGAAAGTTTAAACGAAACTTCTGCAGGAAATACTTGGTTCTTGATTACGTTCCACTTCTGCAGTGACTTGGAACTGCTTTTACTGATCATATAACCTCTCACAGGTTAGCAGACGACATCCGGCGCCATGCTGAAAAATTGAGATTTTTCAAAAACTGAAGTCCAATGACTTGAAATATTGCAGGATCTCTGACTTTATAACTCCCAAGTTAGCTGTATAGATCCATTGGCTTGGCCCCCATTGTTACGGGCGTGGTTCGGGGCAGTTTTAAATTATTTAATGAGTAGTACAGTTACTCTGGCCAATGTCCATCTAGTGGTATGTAAGTGACCCCGCACACAGCCCTATCTCCACCAACATAAATGATACTGCCAAAGGCCAGGTTGGACGATTCAAATATACAATTTTTATTTAACACAAGCGACGCTCCTCAAATCGCATCAGTAAAGCCATTATAATGATTGGCATAATATAGGTATGCAGTCCTCAGTAAGTTTCCATATCGTCTGTCTCTACAAGACTGTCCTTGACAAGTTTTCACAATATTTTATTTACTCACGTTCTTCATAATAATAGAATTCCTTTCATACATAAACTGGCATCATCCACGGAGGTGTATGGATGATCCAGTGGTCGAACATGGTATGAATCTGTAGTGAAGTAATATAATTCTCAGGAGCTTAGAACACACACGTCTACCTGCCTTGAAGAACACACAGAGAAAAGACCGTTTGACAGATCGCTAACTTCAGCAGACCGCTACTCTAGGCGTCTGCTACTCGACCCAAAAGTCATGACGTACTTCCTGTAACCAAGGGTCACCGGTCATAAACAAATATGACGACCCGTCGAACCGTTTTGATATAGACATATATGTTATGAATTTTAATCATAACAATGACATCATATGTATATTATCATCTGTAATGAGTTGTATGTATGATAGGAAACTCTATACAGAGCGATCCAACAGGAGGTAATCTGATCATCACAAGTGGTCCCTCCGTCGAACAAGCGTTTTGGCCTTTTATTCTTATGTATGGTTAAAGTTGTTCCTTCAGGCACAGACCACTTGCCGCTGTCCAGTGGAATTTTTTTCATTACATTTACTAAAAGAATGGTGATTTTTCATCACATCCCCTGAGTTATATGATATACATTCAGGGAGAGTGCAAATTCTATATTAAAAAATCGGTGACGGACAGCGGGGATAGGCGCCTGATCTAAATCAGGAAAACAAATAACTAGCAGCGGAATGTGTTCTTTTATTCCCTCTAAAGTTGGTGGTACGGATTGGAGAGACCATTTGAAGTTCTAATCACGTTACCAGCTGTACTAGTCTAATGTTCGAAGTTTGAGATCGACACGTGAAACCTACATCTCACGGGTGGTGAAGATCCCTGCCCTGACCAGAAGCGGTTACCTCCAGAATCCTTTGGAAACGTGCCCTTGCCACAGAGACGAAGTGACGGAACCAGCAGCACCAAAATTTCAGCAATTTGGAAGCTAAGTTATACGTTTAGCAGGCCACCTCAAAAGACTATAATTTTATCTCCCAAACTGAGATCTATGATGAACCATAATTTCTCATAATTACCATTTCATATTTATTTACATTTGTTTCAAAGTAATTGAGCATTAGATTTGTATATGTTGATTTTGACAAATTTATAGTTGAATTAATATTTACAGAGAAAAAGGCAAATGTATGATCCAGAACCTCTAGTATATATTCATTAATATATATGCATATCTATATCGAGCTAATAAAAGGAATTGCGCTGAATCAAATTAGCTGGGGGGTTGAACAAGCAAATCATTTATATCCATCTTCACAAAAGGCGGCGGGTCAGATACAAAGTTAACGTCCTAAGATTCATTCAGTAATGTTCTTGACTTCTGAAATATCTTGTGAACACTACCTCGAGGTAGAAGCATCATTATCCTTCTATTTACAACTCTGCCAAGAGTAATCTTATACGAAGGTAGACACCTTTGAAGACCCACATTAGACATTCCAGGTTTTGGCCACTGTTGGACCACTACTGTAGAGCAAGGGGAGGCAACCGGTGATATCTATAATGTCTCCGGATTTTCCATATCACACTACGGTCTATACTATCAAAAGGTTTTCGAAGTCCAAAAAATTTATATATAAGGGGGTTTGCCATTTGTTTGATTGTTATATGATGATTCTGAGTGTTGCTATCTGGTCTGTTCATGATCTTCCTGCACGAAATCCTGTCTGTTCTTCTCGGAGTTTATCGTCCACCGCCTTCTTAATACTACAGTCCGAACAAAACTCTGCTCAAAATTTTTCCAGCCACTGCTAGCAGTGTTATACTCCTCCAGTTGCTACTTACAGTCAAGTTTCCTTTCTTTGGCAGCTTGATAATGTGGCCTTTCTTCCAGCTCTTTGGGGTGGCCTCTTTTTCCCAGATTTTCTTGAAGAGCTGTTGTAGCAACTCTGTAGTGTATGGTATATCTGCCTTCAGGGCATTCTGGTGGTATTTTTTAGCTGTTTTATTGCCCGAGAGATGTCTTTTCTCTGTCGCAGTCTCGAATTCCTCTGTTAGTTTTTCAATAAATTCTCTTTCATCTTGCCTGGCACTCTTTTTCACTTTCCTGTTTAGCCCCCAATATATTGTGAGCAGTTGTGTTGTTTGTTCTGCATCTTTACAGTTGGTTACTTGTTGTTTGATGTCTCTGTCACAAAACGTTTTGTGCATGTACCTTTGCGTCCTTCTCTCCTTCATCGTCCTATTATTTGACATATTTTATGTTCTTACATTTTTTGCTCTGAGCTGCTCCCAGAGTGGTTTACGTTTCGCCAGGGGAATCGTCGTAAGGTAATTAGACAGGTCAGCGGATAATACTTTTATCATGTAAGTCGTCTAGCCACCTTTGATAAAGTCGATCTTTATTGACACAAGGTGGTAGCGTACGATCGATGGAAAGAAAGCCATATTATCTGTCAGAGAAATCCGTCTGGCGGGTGCACGAAAACGCAGGTGATAATACGTAATCTTTGTATCAATATTACCGATAATCTGTCTGGGGAGACGATATAATGGGAAAGCATCTAGACAGGAAATACGTTCACAGATTTGTTTGTGAGTTTGCATAAAGATGCAATCGGAAGTATTACTGCCTTATTAGAAAGAGGTCACGTGTTGGAATTATAAAATTTGATATTTTAAAACACGCGGGGGATATTATGATTTAACACCCCGACCCATATCGTTCTAAAGAGCTTACCGTTGGCTTGATTTGAGAGCCGGAATAGACTTTAACTTTCATTGGCAAGTTGGTCTGAAAGTACAATCTGGGACTTGACCTGAGAATAGGAAATATAATCTAGCGAAATCGGAGATACAGATCAGACTGTATCGCAATGTCAAATTAACAACTCCCAGGAGCCAGAGAGACATCGGACTAAGAATTCCAAAATTATAAGTGACAGATCGAAGTATTTGGGCAACTTTGAAACTTAAAAGTAAACCCGCATTTTTCAATACAAAGACTGGAGACCTAAGGAATCAGATCACCCGACATTAGAGTAATACTAAAATTTCCCAGACCAAGTGATTCGAAAGCATCTAACCTAAGTTGCTGTGTCCATTCTAACTGCGCCATGAGATTGTAGATCCCATTTGGGGTAAGTTGTGAACATTTATTTTAAAATGTGAAATGTAACATGTCTGTACTTGCTAAGTGGTTATACCAGTCATAGGAGGTTGGCAACTTCTACATATGAAAATAGTATATTCATAAGCCACTACAGCAAGCGCTGGTGAGTGCTTCTTGCTAGTCGTACAGAAAACCGACAGCAGAGGTGACACCAGACACCGATGAGTGATGATTGCATCACATGTGCCTAAAAGTGTATAATATCATTTGTGAGATATATATACCTTGTTAATTATAATTCAGGCAAATAATTGCCCTCGCGCTGTCCAAGCACATATTTTTCCAGTTTAATACCCAGAAGAATATTGGTGATTTCTAATCATCTTCCCTGAGTTACGTTGTGAATACTCAAAAGGTCTAATTTAAGAGAGGCTAACATTGGTGGGTGGACTGCGAGACAATCCGCCTGTTAATCATCCAACCAAGTGTACTTAGCAGAGGCATTTGTTCTTTTTATTTTGTCTAAAGTTCGTGGAACGAAGCTATCAGACTGTTCGTGGTACGAAGCTGCAAGACTAAAGTTTTGACGTCACTAGTTGTGAGTCAAAAGCAGGGAATCAACACTAACCGCCCACATTGTACGAGTTGTGTGGAGAAGAGCCCGCATCACAGTAGAATTGACGAAACCACAGCTGCATGACTCACTCATACCAGCTAAGTTCTTGTAAAAGGAACCAGCAAAAGGACAATTGTTTTTATCAATCCTCAAACCTATTTATACGCCTTTAGGTGTGACGGAACAACAGACGATTTCTTGTTGCCCTATGACGCCGCAAGGTGTTATGGCCGTAGACTGCTTAGTCGGTCGATGGTCAAAGGAATAATAATAATAATAATAAACCTATTTGTTTGTGAATACAATGTTATTTGCATCTACAATTCACCATCATTCCATCGATATTTTAACCTGTTAAGACTAATTGATTATTAAATTTGTTACATGTTATTTTAAAACTTAACAATTATAGTTGGTTCAGTTATTATACGAGTAGGTATGAAAGCAAACGTATGAGCAAGACTCTTTAATATATATATATATATATATATATATATATATATATATATATATATATATATATATATATATATATATATATATATATATATATATATATATATATACTGTTCAAAAAAAGAAACACATAGCTATCCGAGGGCGCGTTTTTATGAGTTTGTAAGTAAAATTTGGTGCTAGGGTATGTAAAAACCAGCCTCAAATGTTCTTTACAGTGTCACATGCACGTGTTGACCTGAATTGCGTTCGTTTTTGTAATCGTTACAACGCAGTGGTCAATAGTGTATATGACGCAATTTTTGACCACAGCTCATGTTGCGCGCACGTGAAAGCAACAACATTTGGGGTGAACATTATCCACTGACTACATAACTGAAACCCTATAAAAGGATAACGCTACACACAAAAAATTCAGTTAATTTTCAAGCAGACATTTATGCCGTCTCTATCGATAAATTTAAGGAACATTGCTATTGGCCGTTTGCACGCAGGCGAAAGTCAAAGTCAGGTTGCCAGGCATCTAAACGTGCATCAGAGTACCATCAGTCGACTTTGGCACCGGTTCCACGCATCCATGCCCAGAAGATGCCAGTCGCTGATCGATGCAAGTGGAGGCCACACACCATACTAACGGGAAAGCCCGTACGCCAAAAACTCTCGTGACTCAGATGCAAAACAACTGTCAATTGATTGGTTGAACCCTAAGGTATTCTTTTGTGCAATTTGAACAATTAACTCATTAAATTAAAAAAGTTATTGAATGTCAAAATTATGGCTATGTGTGTGCCTTCAGTAGCTATGCGTTTCTTTTTTTTTGGACAGTATAGAAAGATTAAGTGAAGTTTAAAACAAATGTTGGGAAAGGTTACGACTAAGTATCCACAAGATTGGGATAGAATATTACCCGCTATTCTCTTCGCCTATAGAGAATTCCCAACGAAAATACAGAGTTTGCGCCATTTGAATTATACTGTTCAAAAAGAGAAACGTATAGCTATTGAAGGCACACACATAGCCACAATTTTGACATTCAATAACTTTTTTAATTTAATGAGTTAACTGTTCAAATTGCACAAAAGAATACCTTAGGGTTCAACCAATCAATTGACAGTTGTTTTGCATCTGAGTCACGAGAGTTTTTGGCGTACGGGCTTTCCCGTTAGTATGGTGTGTGGCCTCCACTTGCATCGATCAGCGACTGGCATCTTCTGGGCATGGATGCGTGGAACCGGTGCTAAAGTCGACTGATGGTACTCTGATGCACGTTTAGATGCCTGGCAACCTGACTTTGACTTTCGCCTGCGTGCAAACGGCCAATAGCAATGTTCCTTAAATTTATTGATAGGGACGGCATAAATGTCTGCTTGAAAATTAACTGAATTTTTTGTGTGTAGCGTTATCCTTTTATAGGGTTTCAGTTGCGTAGTCAGTGAATAGTGTTCACCCCAAATGTTGTTGCTTTCACGTGCGAGCAACACGAGCTGTGGTCAAAAATTGCGTCATATACACTATTGACCACTGCGTTGTAACGATTACAAAAACGAACGCAATTCAGGTCAACACGTGCATATGACACTGTAAAGAACATTTGAGGCTGGTTTTTATATACCCTAGTACCACATTTTACTTACAAACTCATAAAAACGCGCCCTCGGATAGCTATGCGTTTCTTTTTTTGAACAGTATATATATATATATATATATATATATATATATATATATATATATATATATATATATATATATATATATATATATATATATATATATATATATATAGACATATATTTACATCTATAGAGCAAATACTTATAAAACGAATTTCGCTGGATTTACACCAGCTGGGGGCTTGAACGGGTTAAAACTATTGCTTAATTCTTCACAAAAGGCGACGGATCCGATATAAGTTAATAGTGCTCAGCCCTACGCAGCATTGTTCTTGACTTCTGAAAATATCTTGTGAACACTTCCTTGAGATAGAAGCATCATTATTCTTCTATCTACAAGTCTGCCAAGAGTAATCTTGTGCGAAGGTAGACGCCTTTTAAGCCCCATATCAGATACTCTTGAGCGTTGGCCACGGGTGGACCACTACTGCATAGCTAAGGGAAGGCAATCCGTGACACTCTTCTTTCTCTTATGAGATTACATGTGTTTTCTGTGAGCCATTCCTTCTGTTGTTTATTTCTTTTGCCAAGAACTTCTTCACATGTATACCTGTACGTTTCCTGAATTGTGCACCAATGATTATCTCTACTTTCCTCTTCAAGGTTCCCCAGTGCTTTAAAACTATTTTTCAACTTTAGGTTGAACTGAACTCTTGTGTCTTTGTTCATAAGGTTCTGGTAATTATATTTCGGGCTTGGTCTTTCTGCGTCCTCAATTGTCTCCTCAGTGATGCTGTGGTGGTCTGACGCTACGTCAGCTCCTCTCTTTACTCTAACATCTTGTAGGCAGTGTCTCTATTTTCTTTCTCTGGTGAAGTGGTCTATTTTGCGCGTGCCCATTTGGAGAGTTCCATGTGGTCTTGTGTATGTCTTTGTGTGGGAAGATAGTCCCTCCGATGACCAGTTCATTCAAATCACAAGTTTACAAAGGGTTCTCCATTTTCATTTCTGTTTCCTATGCCATTCTTTCCCATGATTGTTGTCTACTCCTACTTTTGCATTTAAATCTCCCATTACTATCTGAATGTCTCTCCTGTGTTTTGTCCAATGTTCCTTGGAGTTCATCATAGAAATCTTGCTTCGTATCTTCATCTGCATTGTTTGTAGGGGCCTGTGACGGACGAATTTCAGCGTCCCTGAATTGTATGGTAGTACCCTCGAATAGCATCAGTACCCCTGAATATTGTTGTAATTTTATCGTCAATGTGGAATTCCACCACGCGTGCAAATTAGTATGCACATTTGCTAATTAATATGTAAACAGCTATCATGCGTGCATCCAGGACATCGCTTTGTCTTAAAGTTGAGTTTAAACCACGCCTACCGCCTTACCTCTAGAGCGATTAGAATCAGCGAATTTCTCGTTCTTTTCTGCCATCCCTTCAAGAAGGCGTTGCCAAGAGGAGACGCAAGCGGTCAGTATCAAAAGACGGTTGTAGTCCATAGGAACGAGCAGAACGATTTCTCACCTTCGGTTCACACGTTCATGCGAACCGGCTAAGACGGGGGAAATTGCTGGCGGACCAAGAGACGAACGGGGAAGTCTAGCGCTAGGACTGGCGGCGCAGAAACAAAATAGTTCCCTGATTTCAAATAAGGTGTGAATCTTCACATGTCGCTATCACTTTTCATTCCATTAACTATATATTGGCATCGCCGAAAATGCAGTTTATCATTCGTTGCCAGAGAGTTAAAGAAGTACTAGCTTATAGTAGAAGTTAACAAGTTTTCTCTTGGATTTCTACTATATTGGAGTCTATATTAATTCTGTGCTACGGTAAAATATATTAGTCTTGAGATTCAGTAGTTTAGTTCCTTCATTTATTTCACTGGATTTTTGTGTTAATTTAAACCTATTAATTAAACCCATCACAAAAGTTTTCCAGATGTAAATTAAATAATATAACTATCCGTCATTTCCCGAGATAATAGAAGTGAAACATAATCTTAAACGCTAGGCGAGCGAAATTGGTTATTAACCCTTTAATTCTATTTCATCTTGCGTAAATTTTAAGTAATTAACTGTTCATAGCTAGTGGTAATTAAATCGATACATTAGCTAGTCACTCGTGTAGTCTTTAAATCTAAATAATTTAAATACCAGTGATTTTACAGGTCTTATACAAAGCGCGGGTGCTAGATTTTATTATAGTATATTACTTGTTTTATATATTCTTTTTATACAGATGATTAGACCTTGCGATCCAACGGTTTTTGATATATAGAGAGTCATGTTCAGATGGCTTATGGCATCCCCATTTATATGTTCCTAAAAAAAAAAACATAATAACGTTGATGATAAAGTTGATAAATTTTATTCCCGTTAATGATATCCACCAAAAGGATAAATATAAGTGGATGGAAGCAGACATCATCATCATCAGTTGATAAGATCTCTATGGTGTTGTTTGCTCCACTGTAGTGTATGGAATGTCAACTTGACCTACGCAGTGGTGTGTAGACATGGATTGAGTGTATAATGTGCGAATGATAATAAAGGTTCGTGGTGTTGACAAAAATGTTCTTTTCTCACACTCATGTAAGGCTGGAAGTCATCGACACCAACGACTGTGTACCTTTACTAAAGTTTAATTGGACGTACACACTCGACAGCACAGATAGTGACAAATCACAGGTTGGCATAATACATCATAGTACAGTGGATAACTGGTCTTGCAATGTTATGTTACATGGGCACTCATGTAGATTAATATTATAATGGACTGTCAGTAGCCAAGCCCTCAGTATCGCCCATACATATATATCATCTGACTTCACTGACTGAGCACGTCAGCTTATAAACAATATTTCAGATGGCTTCTAAACCTAATCTCGTTTAGCGACGATTCTCCCACATAATGTTCAGCACATATTTTTTTCATATAATAATATTGAACCGCTGATAAAGGGTTCTCATGTGTAGCAGTGATCTCTGGACTAAACAAGCGATAATACGGGCATCCCCTTTTCTCTTCTTGAAAGTCACTACAGGTTTGGTTCCAAGATGGCTTCACTCGTGAGCTGTCACTCACGTTTGGATACAGATAATGAATCTGTCCTAAAGTTAGTCATTCATAAAACATTGCATTGCTCTGTAGATTTGATCATGAACAATTGACTGCATTCTACAGAATATAGTGCTGCTAGGAATCGAAGTCGTTTTCATCGAGTCAAATATATTCTCTTATCGAAAATGGTGGCTTCGTACGAGAGTTCATAAAAGTATCTTGGATTACCTTGGTATAAGAAATATGAAACTGCCATCCCTTGGCAATACGAATAAACACTGGGGTAAAGCATACACGATAGGTCTAGACGACTATCACTTTCCCCACAAATACTGAGATCACTTTTTTCCCGGCGACAGGCCGACATAGACAACACAGTCCCTATCAGGACGAAGCCAAATCACACCACACTCTAGCGACACATCCGCCGAATAGCCTTTGACCTCTCTAGAGACAACAGAACATATAGTTCGACTTAGATATGTAAAGATATACAGATATAAGACAGACTTGTCCTACTCAGACAAACAATACACATAAATTCAGGCCATAGATATTCTGAAGCAAGAACAATCTATTACTACCCAAACAAAGAATAAATCGCAGAAAACTGGATTTATCCGCGGAGTTTGATCGAAAGAGCCGACACAACTTTCAAGGGAAGTAACTCAATAATGACTTTCCCTTAAGCACTAAAAAATTACCTATGTATAATATTGTAAGATATCAAAGACTGCACGTAACAGTTGACTATACCAAAATCTGGTTGTTGGAGACCCTTATAAGTCCTTCGCAAAACCAGAACGGTCAAGTGTTCACTGGTGTTAAAAATTTAACTGGAACGGGACAATGCCAGATATATTATATTAAATCATATAAAGTTCCCTGGCCTGATGAGGCAGAACTGACAGCACGAAATTTATTTAATTAAACCCATATGACAGTAAACTGTGTTCCTACCACCAACTTCTCCAGAGAACATTTAAGGCTAGTTTGTCCAAGAACAGCCTGTGAGTAACATTCTACTGTTGAGATATTTCCCAGTCATTACGACAGACTCCTAGAAACAAACTTAGTCCCTATAACAATCCCTGCAATCTGACGAAGAATCCTTGCCAGGAAAATTATAATCAACACACCATTTCAGCGAAATCTCCGAGCAAAATTAGCAATGTTATACTGAGCTTTCTGGGGCTGGACTGGACAAAATAATAAGACATATGTAATAGTCTTAAGAACTGTGTGTGATTAATTCTATGGACATATGCAGCCAACAGAGGGGGGTAAGTGTGAATGAAAGCGAGCTCGCTGAATGAATGCGAGAAGGGAAAACGGAATGAAAGAATTTAGTTTCTAAATGTTTACTACTAATATAACACCTTCCTTTTATCTATTCTCTCACTAAGTCTGAAGGCCCACGGGAAAGTTAAATTAAGGACATATCCTAGATACCCGTCCCGTCTACCCCACTCCCCATTGTCAATCCTTTGTTTGATCTGTTGGGTAAACACACCTCGGGTGGGATCATTTTCCTAGTTTTTCCATGTTCCAGGGTCTATGAGAATATATATTGTTTATTTATTTTCCCTTTATGTAACTTTGATTTCACCTGATGACATGATAACGATGTATTAACTGCTGTAATCTATTTTTTTTCTTTTCTAAAGAGATATAATAAATTTTATAAACCTTAGCGATTAGTTCTGGTCAAAACCTTCCCCTGTCCCATTATATGTGCCCACAGTTTACGTGTTCGTGTATACGTATGTACGTATTTATGTCACTAAATTGTTTGTGTGTGCGTACGAGAGGATAGTGTATTAGAATCAATTTCTAGTGAAATAATACTTCTTCATTTTAGCGGGTCGTGCTATATAGGTGAGTTGAGCAATCACTCAACCCAAGACAGTATTTTTCTTACACTCTGTATTCCTCGTAAACAGGACTATTTCTCACCACCTTTCTCTCACATAGCTTTCACTATCTCACCCCTGCTCGATTGGGACCATAAAAATAAAGCCTATACAAAACTCACGACAGGGCCTAACATTAAATAATGGTGATTTTTCTTCCTTTTCCGTGGAATCTTGCCGTTATTATTCTGGGTGATATTGATTCCCATTCTATTAGTGCTTTTCTGGCTTCCTGGGACATAATAGCAACTCCTTCTGTATGAGTGTGGTCTTCATCCTCGTGTCCTGAATATATGACATTTTCCCCTGTATTGGTTATGGATTCACCAGTTTCATTTATTCTCGTTTCTGCTAGTCCTAAGAGTTTTATTCCATATCGTCTCATCTCTCCAGCTTCCTGTGCTGTCCTTCCGGCCTCCTGCATTGTCCGTATGTTACAGGTACCTATTCTAATTTTTGCCTTCGTCGTTGGAAGTGGTGTCGGCAGCCCGACTTCCACTGACTGGCTTTCATCAGGTCTCTGCGTCATACGTTCCTTTTGCAAGAGTTGTTTCTGACTCTGGCTTTTATTTCTTTCCTCAACTGTTTCAGTTTCTGTGAGAAATAGGTTTTTTTCCGGCAGGGTTGTCAGCCCTGTTCTCCAACCTTCTTTAACCTGGAGGAAGGGGTTGTGCCCACTTTGTCTGTCCCTTCCATTTTGACCTGCTCAGCATGGTTGAACCTACCAGGAGCAAAGCTCCCGCTGATGTAGCTCACTCAAGCCCACCCACCACTTCAAGGTGGGGCACCATGGGTCGGAGTTTTGACTTAGGCATAGATGCCCAAGATGCAGCAATAGTGAATGCAGTCAGCGACTCATAGCTTGACTGCCTGCGTCAGGACCAGCGAACCAGAGCTGGTCAAGACCGTGCTCCACCTCCACGTGGTGGTCCTGGAAACAGTCTGCAGCAGTGCAGGCTGGCTGAGCGAGCATGGATCGAAATGGGAAGGCAAACCCGGTCCTTAAAGAATGCCGTGCAGAAGTCGGATGTGTCGACCGAAAGGTGCAGATATCACAGCTTAGGCGCAAACAGACACAACGCAACCACCGTCCTTTTCAGGACGAACGAGGAAGAAGAAGAAGTCCATACTATAGTGTCTTTTATATTTGGACATGCGCCACAGTATAACAAACGGACCGTGTGTCTAGTCTGAACGACATGCATGCCCCTAAAAGGAGGGGCAAATAAAACTCTTATTCCCCCCCCCCCCCCACCCCCCCCCCCCCCCACCCCCCCCAAAAAAAAAAAGACTTAGACATCACGAAATTTCAGCAGTCATCTTGTCTATAATGTAAAAATTAAGGTTACCAACCATTACAGAAAATGAGATTGATAGCTTAATTAAACTATTTCTCTTACTCACCCATGCGTCAGAGTTTTTGTGCATGTTCTGGTTCTGGGTTTTAGGATAGGCAAAGTAGAAAGGAAAGTTGAAAAGAACGTAGTATCATTGCTACACACACAAAGCTATCATATATAATTATCATTTTTGTGTACTTACATGTAATTATTGCCATCCAGAAAGTTGACTTTTGACTTTTCTTTCAGTCACAGATTTGACTGCTGTAGATACAATTTCACCAGATACGTCCTCGGTTCAGTTTTCCTCGTTGGCTGCTTGTTGCTGCTGACTGTATTCTCAGATTCCAGAAGGTCACAAAACAATGCCAGCAACTCTAAACTGAAGCACAAGCCTGTGGAGGCTTCAACAGATCGCCTTCTTTCGTCCTCTGGTAACGGTGGATCCCAGAATAGTTTATTATTCCTGACGAGTGGGCCAGAAACCATTTTACAAGTTGCAGATAATTATGTCAACAGATGGTATGAGGATTTTCCTGATAGTAACGCCACGCCCAGAGTGTCCACAATACTGGAAACTTTCAGACAGAAAGTGGCGCTAAGTGACAGAAAACTGATTAATACTCATGATTTCAGCTACATTCACAACGTTCCAAACGCCTGTGTTGGAAGGAAGGTGGAACTGGTAGCTGGAATTCTAAGTCAAGCAAACAATTTCGACGCTCGCCAAGCAGTTCGAGAGTCCTGGGGGCAATACGGAAATGATCCTGCAAATAATATGGTAACTCTTTTCTTCTTAGGTTTGGAAAACGATCCCACTACACAGGAGAGAATCAACGCTGAGGCCTTAAAATATGGAGATATTGTTCAAGAGAATTTTGAGGAGTCATATCGCAGCCTGAGCTTGAAGACGGTGGCCTTGATGAAATGGATCAGCACGCATTGTTTAGACTCGACGTTCGTACTGAAAGCCGACGAAGATATATACGTAAATGTGCCCCGTTTACTCACAAAACTTCGCGAGCAACTGAAACGAGGACCAATATTTATCATGGGCGCAGTTCATCACAACACAGAGCCCTTTCGAGATCAGAAAAACAAATGGTATGTCACGAGAGAAGAGTATCCTTCCAAAGTATTTCCAAACTACGTGTCCGGAACAGCTTATGCGATGACATCCGCAGCCGCCATGAGGCTGTACGTGGAATCGCTCTACGTCAAGAATCTGTTTCTGGAAGACGTGTACCTAACAGGCCTGGTCGCTGACAGAGCAACAGTCCCCAGGATTGGGGAGGCGGAATTTAGCTCGGCAAAGCTTGACCCATACGGATGCATATTCAAATACAAAATCAGTGGACACAAGAACTCGCCTAACGAATTACGAAAGATCCACTATGAACTTAATGACCCAAGCTTAAAATGCTATTAGGACTCCTGACTTAGCATAACGTATTTAAATACATATTATTTAAATATGACTGTATCACAGACTTCATGAACCCATTATTGTTAATGGTGTATATTTCCTGTGCTTTAGTCACGTTGTGAACTAAATTTACGAAGTTCTTTTATTTAAGTCATGATCTGTTTACTCAGAGTTCACAGCTCATTGGGTTTGTTTGTGAGCTTTGAACGGGCAACACTGCTATGTTTTAGAAACATAGCTTACACTCCACAAACTAGTGTAACTCCTTAACATTTAGTGGCCTGTACGTTAATGCTGTAACATTACTCAGTCCTAACTTGGCAACAGCTAGTGAACTGTGCTACATTACCGCGACACTACATAGTGTTAACGGGGTAAATAAAGTAATGTGAAATAATACACTAACATTTATGCATATAGAAACAACATTAGCTAAAATGTGATATCATTAATTGCTCATAGTTCAAGCAATGTAATGTATTTAATGTCTTTTTAATTGTTAAATATCTTTTAAAAAATATGAATTACACTGTCAGAAGAAAGTAACTTTAAGTGTGTCGGACTTAATACATTGAAGCAATGTTATTTTGACCGTGCTAAAAAATCGGTTATATGAACTAGGTTCAGCACCGTAACTTTTATTACTGTGTCCTAAAGTGGGGAAAATTGGAGATCAAATGAAATCAAACCCACCACAAAAATCAGAATCTTCAACTCAAATGTCAAGTCAGTACTACTGTGTGGCTTTGAAATATAGAAAAAATAAATAAATACAGCCAAGAAGTAATATATTTTCAAATATTCTCGCTTCCGTAGAAGAGAAGGACTCAAATGGTACTAATGTGGAACTGATGACAAGAACCAGACAAGTGCCAGGGCAACAAGAGATGAGAAGAAAACGGTTGGCGATGGAAAGGACAAATATTGAGGACATTTGATGATGTCACAACTAGGTATTTCTCCTTCTGGACTCCCGAGGGTAAGATGTAGAGGGAGACAAAAAAAGGAGAAGAGAAATGGAGAAATTAATGAAGCAGGCGAGGAAGATATGAAAAGATCTTTAGCTGATGGCACTGGATAACCGGACATGGCATACTTTAGATGAAGGCTTATGCTCCATTGGGGATTTGAAGGGTAGTAAATAATGACAGTGACATACTTAATTAACATGGAAACATTAATGAGGCTGTGGTCTACCACAATGATGTTGTTTTTGTTCTGTGGTGTGTGCACTGTTAACTAACGGATGAAACTAAAGTTTCAAAGTCCCGCAAAAATTCAAGTCTAAGTGAGTGGATGGAAAGGGGTTATCAATATACGCCATAGTAACAATAAAATACCAGCAAGAAAATGTCAGAATATACATTTTAAGAATAAACAACAGAGCTCATAAATAGAACATGCTATGTGGAATTTTTTTGTTTTGGATGAGGGGGGGGGGGGGGGGAGGGTTAAACACAATGTATTAAAAATTAATATCCACATTAGATTTAATAAAGTTTATTCGAACTGGATACTCCCTGCATGGGTGAGATTGCATCGCTCTCGGAAATGGTTATTGTTGATCAGAATCAACCTCATTGCACTCCGGTCAAACTCAATAGATTCTTGGAAGTTGTATGAAATAACAACAATTACTCTCTTCCTTATGACAATGTCTGCTCCATGCAACACTAAAGAACTCTTTTGCTTGCTCCCACTGACAATACATTTAATGGTTTTCATTTACAGATTGTTGTTTTATTGCTTGAGCTGTTCTGTTATTTAGTTCTGAAATACATTCCACCTGATGAACTCATCATCTCATCTCAACCCGTAACCCATCATGGGTCGTAGGGGTGTCATGGTGGAAGCATCAGCAGACAGGGTCCTCCACTGCTCTCTATCCTCAGCAATGCGTACAAGTGTGGAAAATCCGTGCCCTGCCCATTCTTTGATGTTATCAGTCCGGGATTTTCTTTGCCTTCCCCTTCTCCGTTTACCTTCGATTGTTCCCTGGAGGATCGATTTTCGAAAGGGAGTCATGACGAGTTACATGCCCAAACCAGGCAAGCTTTGCTTTCGACGTTTCACTAATGACAAAAGTGGTTCTTAGTGGCCTGCATACGTGTTTATTTTCTCTCTAACATATACATTTGTTTTGTGCTCTATAGCAAATGCGCAAAATTCTTCTATAACATTTATACTCGAAAGCCTGAATCCTTCGCTCCGCATCTGCAGTGAGTGTCCAGCCCTCACACCCATACAAGAGAATAGATAATACAAGTGATTTGTATAACTTGATCTTCACAGAAAAACTGATGTTACTTTTCCAGATCACCTTCAGCCTTGTCATGGCAGCTGAGGCATCTGAAGTCTTGTCTTGATCTTCCATCACTACATATAGTGGACCCCAGATATTTAAAAGTGTTTACTTCTTTTAACTTTTGCCCATTTAACGCAATGATGATACTAAATGTATCAAAGTTTTTGAATCCATGGACTAATCTCAAAACTGTTCAGTTTACTTTGGTGGCGCATTTTGCAGACTTCTGGTTGTTCAAGATGACCATTACTTCTATCTTCTTGCTGTTTAAGTTAAGGTCTTCACTTTTACTCATTTTTGCTGTTGTTGCTGTAATGGTAAAATAAGTTATTAACAGTTCTTGCTTTTCCGAATGAATAGACACCAAAGAACAGCTAATACATTTCCAGATTTACTGTACATGCTTTATTTAATGTAAATTGACAGGATAAGATATTTCAGCACAGCTGACGGCCTCCACCCATCCGTTTAAATTTTTTCCCTTCAGCCGTAACAAATGTGGTTGTAATAGTAGTCCTTCCTTTGTCATTCATTGGTCCATCAAATGATTTATTTGCCAGTCTGAAAGATAAATCAGCAACAACTACCATCCTCAACTCCGTGTTTTTCCCGATGATCTCTTAAAAGAACAAACAAGTGAACTTTATTGTCTAAAGGTTGAGAACTGGTAACACAAGCCTTCTAACATTCTGCTATGACTTTCTCTCATCTTTTATAATGTATCCACTTATTCTCTCATGCCTTCTAACATTCTGCCCTGACTTTCTCTCATCTTTTACAATGTATCCACTTATTCTCACATGCCTTCTAACATTCTGTCCTGACTTTCTCTCATCTTTTATAATGTATCCACTTATTCTCACATGCCTTCTAACATTCTGCCCTGACTTTCTCTCATCTGTTATAATGTATCCACTTATTCTCACATGCCTTCTAACATTCTGCCGTGACTTTCTCTCATCTTTTATAATGTATCCACTTATTCTCACATGCCTTCTAACATTCTGCCCTGACTTTCTCTCATCTTTTATAATGTATCCACTTATTCTCACATGCCTTCTAACATTCTGCTGTGACTTTCTCTCATCTTTTATAATGCATCCACTTATTCTCACATGCCTTCTAACATTCTGCTGTGACTTTCTCTCACCTTTTATAATGTATCCACTTATTCTCACATGCCTTCTAACATTCTGCTGTGACTTTCTCTCATCTTTTATAATGTATCCACTTATTCTCACATGCCTTCTAACATTCTGCCCTGACTTTCTCTCATCTTTTATAATGTATCCACTTATTCTCACATGCCTTCTAACATTCTGCCCTGACTTTCTCTCATCTTTTATAATGTATCCACTTATTCTCACATGCCTTCTAACATTCTGCCCTGACTTTCTCTCATCTTTTATAATGTATCCACTTATTCTCACATGTCTTCTAACATTCTGCCCTGACTTTCTCCCATATTTTATAATGTATCCACTTATTCTCACATGCCTTCTAACATTCTGCTGTGACTTTCTCTCATCTTTTATAATGCATCCACTTATTCTCACATGCCTTCTAACATTCTGTTGTGACTTTCTCTCACCTTTTATAATGTATCCACTTATTCTCACATGCCTTCTAACATTCTGCTGTGACTTTCTCTCATCTTTTATAATGTATCCACTTATTCTCACATGCCTTCTAACATTCTGTTGTGACGTTCTCTCACCTTTTATAATGTATCCACTTATTCTCACATGCCTTCTAACATTCTGCCCTGACTTTCTCTCATCTTTTATAATGTATCCACTTATTATCACATGCCTTCTAACATTCTGCCCTGACTGTCTCTCATCTTTTATAATGTATCCACTTATTCTCACATGCCTTCTAACATTCTGCCCTGACTTTCTCTCATCTTTTATAATGTATCCACTTATTCTCACGTGCCTTCTAACATTCTGCTGTGACTTTCTCTCATCTTTTATAATGCATCCACTTATTCTCACATGCCTTCTAACATTCTGCTGTGACTTTCTCTCATCTCTTATAATGTATCCACTTATTCTCACATGCCTTCTAACATTCTGCTCTGACTTTCTCTCATCTTTTATAATGTATCCACTTATTCTCACATGCCTTCTAACATTCTGCTGTGACTTTCTCTCATCTTTTATAATGCATCCACTTATTCTCACATGCCTTCTAACATTCTGTTGTGACTTTCTCTCACCTTTTATAATGTATCCACTTATTCTCACATGCCTTCTAACATTCTGCTGTGACTTTCTCTCATCTCTTATAATGTATCCACTTATTCTCACATGCCTTCTAACATTCTGCTCTGACTTTCTCTCATCTTTTATAATGTATCCACTTATTCTCACATGCCTTCTAACATTCTGCTCTGACTTTCTCTCATCTTTTATAATGTATCCACTTATTCTCACATGCCTTCTAACATTCTGCCCTGACTTTCTCTCATCTTTTATAATGTATCCACTTATTCTCACATGCCTTCTACCATTCTGCTCTGACTTTCTCCCATCTTTTATAATGTATCCACTTATTCTCACATGCCTTCTAACATTTTGCTCTGACTTTCTCTCATCTTTTATAATGTATCCACTTATTCTCACATGCCTTCTAACATTCTGCTGTGACTTTCTCTCATCTTTTATAATGTATCCACTTATTCTCACATGCCTTCTAACATTCTGCTGTGACTTTCTCTCATCTTTTATAATGTATCCACTTATTCTCACATGCCTTCTAACATTCTGCTCTGACTTTCTCTCATCTTTTATAATGTATCCACTTATTCTCACATGCCTTCTAACATTCTGCTGTGGCTTTCTCTCATCTTTTATAATGTATCCACTTATTCTCTCATGCCTTCTAACATTCTGCTCTGACTTTCTCTCATCTTTTATAATGTATTCACTTATTCTCACATGCCTTCTAACATTCTGCTGTGACTTTCTCTCATCTTTTATAATGTATCCACTTATTCTCACATGCCTTCTAACATTCTGCTGTGACTTTCTCTCATCTTTTATAATGTATCCACTTATTCTCACATGCCTTCTAACATTCTGCCCTGACTTTCTCTCATCTTTTATAATGTATCCACTTATTCTCACATGCCTTCTAACATTCTGCCCTGACTTTCTCCCATCTTTTATAATGTATCCACTTATTCTCACATGCCTTCTAACACTCTGCCCTGACTTTCTCCCATCTTTTATAATGTATCCACTTATTCTCACATGCCTTCTAACATTCTGCCCTGACTTTCTCCCATCTTTTATCATGTATCCACTTATTCTCACATGCCTTCTAACATTCTGCCCCGACTTTCTCCCATCTTTTATAATGTATCCACTTATTCTCACATGCCTTCTAACATTCTGCCCTGACTTTCTCCCATCTTTTATAATGTATCCACTTATTCTCACATGCCTTCTAACATTCTGCCCTGACTTTCTCTCATCTTTTATAATGTATCCACTTATTCTCACATGCCTTCTAACATTCTGCCCTGACTTTCTCCCATCTTTTATAATGTATCCACTTATTCTCACATGCCTTCTAACATTCTGCCCTGACTTTCTCCCATCTTTTATAATGTATCCACTTATTCTCACATGCCTTCTAACATTCTGCTGTGACTTTCTCTCATCTTCTATAATGTATCCACTTATTCTCACATGCCTTCTAACATTCTGCCCTGACTTTCTCTCATCTTTTATAATGTATCCACTTATTCTCACATGCCTTCTAACATTCTGCCCTGACTTTCTCCCATCTTTTATAATGTATCCACTTATTCTCACATGCCTTCTAACATTCTGCCCTGACTTTCTCTCGTCTTTTATAATGTATCCACTTATTCTCACATGCCTTCTAACATTCTGCCCTGACTTTCTCCCATCTTTTATAATGTATCCACTTATTCTCACAAGCATTTCTACTCTCACATGAAGAAGAATAGAACTATTGTTCCATGACATATCTCAAGAGGAGAATAATTTAGCTTCCTGCATGGGAATGGCAACCTCACCATGGCGCACCTTTCTGCAGGCCTCCTGCAACAGGGCCAGCTGCAATGTCTATCATGTTCCCCTTATGTCATTAAAAAAGAATGATGTAAGACTGCATTATAATATTGTTTTCTCGTTCACTTCATGTCTTCAGGAACTCGATATTTTTCAACTCAATTAAATCTGAATCAGATTTTTTGGTATTTTTTTTAGAAACCAAAACTTTAATTTTTAACTTTAACAAAAAATGTATTTCATTTTGTTGAGTGTATTTTCATTAGTACTTCATCATGTGAGCAAAGCTGGGTACATAGAGCTAGTCTGTAAAAAATGTGACAGGGCACGAATTGTTTAGACTTTGCTATCATCTATGCAACACATAGACGTATGTAAATATGTTTATGCTAAATATATGTTAAGTATGCCATATATAAATATTACTGGCTCATTTATTAACATAAAGCCTCATGATTTAAGATGATCATCTAGGGAGGCTCAATGTTATGTTTGCTTGTTTCCTTTTATGTATATATAAATATATATATATATATATATATATATATATATATATATATATATATATATATATATATATATATATATATATATATATATAGGGGAGAGGGGAACGACTTGTGCTTTGATTGTATCGGTAAAACTCAAAAATAGTATTTTTTATCAGTTATATACTTCCTGCTCTCTCATTCATACACATATACTATATTTCTTGCACTTTCAAACATATGCTATTTCTCGCACTCTCACAAATATACTCTATTTCTAGCTTTTGTTAGGTACTGAGCATATAAAAACACTTCGTTCCTTTACTTTGGTCCTTGGCCGATGACTGACAAAACAATCAGTGATCATCACACCTGGTTGCGTCTTGTAGAGTAGCAACAAACTGTCTCCACTTTGCTCAGCTGACAGGGGCAGCCATCCTACGTGTGGTGACCCAGCTTTGGTTCATGCTTTGCATCTCTGCCTCCACAGTTCTCCACCAGGTAGCTTTCGACAGGCCTCACTTTCACTTTCCTTCTGGAGTCCACAGCATGGCAGTTCTGAGGATGTGGTCAACCTAATTCCATCATCTACCTGCTGTAATGGTGAGCATGTTTTCTTATTTAAAAATTTTTTTAACACACTTAAACGTTAATATAAACATGTAGGAAGGAGCACTGGTAGTTGGGATGGTTAGCATGGTTGCTTGCCATGCAATCTGTCTGGGTTTAATTATCGCATGAGGTAAAACATTTCCTTCAAAATGCCTTGTTTTACCAGAAAGTTCAAAAAAAAAGGTATCTGCTGGCTCATATAATAAAACGAAATTATTAAACTTACTCACCGATTTAATTTATTTAGCGTTTCATGTGTGTGTGTGGATTTTTTTTTTTTTAACATTGTTTGTAGTTTCTAAATGTTTGTGTGTGTTGACTCCGCAGATGCTGACAGATAGCTTCATTTCCTGTCAATTTTTTTTTTTATGGGTTCTAACTAGTTGGAAATATAATTAGTAAGGAGATTACTGAAGGATACCTGGCAAGCCACAGCCATATGCTAACATATAGGTTAATCTTTCTTCTGGCTGAGGGGCATGGCTTGGATCATTTTTACTATGATGTATCACAAACACCAAGACACACAAGTCATAACATCCTAAACACAAGGACACATGTCATCACATACTAACACAGGACACACACAATCACATCCTAACACAGGACAAACAAGTTATAACATCCTAACACAGGACAAACACATACTAACACCAGTGAAATTCAAGCTGTTAACTCAACAACAAGGCATATATTTACACTGGCCAACCGTATCAACCATACTCTTATATCCTTCAAGTTTACCCAGTAAAATAATTATACAGCCACTTTCACTTCATTCCTTCATGCTCTGTTCACTGTATGATACTTACTTGAAGCTGCGGCTGGCAATTTTCTCAAGTATACAGCATAATCAATTCTCCATTATCAGTGTGCACCAGCATTTCCCAAACAGGATTCCACAATAAGTCGTGATATACAGAGAATAAAAAGTTTGAAATAATTAGTAAATTTCAAATATCTCTCCACTTACAGGCAATAAACATTGTTGACATTCTTTCACTTTTTTTTCTTCCCTTTGTGGACCAGCTTTACTCATGTCTGACAAATGTTTAAAACAAAGAAAGAAATTTTATGCTTCCTACAAAAATAAGAGCTCTTGAGTCAGTATAATTCAGCTATATAAATTTCTTTACAAAAACATTATTGTCTACATTCATTTCTAATTTCTCTGGCATGTAAACATTTTCACAGGCAAAGTTTCTGCGGGCTATATATGTTTTATAGGTTGTTCCAGAAAAAGGGTTGGGAAATATGGATCTAGACTCAAACGAGACATGGAATAGGCTCAGCCCTCTTGTCATAACCACAGCAGAATTGAAGTCAATGAATGTCTAATGTCGTCTGAAAGTTACTAAGGAAGAACAAGATCAAAATTTACATGTACGATTCAAATTATGGCTGATTATTTGCATTTGCTCTCTAACCTCAAGTAACTTCACAGCAGAGGCAGAGGCTTTAAAAACAGCAGCAGATGTCCTACTGACAGAAGAAAGCTCAAATAGACAAGTAGTTCTCTTCTCAGATGCGCTGTCAATAATTGCAACGCTGAAGAATTAAAATACTATCGACCTGGATGACCTATGAGTAACATTTCATAAACTATGTTAGCAATTCAAAAGAGTGGTGATACAATGGATCCCTTCTCACTGCAACATCCCTGGAAATGAAGAGGCTGACAGATTGGCAAAGAAAGGGGGAAAGCTACTTCATCTTGACATAAGCATATGAAGAGACCAAGAGCTTTATCAAGCGTAGATACAGGAGCAAGTGAGAAGCAAAGCATCCAGGCCACCAGCAGAATGATGTGTATTACCAGCTCAGCAGAAGTGAACAAGTGATAATCTTCAGACTTCGCACAGGTTACAACAGATTGGGATACCATCTGTTCAACAAGTTAAAGATAGGAACTACTGATTTAATGAGGATGCCAGCTCCCTCATTTTCGATTGCATTTTTTGCTGATCCATTAGTACATGCATGTGTCCAGAGCTTTGCTGGAAATTGTTGGTCAATATACTTGATTGCTGTACACTTTCTTTGTGTTTCTGTCTGAATTCCTTTACTTTCAATGCCTGGAATATCAGATTTTATACCAGGAAAGCATCTTCTTTTCCACAGTGGGATAATTGTTCTGTGTGTATTTTCTTTTCTACTGAGTTTGCTAGTATGGTATCTTTGTTAATTTTTCTTTTGCCTGGGCAACAAAATTACTTCACTTGAGTCTGCCTCTTCCTAGCCTGTTTATTCTCTTGCACATGGGGTGACTTCAAGTCTCTTAAATTTTTGAGCTTGTCTGAGGTTTGGAGCTGGCTTTTGTGGGTTGTTTGTCTATTGCCCATGACAGATCAATAGCATTGGCGGTGTGAGACCTTACTTCTAAATTTATGGCCAAATTTATCAAATTTCATTCCATTAGACCTATATTACTTCTCCTCATGTCATTTTTAAAAGGTAACCCCATGGCTTCATATTCAATGCATCCAGATCATTTTTACTACAAAGATCTAATGACAGTGACCTGTAATGTAAATGTATTAAATGATCAAAGTAGAAATAGTGCCCTCATTAGAAAATGTAAATGTAACAGAAAAAGCACACTGTAATTAAAAACCTGTCAGTTGTGATGGGTTACTTACTTACAAGTATTGTGATATTTGTGGGAAGGGAAGATCTTGCCCTGTTGGAGTGTACTATCAAGGCATGATGCAGAAATTGCTAGACCCTTCAGTTTGAAGATGGCATTAGAACTTTGTTAACAAAAAGCAAAGATTGGTGGTTTCTGGTTTTAAGGACCATCTTCCTTGCACATGGACAACTCCATCAGTGCTCCGATTTCCTCCTTTAGATCACACAAGGAGGATCTCAGCACAGTGCACAAGCTCTGTAGCACCAGCAAGGATTCCAATGTGTGTACACAGGAATCACACATTCTGTAAATATTTTTGTGGTTTCCTAACGTTTAAAATTTTTCCAGGGCAGTGGCCGTATGGCCTACTCTTATCTGAGAAGGCTAGGCATCCGATCTCACTACCCAGGAAATCAGAGGGGAGTATGACATCATTAGGAAGCACTGGTTAAAAAACATTTCCATCAATTATATTCTCTGTACTGTAAGCGAATCCGGTACCTTTAGAATTAGAGCAGACAACCCCCCCCCCCCCCTTCCCCCCAAAAAAATAAAGATATCATTTTATAACCCTAGTTGAAGCCTACACACCAGCAACTCATTTATCCATATAAAATGTACCACACAAGCGATGAATATGAGAGAACAATTCATTAACTTCTTATCAAATATTTAATTAGTGAACTGGGTTACCTCATATTTTAATATTCAGTTAAAAAAAAGCAAAAACCAACTGGAGGATAAAACCTACTAGTCATGAATTGGGCCCACCACACTGACAGTAGATGTCATTGCTAAAGGGACAAAACAATTTCTCCAACAAGGGAACGTCTGAAGATCAGATTACTTCCCTTGTACTGTTTTGTACAAAGATTATTCAACTTTAAAGCCATTCTGTACCTGAATTGTGCACCAAATATGAGCAACAAGAGTTAATGAACTATAAAACAACAGTAGCCTGAAATCTGCAAATGAACTTGCAATTCAATCCCATAATTCAGTTGCAGACGGAGCATAACATTACAATACTGGATGAGAGGTTACAACAAGTGGATACAGAGAAGACAAAAATCAACACAGTAATTTTTTTAAAATGAAAGTTTGTAACCTTTGAAACAATCCCACCAGCTTTTCGGGAAAATACAAAAACAGCATGCATTGCACCATGAAAGCTAACTTGAACACCCATTAAAAGAATATGAATGCTTTTGAATATATTCATGGTGTGTTAGAAATATTTTCAGGAAAATGTTGAGATTTTCTCCATTCATAATTCACAGATTTCCTCAAAATACATCGCCGGTACAAATGAATATGGAAAGAATACAATGACCAAAGCAGAAATAGTGCTGTCATCGGAACAGACAGCAGAGCACATCATATTTATTTTCATTTTTTTTTGTGTGTGTGTGGGTTACTTGATTGTAATACAGCATCCAATTGACAGAGTGGTTAGAGTGCTGGCCTATCATGGCAAAGGTGCTGGGTTTGAATCATGGTACCGACACGCTCCAGTTCACCCAGCTGTAAATGGGTACCTGACTTTGAGTTAGGGAAGGAAAAGGCAGCGAGGAAGGGAACTAGTCACCCCCCACCTCTTGATGCTGTACCTAGTATGGTAAAGTCTCTAACACTACACTCCCCTACGGCAGTATCTGCTATGGGACTACCTTTACCTTTGTTTTCCCTGTTAATGAGAATGAATGATAAAAGATAACCAACCAGTAGGTGGTTAATACTCCTACAGGAAATACACTCATACAGACAGCTGGACAGGAACAAACAACAAAGATATCAGCATATTATAAGAATATCAAATTAAGAATTAAAAAAACATAAAGGCAAAGATGGCAGCACGGATAAGAATATAAAATTAAGAATTACTTTCAGCTCAGTGAGAGAATAAAATGATAAAACAAATAAGAACTTGAGATGATGGCACGTGACAAGAGGACTTGGCATGTGTTTGTTGAAGGCCTATGCTCCTTTGCGAGTGGAGGGTTATGAATCAGTGAGAGAATGAAAATATTAAAACAAAAACAAGAAGCAAAGTTAGTTCATCTGTCAAGTGAGACCTATTCTATTACCTAAAAGACAAAAATAAACTATAACCTAGAAGCTAAAATATTACAAATACAGGCTGGTGCTTGTGCAATACAGATACAAATGACCAATGTGCACGTGAGAACAAGAACCAAGCAAACAGTACTGGACTAAGAAGTAACGAAAAGGCAGAAAAGGTTAGGATGCACACTAAAGAAGTCATCAGTCTTCAATAGATGAAATAAACAGAAAACAACTGCAAAACTGACACAAAAGGGAACAAATGGAGACAGAATCAGCAGAAGATACAGGCTGGGTTATCAAAAGCAGTGCTCTGCACTAGTGTGCACCACGCAGAATACATCACATTGTGATATACAAAATTCTATGTTATGGTAAAATATTGGCAAAGAATCTTACACGCAGGATTTTAAAAATAATAAGATGAGTTATCATCATCTACCAGTCCATCATTATAAACTAGAGAGCATTGTCTTATGAATGCAGTGAATTTTAGAGTGTATACAATACCCACCTTCTTAAATATCATAATGTGCTGTGGAATTTTGATTGACACTTAGGTGCCATGAAGTTAAAAAAAAGGTTGTGGAGCACCGATCAAAAGAACAGTGGTCAAGAGAAGAATTCAGAGCACTCTGACAAAACAGCTTGATGTTTTCGATTTTTCTGATGAATAAAGCTCTTGTGTCCCATAACCGTAATCAAATTCAAGACAAAATGAAAATACTTTTTTTAAGTCCTATTCAGCAAATGGGTCTGAAAATGCACAGAGAAAAGACAAAGTTACGATAATAAATGCAGAAAAATGGTAAAAAGATGGCACTTGAAAAAACACCATACCTGTCAACCTGTACAAATTTTTCGTACAATGTATGTATTTTTGATACTTTTAGCAGTGTACGGCTATAAAGACTCGTTGTACGGATTTTTCCTCCCTCCCAAAAAAAAAAAAATAAATAAATAAAATCGGAATTTTTTTTTTTTTAAATTCTAAAAATATTTTCCAACCCAAGTTTTTTAAAATTTTAAATCAGAAAATATTTTCTAGCCCAGATTTTTTTTAAACCAATTTTTTTATTCCGGGAATCTCGGCGTCTGTTTTTAAACTGAAGTCTCTCGCAGCAACCAATCAAATCCTTTTATACCCAACACTTCGGCAAAAACTTTGAATTCGGCCTCAAACACTTTCGGCTTTCAGCGCGACATGACGTATTTTTAAAGTTACCTGTTATCAGCCACGCTTGCCAAGACACTTCGACGCCAATTTGTTTAAAAAAAGCTAAGTACACTTCGACGCCAATTTGTTTAAAAAAAGCTAAGTACCTATAACTTGGTTAAATATTGCTGTTGTTTTGCTTTGTTGCAGTTTAATCGCTGTCTTAATCTTTCCAGTTATATCTTGCCCTTCAGTATTTTTCTGATAAATTAATGTCATAATATTCTGTGTTGGCCCTGCATAACTAAAAAAAAAAGTTTGTTTGCGTTGAGTAGGCCTACTTTATTCCGGCGATCGAGATTCACTGCTTTATTTTTCATGATGCGGCGATCTATTATCACTGGTCTAGGCTATCAATTTTTAAATAATTATTTTGTAAATTTTTGGTAGTACATTTGTTCTTCCTAGATTAATATTCTGTTCACAATTTAGTTAATTTTTTTACTTTTTGCTGTTGCTTTGCTTTGCTTCATTGTATTTTATTTTTGTCGTTCTCTTAATCTTTCCAGTTATATTTTGACCAATTCAATATTTCCAATAAATTAATATCATAAAATTTTGTGTAGGCCCTACAAAAGTAGAAAAATAAAGTTTATTTGCATTGAGTAGGCCTACCTACTTTATTTCAGCGGTCGAGATTCGCTGCTTTATTTTTTAATAAAGTGGCAATCTATTATCACTGGTCTAGGCTACCAACTCTTAAATAATTTTGTAAATTTTTGGTGCTACGTTTTTCTTCCTAGATTTGATATTCTGTTCATATTTTGTTAAATTTTTTTTTTTAATGCTGTTAGCTGTTTGCTTTGCATTGTTGTATGTTTTTTTTTTTTTTTTTTTGTCGTTCTCTTAATCTTTCCAGTTATATTTTGATCATTTAAATATTTCCAATAAATTAATGTCATAATATTCTGTGTCGGCCCTACATAACTAGAAAAAATGTTTGTTTGCGTAAACTTCGCTGCTTTATTTTTCAATAAAAAAGTCCACACAGACTGCAGGAGGTCCATGAATGCAGACACACTCACTTCTTTTTTACAGTGTAAGATTAACATTGATACATGCTGTGCAGACTTTAAGCCCACAAATGCAATTCTGCAAAGTGCATGTGTTGATTATAATACTAAACACTGTGCATCGAAAGAATAGTACGAGTACCTCACGATCACTAAGTTTTTTATATGTAAAGAACAGCATGAGACTATTAGCATGTTTTATACCACACTAATTCAAATGCTAATAGATTTGTATATGTCATTTCTCATTTTAAAACTGTATTGTGTATAATTTATTAATAGACTTACCACAATATTTTTTTCTCAAACCGGGACAATTTCGAGACTTTGCTCGAAACAGAAAGTGAGCGCCTTCTATGCGATTTTAGAAAGAGAGAAGTATATTCAGCTACGTACTTATGATTCAAAAAGGCTAAGTAATGGAGTGGTTAACAATAAACAACAATTATATAGTAATAATTTTTAATTACTCTCAACTGAACATAACTTATTATTTAAAAGTTATTAATATTTATCACTAGCGTGAACTTTCTTTAAAAATTCTTTGTTATTTTTAATTGCGTCGAAAAGTTCACTTCAATTTAGTTCACAATTAACTTTGCAGCACAATAAAGCTTTTACAGTTGATTCAGCTATTCTACCTCTTTCTTCAGACCATATGTTATTCATTATTGAGAATATCCTTTCAACAGGTGCAGATGTGCCTGGCAGGCTGAAAATGTATTCTATAATTTGGACAAGATTGGGCAATGAAATGTTCTTTTCTTTGAAATGACTGAATAGTTGTGTCCATTTTTCTTCGCAACTTGTATTTTTCCAAATGTCAAAGTTTGCAGACCAAAAACCTTTTGCAATCACCACTTCATCAAACATTTCATCCAAGTTTATTGCACTATTTGCAAGAGTTTCGTTAATTTTTTCACCTGATGCTTCAATTTCAGAGCACGTTAATTCATTGTCGTTTATCCAAATAAAAGATTCTGCTCCACCAAAACTGTTTTCCCATAGCTCAATGTAAGACATCGGTCATAACATTTTGTAAACTCTTGTAGGATTGTATTAATATTCAATACTTCCATTATTTTCCAGTATTCTAAAAAGCTTTTTTGCTTCTTGAGGTATAAATTTATTATCACGCCTTTCCTCAAGATTTTTTTTCAATTTTCTAAGTTCACTGACAATATCAGTTGCACTTGCTTTTGTACTTTCCATAATCAAGGTAGATTTGTTAAACAATGTGAGTTGCCCTTGCCCAAACCACAAATACATTTCACCACAATCATTATCAAAGAACTGTTTTATCAACACTGGACAGTGTTCTTGTGAAATAAAATATGATTTCAGTCCCTCATAGATTTCAAGTATTCTGTCGATAGCTGGAAGTAGCGAAAGAAAACGGGTGTTGCCATGTTGAAGAACTTTTTTATACTCGACATCTACACATTCACAGAACTCTTTTAGTTGAGTTACTCGAACCGTATAAATGTGGAAATATTTATAAATTTTGACCACTAAAGCTTCTATTTCAATAGGTAGAACATCAACTGCAGTCTGAAGACAGTTGTGAACGATGTGAGCACCGCAACTAATGCCCACAATATTTCTTCCTAGTTCCTTCTTCACTCGACTGTAAATATTGTTTTCTCCTCTCCGTTTTACACCTCCAAAATTGGTTTTGGAGCTATCTCCACAAAATCCAATAACTTTTTTTGTTATATTATGGTTTTTGATAACTGACATTAAATAGTTTGTCAATATTTCTGCAGTTTCACCGGGAACTGATTGAAAGTCTAAAAGTTTAACTTTTACTCCACAATCTGGTACAAAATACAGCACAACACATGGCACAGTTTTAATTTCTTTCCTATTGGAAGCATCAATTGATATTGTCACAAAATTTGTTTTCAGCTGTTAAAAATTCTTTGTCACATGGATCGGCACTTTTAAAATATGACAATATTTGTGAGGAAGTTCCTGCCGCTGCTAGGCTAGCCTTATGTCTCGCACATTTCAAGTTATTTTTGATGTCTGAACACCCACCATGAGCCACCGAAAATTCTGAAGATCACTGTTCGCATTTCACTTTATCAATATGACCACAAACTTTTTTCAAAAACGGATAATCCTTTCTTAATTCATCCGTAAATATACAGTGTTTTTTGGCATGTTAGGGGGTAAATTAATTTAATGTACAATACAAAATAATCGCAAACAACACGCCGAAAACAAACACCGACTCGAGTAAATTACCTACGCAATCTGATAGAACTCAACTAAGATTGCGCATGTGCGGCGGCTGCGCAACTGACTTGCGACGCTGCGTACTAGGCCAGTGTTAAAGTCGGGTTTTCATGTTGCCTAATTGCCATCTTCCGAGGCTGCACTTTTTGACTTAGTGTATATTCAGCACTTTTAAATTTTTTCCAAATAACCGGGACAAAATGACAAACTGGCCGGGACCATACCTTCAAACCGGGACAGTCCCGGTCAAACCGGGACGTATGATAAGCCTATTTATTAATATATTTTTTGCGTAAGGATGTTTGGGTGTTTGTAAGGATTTTTTTGGTCCGGCGTACAGATTTTTGTCTCAGGAGGTTGACAGGTATGAAACACCCCTGCAAGATGTGAAATCATACCTATATTTTGGCAGCAATATAGATAGAAACAGACAGTAATGTTCAAAATAATAATAAAACAAAGCAAGAGGAACTTTCCCTGCATTGGGAAGTACATGGAAATCAAAATAAATCAAGTATAAGACACAAAAGTCAGAATCTTCAACTCAAATGTCACGCCAGTCCTACTGTATGGCTCTGAAACATGGAGAACAAAACACAAAAAAAGACAAACAAGAAGTTACAGACTTCTACTTGTGTAGAACAGAAAGTTGAAATGGTACTAGAACATCACTACTCTGGAACCGTTGCCGAGAACTAGACAGATGTCTGTCAAAGAAGAGATGAGAAGAAAATGCTGGTTATGGATAGGATACACACTGAGGAAACCTGTTGACCTCATTATAAGGGAGTTCTTCTGGAATCCCCTGGGTAAGAGAGGCTGAGGGAGACAGAAAAACACACGGAGATGAGAGATGGAGATAGGAATTAAAAGTATATACAATAACATGGACAGACCTTGAATGGATGGCACTGGACGCAGTTTGAATTTGTTAAAGGTCTTTGTTCCTTGGGGAGCTGAATGGTAACAAATGAATGAAAGAAACAGCTTTGGCAAAATCTACTTATTCATGGGCTTTCACATGGTCTATACCCTGTTGTCTTTGAGCACAAGGCACATGCTGTTGATTGACATGTCTTCTGAATAAATATTGTAACCACTGTTGTCTCCCCATGTTCCTATTCCGAGCACGGTCTGCTTCTAACTTTCAGTCACAGCACTGTTTCTGATCTAAACCATTTCCTGTGTTTTTTTGGTTACTTTCTCAGATAATGCATCTGAAGCTCTAAGCTGCTGCACCTATGCTCTGATGTGTTTTGATGCCTGACTATCAAGACACAAGACTAGTATAAGTATACTATTAATAATTAGCTTTTTGCCACAAGTGTGATGTCAGGATTTGAGTTTAATAAAACTGAATTAACAAAAGAGAACGCTTCTTAAGACAAACATTTATATGTATATGTACTGAAATTCTTTTATTTGCTATGATAAACTTAATTTTATAAATCATACTATTGTGTTCACGTACTTAAATGATAAAACAAGTAAAATCATTCAAACTTGATGGAACAAAGTTGAAAAATAGTGGTTAAAAAGTAATTTAGAGCATAAATCGTGTACCTTCATGGTTTGCCAAAAGGGATGTCGTGCTAGATATGATCCTATAGAACAAAATTTTATTTTTTCCTGCAATTTAATATTCATGCAGTATCTGCCTGATACTAAAGATAAACAAATTCATAACACATTTTCATTCATTGCAAATTATACACTGTCCACACAACCTGCCTAAGCAAAATTCTCCTATGTTTTTTGTTGAACACCATCACATACCAAGACTTGCTTACTCAGAACAATCAAGAAGATATGCACACCATCATAGTGGGTAGACACTGGAACTGGGTTGGTCATGTGCTCAGAAGAGGCTCAGACACCATCACCAGAACTGCTATGCTACCTATGGACCCCAGAATGAAGGCAAAAGAGAGGCCAACCAAAAACAACTTGGCAGAGAATTGCCGAGGCCGAAAGTATAAACCAAAGTGGAGGCACTGCATAGAGGATGGCTACCGACCGAGTAAAGTGGAGAGTTTTTTGCTGCCCTACAAGATGCCACAAGGCATGATGGCCACTGACTGCTTTGTCAGTCAGTAGCTAAGGCTGAAAGAAAGAAGAACAAATTATAAACATGAAGCATTAACTAAGTGAGTGACTAATATTTCAGATATTACTGCCCTTGCCAACAATTTGTCTCTTGTTTTTGTTTTTCTGAACCTTCAGAATACAAGACTGGTTTGAAACTAATAGTAAAAATATGTTTTCTAGAAACACAATGCTCATTTTAAAGACACTGGTATTTTCAAAGTTTATTTTCTTTCTTTGGAGGCTTAGTGGTTTTGCAATGTAATTCTGAGATTCAATATCTAAATCTGATTCAAGCCTAGACAATCTTGTACAAACTTCTGACACAACTCTGTGTATTCTTGTTCATGAGCAAATAAGTGGCGTGCATGCTCAGTATCATTCCAGCACTTGATCTCTAAAGGGACTCCTGCATTGCCTCGGATACTGATAGCCTTTTCCACCCCTTCATGTGGTACTAAGTGGTCCACAGTGGAGTACAGAAACAGCTGTGGCCATGTGCCTGTAAAGAATATAATACTACTTCATATTTATCTGGCTTGAATAACACAATTCAATGAACTAGAACACACAAAACAGAAACAAGATCCTTAAAGATCTCTGAATGGATCATATTATAAATGACTGCATGTGACACACCATAAAACAAGCTGTGGGATCATACACAAATCTGCTAACAACAGTACTACAAACAAGCAGACTTTGATGATATGGTCATGTATCAAGATTAAAAGGGTTTTTCAATATTGTACTTGAACAGTACAAGTGACAAGTAAAACACATTTAGTGGTGCTTAGCTGACAGGGAGGATAGTGTGATTCGCGTCCATGGCTAGGCATGGGTGCCGCACGGCAGGGCCTGGGTTCAATTCCCCAGTAAGCCACTCACGTCTGTTGTTTTTCTGTTGTCTAGTTTTCTACTTCTTTATTATTCCCGAGTGCCTGAAAACATTCCTTTATATGTGTGTGTAATATTTATTTACTGACAAGACAAAGGAGTAGACCAGAGATACAATGAGCAGACAAAGCTTTGAAATGAACAACAAGAACAAGCTGAAGACAAATGTAGAAACAGACAATAAGTCTATCAAACAAAGAATGGTGTCCTGGCCACAAACTCAATTATGGGATGAAAGAAAGAAGGAAGGTATTTACTGTACATGGGTGGCTATTAAATAGTACACAAGAAAAACCAGTACATTTTAAAAAATAACTTAAATCAACCTTCAGCTTGTACATCTACATTCCATAGCTGTCCTGTCTTTAAACATCTGAAGCATCCAGTGTGTTTTGTGTATTGTTCAATTGCAAATCTGACTCTATACCAATTTTATTTGTATTTTTTTGCCTTATACTGTCTGTAGTGTCACTAATGCAGTAATTGCACTATTACAAAAATTAGTTGCTTATCCTTTACAGGATGTGGCAATCAACCCCAGCTTTTATTGGCTGTTTGTGATTTTTCTAGGCAATTTTTTTCATTCAGTAGTTTGCCATTGCTTTCTGAACGGTACAGCGCTTATACCATTGTTAAAAATCCACACAAAGCGATCTGCTACCAAACCGCCTGCAGCAGGTTTTGAACTGGTATATCTGGATTATGAAACTGCGTTCATATCCATTAGGCCACAGACGCCGACAATTGCTCTATTACACTCTTTAATTCTCTAGACGAGTTTTTTGTTGTTGGACCACAGTGATGGTGTGCAAAAGGTTATCTCTCATGGTGTCTGAAGGTGTGTGGAAACAAAATTTGTTGGAAGGAAGAGTTGAAGGCAAATGTGCAAGAGGAAAACAGAATTATAAGTGAGAAGATAACCTCAAGAGATGGACAGAAAAGAGTCTATCAGAGTGCACTATCAAGACAAGCAACAGAACATGCTGGAGATTCATTGCAGCCGACCTTCGATGCAGAAATGGCAGCTACTTTTTACTCACACCCTGTAGACTTACTTATTTGTTGTTCTTCTTCTACCCTGGGGTGGAGAGGTTTGCTAGAGAGAGCGCTATACTATTTTATCAGCTGTCTTCCTCCTGGCCTGGTTCCAATCTAGTCGTCGGTCCTTCAGAGATTGTCTGGGAAAGTTCTACTCGGGTCTGCAAGGACTGGGTTTTGAGGCCATGACATATCGTCTGATTGCGGACCATGTCTCTTCTTGTTACTTCAACCACCTTCCTCAGATACCTCATTTCTGATGTTTGGAGATGGCTTTTGTGAGTTGTAGTCATTGCCTATGACTTGCATCCATAAGTCAAGATTGGAACATTGAGGGAGCAGTACACAGCCATCTTCACCTTCTTGCCAATTTCTCTTTTAATGAGAAATCCTTGATTTATGGCCTGAAAAAGTCTCCCAGCTGCTGCTTTTTGGGTAACCAACTCTTCTTTGATGCCTCCCTTCCAGTTTATGACAGTTCCAAGGTATTTAAAGTGGTCAACATGTTCCAGGACCTGTTCTCTGAACATAATCTGATGCCTTTTTTCTCTTGTGAGATCTCCATGGTTTTTGTTTTGGAGCTGCTGATGACCAGCCCTCTATTCTCCAGCTCTCCCTTCCAGACTTGCAGGTTGGATTGAAAATGTGCCTCTGATTTAGCAATCAGGGCAACATCGTTGGCAAGTGCCAGCTCTGAAATACAGACCTGTCTCATCTTCCAGTATCCCACTGAATACTTTCTTGTCCTCTCCTTATGTGCTTTGATGACGTCTTCCGTGAGGAGTATGAAAAGATAAGGTGACAGGTTATTGATAAGGGTGGATTTAACCAAAATAATAATGGTGCGCCAAAAAATGCCAGGTACGTTAGCTCCGTTATAAGATTGACGACCACTTGCCACCCCTATCGACACCTGGTATTAAAGTGCAAGATGTAGGTGTCTTCTCTGATTTAGGATGTTGCTGTGTGTGTTGCAGTAGAACAGTTCACAGGGTACAACACAGGCAACATGACGTGTAGAGTCATAGAAATGGTAACTTCGCTTTAGGTTTATACCATTTATTGCACGCCACAAAACAGTCATGATATTTATGTCATCACCAGCATAGTTTAACGAATGCAGCATTCAAAATCATATTAGCTGATAGTCATGTAGGATTCAATACTCAATAGTTGTATTGTAAACAGATAGCTTCTGTATATTCGATATCGTAAAGTTCTGGTTCATGAAGCTGTATAAATAATATATATATATATATATATATATATATATATATATATATATATATGTATAGCACAGATCTGGGTGCCTAAGGTTCATACATATAACTTCTGCAACAGTGTCAGCTGCAGATCATCAATGTTCATAGACAATAATAAATGCTCCCTTCCTGATGCTAGCAGATCAGATGTATACAATAAGTCCGTTTACTGTCTGCACGTGAATAGCATACATGGAATACAGGTCAAACCGACCCTTATAACCTTCCTAAGTCTAACCATCTGACTTGGACGTGATCTCTGATATAACGAATCCTGGAACACAGACAATAGTCTTGTTGGTCTACAGCGACCCATATATATATAACTAGTTCAGGTATAAAGATACCGGTGGCGAAAATCCTAGTCAAAGTACCTCTCCATTTTGAATCACACAGGCGAGCAAGGAGCGACAAAATGACGAACTTCTAGATGATAGCATAAAGTTCAATACAAGAGGAATTACCTTTCTTCGGAAATCAACCACGAACATATGCCTCCAGGCAGGCTTGAATAATACTGGGAAATAGTCTAGTTAGCTAACTAACTCACAAAGACAATGTATTTCCCTCAGAAAATCACAAGACGCACATTGCGTCCGCTCGCTGCTCAGACCATTTCTAAACTCCCCCAGCTGGGCGGAACACACCAAACGAACTCCCAGTTTTGACATGCGCAGAACTCCACTACTTGAGTCGCCGCTCACATAAGACGATTCTAAGAACATTCGAGATAAAAGTCTTACACAGACGCGCCTTTTATGGTCATGAACAGAAGCGTTAAGACAGGTTTCAGACATCTACAACAGTTGACTGATACTACCAAATAAGGAGATATGGTCACGCTTCGTTCGAGAAATTATAGACCGAACGTGTCTCTATACAAGAGAAGGCAAACTCCTAAAAAATTGTAGTCTCAATATCTCGGGTTATGTCCCTTTGACTGTAAAAAACATAATACACCTTTCAGTCAAAAAATGATCATACATACGAAAAATGATCATACAAAGACTTTGGAAAAAGTAATTATTTGTGCGTAACAGTTATCATACAGGTTGTCTTACACCAGTGGTGGTCCTGAACTTTTCTGCCTTATGGTTTGCCGTCCTCATATAATTTCTGCAAGTCTTGTAGAAGCTATGTATAGCATGGATCAGAGGTGCTAGAATGTTCTTCCTTGCCAAGCAGTCCCAAAGTCTACTCCAAGGAACCTTGTCAAACGCCTTCTCCAGATCCAAGAAACAAACATGCATCTCACCTTTATACTTAAGTGCCTTTTCACTCAGCTGCCTGAGTGCAAAGATAAGGTCTCAAGTACTTCAGTTTGTTCTGAAGCCACACTGGACATCATCCATCTGTGGCTCAGCCAAGCATCTGAGTCTCTGCTCTGGGATTCTAGAGTAAATTTTAACAGTGACCATGAGAAGAGATATTCCTCTATGATTTCCACATTGTCCGTTGTCACCCTTTTTTTTAAATATGGGTGTTAAGATGGCAATCTCCCAATCCTTGGGTATGGTCTTGTGGAACTTGGCTGCCCGTATTAGGTCGCCTGCTGCTCTCATGTAGTTAACAATTTCTGGTGTTACACCATCATGTCCTGCTGCTTTGCCCACCTTGATTTTCTCCAGTGCTGCCTTCAGTTCTTCCATCTTGATGCCATCTTCACTACCATTGGTTTCCTCTTCTGTGATTGTGTTTATCATTTCTGAGGCTTGACCTTGCTCATTACCAATGAGCTCTGAGAAACATTCTTTCCATTGCTTCCTTTAGGGCAGTTCACAATGTGTCTTGCTTGTCCTTTATAAATTTAAGAGGGCACTGTTTTTCCTTCCTCATGTTCTTAAGGGTCTTGTAGAACAATTTCTGGGTTTCTTGAGCATCTTTTTCTAGCTTTTCTCAAATTCTTCCCGGATTTCTGTTTTGCTGCTAGCATCTTATTCTTTGCTTCTGTTCTGAGTATCACATTTTCTCTATATTTCTCTGTTTCTCCTACTGTGTTTTTAGCTTCTAAGTCTTGTTTCCATGTCTTTTTCTTTTTTTCTCTGTAACTTCTTCTGTCCACCAAGGTGTCCTCTTTCCCTTTTTCCCAAGTCAGACTTCACCACAAACTTCTGCAGCAGCTGCTTTTATGATGTCCTTGAATTTAAGCCAGAGGGTTTTCAGGTCATCAGGTTGTTCTTCTATGTCTCTCACGGCTGTCGCACTAAGACCCTGATACCTGGTCTTAACTTATGGCTCTCTTAGCTAGTAGGTCTTAATACTCATCTCTCCTGCATGATTGCTTAGTATCTTGCATGATGGTGGGCAATGCCTAGGCCGAGCAACTCTTTCAGTTGTTCTTTTAAGCATCAGCAGGTAGTGATCACTTCCAATCTCTGGCTTTCTCCAAACTCTAGAATCCTGCAATACTTGAATGAGCTTTTCCTAACAGTAGCACAGTCGATCAATGATTTCTCATTCTTAGTTGGTTCATATCTTGTGTATGCATGTATGCGCTTATGGTGGAACTTTGTGTTCACAATGACAAGGTTTTGCTCAGTGCAGAATCTAAGGAGTCACTTTCCATTGTTATTTGTTTGGTCATTTCCAACTCTGGCACTGAAGTCTCCGAGAAGGACAGTTTCATCCAGGCCGTCGTCCACTATCTTTTGAACCAGCTCAAAAAATTCTTCTTTGACTTCTGCTCACTCATCTTCATTTGGCCCATACACAATGACTATGTTAACTATAGTTTCTCCTCCTTTTAGCTTTAGCACCATAATGTGCTCAGAGAAAAAGTTCCATCCCTTGATGCTATCTGTTTGGTTTTTAGTCACAATACAACCCACACCTCCTTTAGCTCTTTCAGTTGTGGGGACTCCACTGTAGAGCAGCATGTAGCCATCAAGATCCATAACTCCTCGTCCCTTTTTCTTGGTTTCCATCAGAGCCAAGATTTCTCACTTTGCTTTCCCCATCTTCTTCACCAGCTCCTCTTCCATCCCATTAATACTCCTAATGTTCCATGATCCATAAGTCGCACACATAAGCTGTGCCAGTTCATCGCCTTTAAGATCAGTCTGGTTTTCTCTCTGTTGTTTCTTGTAACCAGAATTTAAGGCAAACAGGTGATTGGCCTGTAATACCTTAGCAAGGTGGAGGAACTGCCTCATTAAGGCCTCCATGCATGCCATCTGGCTAATTCACAGTTTTATCCGCTACTTCCTTAGACACATGAAGCACTCAGGTTAGTCAGAATCCCTTTTCACCTTTTCAGCCGGGCTTGGGACTGGCCTAGGTGCTGTAGACAATTTTTTAAATTATGTATATGAAATACATTTAATCAACACCCAGTAAAATACATTTTATTTTAAATTGTGTGAATGTAATACATTTTACTCATTACTTACAGATAAAGTTTTTAAATCACATGTATGTCATACATTTTACTAATACCATGTAGATAATTTTGTAAAATTTCTATGAGCTCTCACAAACCTAAAGGGTGCTATCATTTAATCCCAAAAGCACCTCTCAAAGGATCTAAAATGTAGATTGAGCACAAAATTCAATCTATGTGCTAATATACTGACCAGAATAATAACAAAACTTGTCGTAGTCACTCATATCTTGATCTCTGCCAAAGAACTCTGGATATATAGCTCTTATCAGACATATGATCATCAAAAGAACATCATAAAAACTGGGCCAGTATTCCTGGATGTTATCCATAAGACCATTAGGTTGCTTGGGGCAACTGTCAAGAAGGCAGCCTTTAATCTGTGAACAATGATTTTTTTAGGTTAACACTTGAGAAACTTATCAGCTGTTTTAGTTTAACACTTGAGAAACTTCTCAGCTGTTTTAAGTTAACACTTGAGAAAATTATCAGCTGTTTAGGTTAACACTTGAGAAACTTTTCAGCTGTTTCAGGTTAACGCTTAAGGAACTTATCAGCTGGTTTAGGTTAACACTTGAGAAACTTATCAGCTGTTTTAGGTTAACACTTGAGAAACTTATCAGCTGTTTTAGGTTAACACTTGAGAAACTTATCAGCTGTTTTAGGTTTACACTTGAGAAACTTCTTAACTGTTTTAGGTTAACAGTTGAGAAACTTATCAGCTGTTTTAGGTTAACACTTGAGACACTTTTCAGTTGTTTTAGGTTAACAGTTAAGAAATTTCTCAGCTGTTTCAGGTTAACACTTGAGAAACTTATCAGCTGTTTAAGGTTAACACTTTAGAAACTTCTCAGCTATTTCAGGTTAACACTTGAGAAACTTCTCAGCTGTTTCAGGTTAACACTTGAGAAACTTATCAGCTGTTTTAGGTTAATGCTTGAGAAAACTCTCAGCTGTTTTAGGTTAACACTTGAGAAACGTATCAGCTGTTTTAGGTTAATGCCTGAGAAACTTATCAGCTGTTTTAGGTTAACACTTGAGAAACTTCTGAGCTGTTTTAGGTTAACACTTGAGAAACTTATCAGCAGTTTTTGGTTAATGCTTGAGAAACTTACCAGCTGTTTTAGGTTAACACTTGAGAAACTTCTTAACTGTTTTAGGTTAACAGTTGAGAAACTTATCAGCTGTTTTAGGTTAACACTTGAGAAACTTATCAGCTGTTTTAGGTTAACATTTGAGAAACTTATCAGCTGTTTTAGGTTAACACTTGAGAAACTTATCAGTTGTTTTAGGTTAACACTTGAGAAAGCTGTTTAAAAAAACAGCGCTGTGGACATTCCTGAATTCATTACTATTCCCCTCCCAAAGGAGATTGTATTTATTTAACTAGGGCTGCTGAGCTTCTCGCACTTTTGCAGCCAATACCAAGTTAAAGACTCCTTGGTATTATCTACACTGTAGATCTAGGATTTTCCTATGGCTTTTCTGCCATTCCAAAATATGTTGAGTTGAAGTCATGAGCTCCAAGTTTCTCTGGCGTTGGTTGCACTTTAAGAATCATCATATCTAATCCCAAGCTGGAGGAAGAAGCGTATGGCACACTGTGCATCCCCCGCCATCTAAGGGGGCTCTCCAAATATGCAGAGCTAAAATACTGTGCTCTGGTTCTGGGCTCTCCCAAGGAATCATCACGTCCTACACAGAACCACTTCTCAGCTCCCCTTGCCTATCATGATGTCCATAGTGAGATCCTCTTGCATGCTGGCAACCGGATAAAAGCCAGAGTTACCTCTGGGGCTCAGGTGACTCCTCCCAGCTTAGTGTGCAATGCTGGGTTCTCAACATGTTTCACCACATGGGGAATTCCTGGAAGTGTGTGGATGATTTCAAGAGTCAATGAGGATGTAATTTGCCTCACAGACAGGTTCACTACCATATATGAATACTGTAGCATTGAGCTATACCATGGATGGCCAAGCTCTATCAGGGAAGTTCCAACACACATCCGTCCATACTACTCGATGAGGGACGAGTTAAGCATCGAAGATGGTCTGATCCTTAAAGGAGATCGCATTGTTGTACCAGAAACACAACGCGATATCATCCTTAAACAGCTCCATAATAGTCACCTTGGTATTGTGAAGACACAACTGAGAGCAAAGAAAGATGTTTACTGGCCACAGATAAACAAGGACATAGAAACACTATGTAAAAACTGTTCAATTTGCCAAGAACATGCAAATAGGCAGTGCAGAGAACCTCTCATACCATAAGACATACCATTGAGCCCTTGGAGCATTATAGGAACTGATATTTTCTCAATCGACAATAATGACTATCTTATTATTGCTGATTACTACAGCAAATTTCCCATCATTGAGAAACTTCCACAACCCTCACCATCAGCTGTTATTGCAGACATTACAAAGAAGTATTGCAGCATGTTTGGCATCCCAGATGAAATTAGATCAGACAACGGTCCACATTTCTCAGGTCAAGCATACAGAAACTTCACTAAGGACTGGAAGATCAAACACACAACATCATCACCTAGATACCCTAAATCTAATGGTTTCATTGAGAGACAGATACAAACTATCAAGTCAATCATGAAGAAAACAAGAACAGAGGATGTACACCTAGCACTCTTGAGATGGAGAACAACACCGGTAGACAGTAAGATCGACAGTCCAGCAGAACTTATGTTTGATAGAAGAATTAAAGACCTCCTACCATCTAAGGTCCACTTCCGTCCACAACATAGAGACAGCACATATGATCAACTTCAGCATCGTCAGCAAGTTCAGAAATCCAACTATGACAAATGTGCTAAAGACTTACCACCATTATATCCTGGTCAGCATGTGACTACCTACAACCACAACAATGACACATGGTCAAAAGCAACAATCATTTCCAGAAACCCTGAACCCAGGAGCTATACTTTAAGACCAGACAGCAGCAGCAACCTCCTGAGGCGAAACAGAGTGGACATAAGAGAAATCCCACAGAATACAACAGAACAGAGAATTCCCATGCTTTCAACAGACAATGCAGTAACTCCAGACTTTGGTGCCCCACAAAACCAACAAGCGCCAAGGCCGAAATCACAACCAACTCAAGCTAAACCAGGGACTTCCGCAGAACCACCAGCACTTTACACCACTCGTTCTGGCCGTACAGTGACACCTCCCAGCCGATACAGACAGTGACATATATACTCACACTGAGCATTACACATACTTATCCTTTCTCACATGAAACATTTCGTTGGAAATGTTTGCACACATTTTTTTTTCAAAAAAGGGGGGATGTAATATTAATACATTAAAGTACGAACCACACATTGTAATATAATGCGAATCTTGACATGTACGACACACTGTAAATAAACATGGCTACAAACTGAACATGCTTTTACTGAGTGCCTTCTGAAACATGTGTGTGCTTGTGTAGATGACGAGGTAATGCTTATATACATACATCATAACATTACAGAGCTTAGCTGGTGGTCAAATAAAGATGGCTCCACATATGCCTCCATGCATTCCCAGAGGACCTAAGCCACCAGATCAAGGTCTTGCCATGTCTTCCTCACCCCTTTCATTTCAGTCGCCAGTTCTCTTCACCATGTGTTTTCTTTTATCTCCCTCTACCTCTATTAACCTGGAGATTCCAGAATAAGGACTGATTCATACTTCTATCAACAGATTTTCTCAGTGTGTGTCTTATCAATTGCCAGCATCTTCATCTCATCTTTTGTTCCACTGGCACTTGTCTTGTTCTTGTCATCAGTTCTTTTCGTACCATTTCCATCCCTTTATTCTATGAAACACTCATTTATGAAAGTCAGCTTCTTTATTGCTATTTATGTTCTTATCCATGTTTCAGAGCCATACAACAGGACTGATTGGACATCTGAGTTGAAGATTCTCATTTATGTGTTTGGATAATGCTTTGAAGTCATGTATTAAACAGGCCAATCTAATGTTGCGTTGTAATGTTAATTGGATTTGCATTTTATGTAACAAAACGGCAATCAGTTTTCTTTATCTTGATATTTGTTTCATATAAATTGGTTGGACAGCAGTGAAAATATAACAATTTAAAAATAGGAAGTGACTTTTCAATCACTCTGTACATCTTAGCGAGGTCAATTTAATCATTTAAACTAAAAATCTCTGCCACTAATTTCATCTATTTTAATTACATTAGAGGTTCTGCTTTTGAACAAGGTAAAATTTGTCATGAATAAAAGCTAGTTAAGCTTGTCTGTGCTGCTAACATTAAAAAAACTGGGTCTACATACATGATGTATTTAATTTTTAAATAAACTTTTTTCACTATATTATTTCCCTCTACCTCGTAGCATTACAGTCCCATCTACCAAGCAAGCTGTGAATGAGTACCTGCCTCTGCTCTTGAATTAGGGAAGGCAAAGGCAGCAAGGAAGGGAACTGGTCACCACACCTGATATAGCTGAACCTTGTATAGTGAAGCATTAGCACTTCATGTCACTCCCTTACTGCAGGATCAGATATGGGACTACCTTTTATTGCTAACTACCCAAACATGTTTATACAGTTATAAAACATGTATATATATCAATGTAGCATGGGTGTCGTGGTTGAGTTGAAGTGTAGAGTATTTGTCGAGTTGGACAAATAGTAGTGAAATCGACAAGGGATAGTGGACTGACAGAGTTATAGATTACACGTAGATAAGATGTAAAATAGGAGGTGGACTTGAGACAACTTGGAAGAAGATTTATTAAAATGATCTCTCTCTCCAAGCCTCAACACACTTATACTGTCTAAGCACCGCCTGCTCTCTGAATCATACGTAGAGACTATAGTAAAGAGCTAAGAATGTAATTTATGGATGGAAGGGTCGTGAACAGCGCATTAATAAATGAGTAAAATTTATTAAAATGAAGAAGCATGTATGAAAATAATGCATATCATCACAAACAACATAAAATTACATCAATAATCAAAAATATGCAAAATACACCAACGAACACACACACCACCAATCATAAAAACCTGTAGAACACAGAGAAATGAAATAAACTGTCTGTCAGTCTGTCCGCTTTCGTGGGACCAAAAGCTAGCTCCAGAAAAGTGTCTTACATGTAGATATCCTTTAAGGGGATGAAATAAACCTACAAAACTTTCCTTGTCGGTGCTATCGTTGGTGACCTCTAATTGCGCGAGGGGGACTGGAAGACTGTTTATCTCCTGCTGACCAAATAAACAAACTGAGCAACAGCCTGTCCGCTTTCGTGGGACCAGAAGCTAGCTCCAGAAAAGTGTCTTACATGTAAATATCCTTCAAGGTGAATGGAGTATTATACAAAACTTTCCTTGTAGGTGCTAAACGTTGGTGACCCCTAATTGCGTGATGGGGGACTGGAACTCTGTCTATCTTTGGCTGACCAAATAAACAAACTGAGCGACAGCCTGTCCGCTTTCGTGGGACCAGAAGCTAGCTCCAGAAAAGTGTCTTACATGTAAATATCCTTCAAGGGGATGAAATAAACCTACAAAACTTTCCTTGTCGGTGCTATCGTTGGTGACCCCTAATTGCGCGAGGGGGGCTGGAACTCTGTCTATCTTTGGCTGGCCGCTCCTAAGTGCGAGGTTCTACATAACCCAGAAATACACCAGACGAAGTTACTTGAGGACAAAACGGTCCCATGCTCTCTTATCCGGCGCTAGAATTGGCTTGCGTACTGGGTATTAAATCCGGTTTGGGCTGGCTTGACTGTGGTTTGACTGAGTGCCCCGTTTACGCACTCAAAGACTGGTGATTGAAATTCTGCTATAGACGCTGGGCTGATTGATATGCTGGAAGCCGCCATGCTCTGACTGGCGATCAATAGGCGAGTAGGAGACTACTACTGCAATAGATGATTTCAGATTTAGCGTTGGCTCGTTGCACACTGTGTGAGCTTAGTTTCCTGTTAGAGAGAATGGCGTTGACAGAAAAGGGTTTTGTATCAGGTGTAGGGGTTGACAACTCGTGATGCTAGCTGTATTCAGAAACCCTCTAGATCGAAGAGACTATGACGTTCTTCGCCTGACTGGAGTCTGCTCTAGCAAGTCGGTATCCCTGAAACCCGAGGAATGACTAGAGATAGGCCTTAACATTTAGTTCTGTGTTAAAGTCTGCCTTATCTCATGATGGTCTCTCTTCGGGCAAGAAATATTTACGAGTGTCTTTGGCTATTAAAACTCTCTAGATTTATAGTTTACAAACAACGCTACCCGGGACACCTGGCTGGCCTATTTCTGCAGATGTTTCGGCGTAGAACGTAATCATTAGTAAGACAAAGGTTATTCTAGAGACTACATCAGAGACAACAGCCATCCGAAATTTCCCCAGATAGACATAATATTATGACCACTAACTGCGTTCTGAAGGTCAAACACAGAGACCACCCGCGGGTTATCTTCCCCTGAGTCGGGGATCAAACTGCTTTCCGACCGCAGAAGTTACCTCCCACAGACATGCTGTTTCTTTTACAGAAACCCTTTCACTCGTTCAAACACTTTAAGCATAACAGAAATGTTTCTCTGGTCAAACGAACCACAGGTGCGTTTAGGTAACATTACGTTGTATGACCAACTGCTGGTCCAGTGGGAATTTCTACTGAAGGCCAGAACGTAAACAAACCTTGGGTGGGGTTTGAGAAGGTGAAAAAATTGGGCCACGAAGGTAGAAAAGAAAATACAAAATGTCAAGGAAACCAGAACATTAAAGAGTAATAAATAATCGGACGTGATGGTAAAATAAATTAACAGTCACTGTGACAAGTTAGCCCCCCTTTAAAAAGTTCGTGGAGCACGGATTAGATGACGGTAATTTATTTTTTCCATAGACGTCCGTTATATGTCCTTGGAACATCCTATACTCATAAGCCAAATTCATATCTAACTTCTGTTAGTACTTAGCTATAGAGAATATTGGTTACTATCATCCGAATGAACACCCTCCCTTGGTACAGATGCAAGCTTATCTCAGGTTAAAGAGCTACTCCTGAAAAAAATTTAACCCTTAAAAAAAATTTTTCCTGACTTTTACAACAATAGTTGTCAGATTTACCAACCCAAAAACTCAGCAGTGATACCAGCAACCTTTACCAGCTGTGTCATGTGTAAAATGAACAATAAATGTAACTTAATATTTACGATTGCTGTGTAGAAAAAACGCTGTTCAGACTTCCTCCAAAAGAAATAGTTCGATTTGTCTAGGGGATAGCAATTCCTATAATCTGCAGAACACAAAACTCTAAGAATCAGAATAGAATCTTGTGAGAAATTCATCCTCGGAACGAGCCCACATTAATGTCATGGTTGAGTTAAAGTGTAGAGTTTTTGTCGAGTTGGACAAATAGTCGTGAAATCGACAAGGGATAGTGGACTGACAGAGTTATAGATTACACGTAGATAAGGTGTAAAATAGGAGGTGGACTTGAGACAACTTGGAAGAAGATTTATTAAAATGATCTCTCTCTCCAGGCCTCATTCATTTCATTCATAACCCTCCACTCCCAAAGGAGCATAGGCCTTCAACAAACACATGCCAAGTCCTCCTGTCCCGTGCCATCATCTCAAGTTCTTTCCATGTTCTCCTCATCATTTTCACCTCTGTTTCCAACTCTCTTCTCCATGTACTTCTTGGTCTTCCTCTGCCTCTCTTGCCCTGGGGTTCCAGAACAAGGACTGCCTTGTAATGCTATCAACAGGTTTCCTCAGTGTGTGTCCTATCCATCGCCATCGTCTTCTTCTCATCTCTTGTTCCACTGGCACTTGTCTAGTTCTTGTCATCAGTTCCACGTTGGTAACCTTGTCATACCATTTTAATCCCTCTATTCTACGCAAGCACCCATTTATGAAAGTCTGTAGCTTTTTGGTTGTTGTCTTTGTTGTTCTCCATGTCTCCGAGCCATACAATAGGACTGACTTCACATTTGAATTGAAGATTCTTATTTTCGTGTTGGATCCGATTTCTCTTGATCTCCATATATTTCCCAATGCAATGAAAGCTCCTCTTGCCTTTTGTATTCTTATTTTGATATCGCTGTCTGTCCCTCCAACTTTGTCTATATTACTGCCAAGATATGTGTATGATTCTACATCTTGAATTGGTGTTTCTTCAAGTTCAACCCTGTTATCATTACCTGCATTTATTCTCATTATTTTTGTCTTTTCCCTGTGTATTTTCAGACCCAATTGCTGTGACCTCTCATCGAGTGTTTTCAATTTGTCCTGCATCTGATTACGGTTATGGGACAGAAGAGCCAAGTCATCAGCAAAATCCAGATCATCCAACTGCTTAGTCAGAGTCCACTGGATTCCATTTCTGTTGTGTGTTGTCGATGATCTCATAACCCAATCTATTGCCAGCAAGAAAAGAAATGGAGACAAGAGGCATCCCTGTCGCACTCCTGTTCTTATCCCAAACGGTTCTGTAAGCTGTCCTTCGTGAAGAACTCTGCATGTCATGTCTTCATATGTTTTCTTTATTAAATTAATGATCTTCAGGGGAACTCCATAATGCCTCATCAATTTCCAAAGTGATTCTCTGTCTACACTGTCAAATGCCTTTTCGTAGTCCACAAATCCGATGTATAGTGGTGAATTCCATTCCAGACTTTGTTCAACTATTATTCTCAAAGTGGCTATCTGGTCTGTACATGATCTGTTTTGTCGAAAACCTGCTTGTTCATCTCTCAGTTTCTTGTCTATGGACTCTTTTAATCTCTCAAGGATAATCCTGTTTAATACTTTTCCTGGCACTGATAGTAACATTATTCCTCTATAATTTGTGCACTCTTGTAAATTTCCCTTCTTAGGCAACTTAACCAGATATCCTTCCTTCCATTCTGCTGGTATCTCTTCCTTTTCCCAGACTTTACCAAGTAATTTATATAACATCTCTGTAGCCGTGTCGATATCTGCTTTGATGGCCTCTGCTGGAATGCCATCAGGTCCAGACGCTTTTCCCTCTCTTAGAAGCTTTATGGCTTTCTTTATTTCTTCCTTCGTTGGTCTTTCACCGTTAATTTGTAGCTCTTCTTCTGCTGGCTGGATGTCCGGCGGGTTTTGTGGAGCTGGTCTATTGAGAAGGTCCCCAAAATATTCTGTCCACCTCTTCATTTGCTCTTGTATATTGCTGAGCAGTTTCCCATTCTTGTCTTTTATGAGGCAACTTGTTTGCTTGTATTTCCCTGTTAGCTTCTTTGTGCTGCTATACAGTTCTCTCATATTTCCTTTGGCTGCAGCATCTTCTGCCTCTCTTGCCAACTCCTCAATATACTTCCTCTTGTCTCTTTTGATACTTCTTTTTACTTCTTTGTTTGCTTCTGTGTACACTTCTTGAGCCTTGGCTTTGGAGCTTCTAGTTTTGCTTGTGTTTAACTCTGCTTTCTTGTTTTTTCTGTCTTTTATCTTATTGATGGTTTCTGTTGTTATCCATGCTTTTTGTTGTCTTTCCCTTTTCCCCAGTATTTCTTCACATGTCTCCTTCCATACTGTTTTGACCTGCTGCCAATAGTCTTCTGTATTCTCTACATCTTCCAGCTGTTGGAGCACTTGGAATTTGTTGGATACTGTGACCGCAAATTTGTCTCTTGTTTCTTGATTTCTTAGCTGTCTTACATTAAACTGTTGTCTATAATTTTGCATTGTTGCATATCTCTTGAGTTTCATTTTTACTTTGGCTATCAGAAGATGGTGATCTGATGCCACATCTGCTCCTCTATATACCTTTACATCCTGCAATGATGATCTAAACTTCTTGTTTATGCATATATGATCAATCTGATTTTCTGTTCTATGGTCTGGTGATATCCATGTTGCCTTGTGTATTCTCTTATGTGGAAACATGCTTCCTCCTATAGCCAGTTGATATGAAGCACAGAAGTTTGCGAATAGCTCTCCATTTTCATTCATTACTCCTAGCCCATGTTTTCCCATGACTTCTTCAAATCCAGTGTTGACTGTACCTATCTTTGCATTCATGTCACCCATCAAAATTGTGATGTCTCTTCTTTTTACTTTATCCATAATTTCCTGTAGTTTAGTATAAAATGCTTCTTTCACAGACTCTTCTTTGTCATTAGTTGGTGCATAACATTGGATGACATTTACATGAATTTTCTTTTTAGCTGTTTTGAAAGAAGCTGTTATTATTCTGGGTCCAACAGCTTCCCATTCAATTAGTGCTTTCTGTGCTTCTTTAGATAACATAAGAGCTACCCCTTCACTGTGGTGTGAACTTTCGTCTTCATGTCCTGAGGACAGCACCAATTCACCTGTGATGAGTTTCTTCCTGTCTACCCCCTTCCACTTTGTTTCACACATTCCCAGAACCTCGATTTTGTATTCCCTCATTTCTGCTGCTACTTGCGCCACTTTCCCTTGTTCGTTTAATGTCCGAACATTCCAGGTGCCAAATCTGGAAGTTCTCCTAGAAGAAAGAAGGTTAGTCAGCAACACAGACTCCTTTCGGCTTTCTCTGTGTTGCATCATACGCCTCCCCGCGAGAGGACCTTCCCCTGTCTTGGATGGCTGTGTTTTATTTTCTTTATTTGGCTTGTCCATATTTGTTGAAGTTTTTTGTGGTTTAAAATTTTTTTACAGGATGGTGTAACCGGCCCCATGCCCAACCCTCCTTAGTCGCTTTTTACGACATGCTTGGTAGGGGACAGTGTTACTATTCTTTGCTCCCCTTTCGGGCCCCGGTAACACACGGGTGTCTCCAAGCCTCAACACACTTATACTGTCTAAGCACCGCCTGCTCTCACTCTTTTCTCTGAATCATACGTAGAGACTATAGTAAAGAGCTAAGAATGTAAATTATGGATGGAAGGGTCATGAACAGCGCATTAATAAATGAGTAAAATTTATTAAAATGAAGAAGCATGTATGAAAATAATGCATATCATCACAAACAACATAAAATTACATCAATAATCAAAAATATGCAAAATATACCAACGAACACACACACACCACCAATCATAAAAACCTGTAGAACACAGAGAAATGAAATAAACTGTCTGTCAGTCTGTCCGCTTTCGTGGGACCAAAAGCTAGCTCCAGAAAAGTGTCTTACATGTAGATATCCTTTAAGGGGATGAATAAACCTACAAAACTTTCCTTGTCCGTGCTATCATTGGTGACCTCTAATTGCGCGAGGGGGACTGGAAGACTGTTTATCTCCTGCTGACCAAATAAACAAACTGAGCAACAGCCTGTCCGCTTTCGTGGGACCAGAAGCTAGCTCCAGAAAAGTGTCTTACATGTAAATATCCTTCAAGGTGAATGGAGTATTATACAAAACTTTCCTTGTAGGTGCTAAACGTTGGTGACCCCTAATTGCGTGATGGGGGACTGGAACTCTGTCTATCTTTGGCTGACCAAATAAACAAACTGAGCGACAACCTGTCCGCTTTCGTGGGATCAGAAGCTAGCTCCAGAAAAGTGTCTTACATGTAAATATCCTTCAAGGGGATGAAATAAACCTACAAAACTTTCCTTGTCGATGCTATCGTTGGTGACCCCTAATTGCGCGAGGGGGGCTGGAACTCTGACTATCTTTGGCTGGCTGCTCCTAAGTGCGAGGTTCTACATAACCCAGAAATACACCAGACGAAGTTACTTGAGGACAAAACGGTCCCATGCTCTCTTATCCGGCGCTAGAATTGGCTTGCGTACTGGGTATTAAATCCGGTTTGGGCTGGCTTGACTGTGGTTTGACTGAGTGCCCCATTTACGCACTCAAAGGCTGGTGATTGAAATTCTGCTATAGACGCTGGGCTGATTGATATGCTGGAAGCCGCCATGCTCTGACTGGCGATCAATAGGCGAGTATGAGACTACTACTGCAATAGATGATTTCAGATTTAGCGTTGGCTCGTTGCACACTGCGTGAGCTTAGTTTCCCGTTAGAGAGAATGGCGTTGACAGAAAAGGGTTTTGTATCAGGTGTAGGGGTTGACAACTCGTCATGCTAGCTGTATTCAGAAACCCTCTAGATCGAAGAGACTATGACGTTCTTTGCCTGACTGGAGTCTGCTCTAGCAAGTCGGTATCCCTGAAACCCGAGGAATGACTAGAGATAGGCCTTAACATTTAGTTCTGTGTTAAAGTCTGCCTTATCTCATGATGGTCTCTCTTCGGGCAGGAAATATTTACGAGTGTCTTTGACTATTAAAACTCTCTAGATTTATAGTTTACAAACAACGCTACCCGGGACACCTGGCTGGCCTATTTCTGCAGATGTTTCAGCGTAGAACGTAATCATTAGTAAGACAAAGGTTATTCTAGAGACTACATCAGAGACAACAGCCGACCAAAATTTCCCCAGATAGACATAATATTATGATCACTAACTGCGTTCTGAAGGCCAAACACAAAGACCACCCACGGGTTATCTTCCCCTGAGTCGGGGATCAAACTGCTTTCCGACCGCAGAAGTTACCTCCCACAGACAAGCCGTTTCTTTCACAGAAACCCTTTCGCTCGTTCAAACACTTTAAGCGTAACAAATGTTTCTCTGGTCAAACGAACCACAGGTGCGTTTAGGTAACATTACGTTATATGACCGTCTGCTGGTCCAGTGGGAATTTCTACTGAAGGCCAGAACGTAAACAAACCTCGGGTGGGGTTTGAGAAGGTGAAAAAATTGGGCCACGAAGGTAGAAAAGAAAATACAAAATGTCAAGGAAACCAGAACATTAAAGAGTAATAAATAATCGGACGTGATGGTAAAATAAATTAACAGTCACTGTGACAATGGGCAACAATAACCTCATTAGACTTTCTTCTTCTTCTTCTTGCGATCGCATCTTTGATGATTACACCGTCAGACGAGTTGAATTAGACTTTCAAAAGACAGAGAAGATTGGAGGGTTAATATCGCCAATGTCTGTTCCAGACCAGGCACCTGAAGAAGATATATCAATAACGAACATTCACAATATTTACATGCTGTCACAATACTGCCTCAATACATATACATACATAAATAAAGTTTCCCAGCTCCTCTTCATCTTTCACGTACTGACAGATTGCATTGTGGACAGGAAGTCCTTCATGTCCTAACACGTGAATTATGATAGGGTTCTTGTGTATAACCCTATTCTGCAGACATACAAACAAAGTGCTGACAATTTCTGCTGCTTCCCCTTTATCAACTCTGTCCTTTGTAGGTGTGCACTGAACTGTGATCCATCTGTCGGAGACAATGTACATAAAAAATTATTAGCTCAACATATTTTATTTCTCAGTGTGCACTTAACGTAAAAAAAAACTTTATAGATAAGACATGATATATATATATATGCATGAAAGTCAGCACATCCCAAACCAAGTAGCAGTTTACCATCTATTCTTGACTGTGCAAATGACTGGGAGATGGTAGTAGATCTACCTGGGCTAGGGGCATATCCAAAGAGTATCAGAAGATCTTGAAAAAGGCCAGATATAGTGCAACATTCCTCATCATCGCACCAGATTATAATGATTGAGCTGACCATGTCATTTGAATCCAGACTGGACGAGCAACACTCATTCAAAGCAAAGTGGCCAAGTATAATGATCTGATCACGGACTTGAGACACGGCAAGTTCACTGCAAGGGTCATGGCTGTTGAGGTAGGTGCAAGAGGTCTAGTGGCTGTCTCAGTGTATGATCTACTGAAACTGTTGGGTTTGAAAGGACAGTCAAGAACCACTCAAGAAGCTCGATGAAGCTGCAGAAAGGGCATCATGCTGGCTGTGGAACAACCGCAACGGGCTATGGAATTTGAGACAGTAATTTATTTTCAACATAGGAGTTACTTTCACAATTGCCTCCAGCTGGCGGAAAACAGAAGTGAAGTTGAAAGCTGCAACCAAGGTGGAATGGGTTCAATTCTCTGCACAAGACAACAGAAGGCTGACACTTGGGAGTCATGATCCAAGTGGGCTCACCTCCCTTAGAGTGTAAAAGAGATTAAGAGGCCAAAAACTGTTGATCAGCAGGGGGACTCCTTCTTATGATCAGATTGCCTCGTTGTATCGCTCTGTATAGAGTTTCCTATATATATATATATATATATATATATACATATATATATATATATATATATATATATATATATATATATATATATATATATATATATATATATGATTCTACATTACGTTGGGGTGTTTCTTTAAGTCTAACATTGTTATCCTTTTCTGCATTTGACAATTAGTAAACAAGTAGGAAAATCATCAGAGGCCACAGTGACATCACTGTTACAGAAGAAGATTAAGAAAAGCATGGACAGCTACCAAGAGCAATGAGGATGTCATCCTGAAAGAAGTCAGTGCACACAGGACACTTATTATGCACATTAGAAGGAGTCAATGCCTTTTCTTTGGACATGTAATAAGGAGAAAGCTGGAAAATATTATGACCCCAGGAAACATCAACAGAAAATGAGACAGAGGGTGACAAAGAGAGAAGATACTGGACTGTTTCATATCATGGCATGGAAAGATTTCAACAACAGAACTGTATACAGAAAGTTGTGAAGAGACATAATCACCTACGCCACCAGGCATGGTATTGATGACAGGAAACTCTATGCAGAGCGATGGAGGCAATCTGATCAGAAGCATTTCCCCCGTTGATCAACTGTTTCTGCCTTTAATCTCCTTTACACTCTAAGGGGAGCGGGCCCACTTGGGTCATGACTCCCAAGTGTCAGCCTTTTGTTGCCTTGTGCAGAGAATTGAACCCACTTCACCATGATTGCAGCTTTCGACTTCATTCCTGTTTTCTGCCTGCTTGAGGTAACTGTGAAAGTAACCCCTATGTTGAAAACAAATTACTGTCCCAAGTTCTCTAGCTGGTTACGGTTGTTCCACAGCCAGCATGATGCCCTTTCCGCAGTTTCACTGAGCCTCTTAAGTGCCCTCGTGGCATGGTACTTGAAGAAGAAGACCTATAATGTTTTTCTATATTATGGCACTTCTATGGATATACAATAATGGTTCCACATTGCCTAGCACACAAAACAAAATCAGTGTGAAACCTGGCAATCTTTCTGTCTGTTCAGAGTCATATATACTGTTTATAATTCACTATGCGTGTTATGATTTCGTAGGTCTGTTGATTGGGTTTTTTGAAGAACCATCTTCATTACACACGGACAACTCTATCAGTGCTCCAATATCCTACCTTATATCACGCAAGGAGGATCTGAGCACTGTGCAAGAACTCCGTAGCACCATTGAGGATCTCAATGTTTGTATACAGGAATCACACATTCTATAAATATTTTTATGGCTGAGAGGTTTTCCTAATTTTTGCAAATTTTGTCAGGAAAGTGGCTGTATGGCGTACATTTTATGATTTCTAACAGCCGAGGGATTTTTAACGAGCACAACTTGCACATGGGACCTCCTTTTTTTCGCCCTTATCCGAGAAGGCTAGGCATCTGATCTCACTACCCAGGAGATCAGGGGGAGTATGACATTAGTAGGACCCACTGGTTCTAAAAATATTTCCATCCCATGACACGCTGGGAACTGAACCCGGTACCTTTAGAATTAGAGGCTGATGCCATACCTGTCTACCACTCTGATCCCCCCCTCCCCTCCCCCGTCTGTTGAATCATATGGATATGAAGGATCCCATTAGAGTTTTCAGGACATACCAGAAATGCCAGTATGAAAATGTTTTTCAATAAATTTTTTTTCATTCAGTATCATGCCAGGTCCAATAATCCATTTCGCCACACTTCTGTTGTCAACTCGCTGCATGTGTTGACTGGCAGATGTATAGCCTATCTTTGATCTATTCAGTCCATAGCTGCTAACTCAGCATTCACTTTAAATAAAAAATATTTAAAAAATACAAACAGCGTGGGGCGCTTAAGCGCTTATCATATATTTTATCCGTAAGTGTCTAATGAAGTATAAAGCAGAAGTTAATTTCATGCAGAATCAGCGCTCCACGCTTTTTGTCAATTTGATGTTACATTTTTTTACTGCAAGCTATAAACTCCCTGAAAAATTATTTTTGGGTTTTTAGTGCATTAAAAGCGCGTGTTTAAAATATTTTTTTTATATTTTTATTTTCTTCTTTTTAGTGTTAGAAAAATTATGACATACTAAAACATAAACAATATTTTTACTTATTGTAAATCTGGTCTAAAATTTCTTAAGCGATCCATTTCTTTTAGAGTGTCAGTATTACATGGCTTTGTGCCTGTTAATTTGGTGCAATCAATTTCTTCAATTTGAAGGTCATCTAGAGATAGAACTCGACTTTCCCTTGATTCATAATTTTATAATTTGGATTGTTTCCCTTGATTTTGCTAGACACTTGTTTGAGTACTGCCCTTTTTTACACATAGAAAAAAATAAAGCATAGCACGTACTCTTGAATTTTTAATTAACTTGATTATGGCCCCTAATTTGTTTACATTTCTTTTACGAAAAACTTTAATTGCTCATAATTACAATATTAAATTATTAAATAATTGACTGATTATTGTATTGTCATCGGGAATACACAACTATGCCAAGTTTCAGAGCTATTGCTCATCTGGAAGTGATTGAAAAATCGATTGCAAGATTTGAAAGTGACATGAAAGTGACATACAAGTGAAGTTAAATAAAAGCATGTAAAAAAAATTAATGGTAATCCCATTCGAGATACAGCCATAAGGGAGCAAATGTTAGAGACTTCACCATACTAGGTCCAGATTTTTTTGAGCTTGGGTGACAAGTACCATTTCTAGCTGCCTTTGCCTTCCCTAGCTGTTGATTAGATACCTATTTACAGATGGATAGATTACAGCATGACATTACCAAGTTCTGATCCCAGAACCCGGCAACTGAGCAGCAAGAGTAAATATGCTCTAACCGCTTAGCCAGTAGGGCTTACCTGCTTCTGTTCATTCATTTATTACCCTTTAGCTCCATGTGGAGCATAGGCTTTCATCAAATTAATACCAAGCCTTCCTGTCCTGTGCCATCTTTTCAATGTCTTTCCATTTCTCCTTTGCCCCTTTGTTATCTGTCTCTCTATAACTTATCAGGTGTACCTTTCTTATCTGTCTCTCTATAACTTATCAGGTGTACCTTTCCTTCTCTTGCCAGTGTTGTTCCCTGGGGTCTTTGAGAAGACAAACAAATAAGATTACTGCTCTTTCAGGCAATTCATAAAAAGCAAGTAATATGAGGTTGTGTATGGTGCTGGCAAACTCATTATGAACAACTAATTTCTACAGAAACCACTACTAGAAGTGTTTGTGCTTTGTCATTAGGCTTCCTCAAGGGGGACATCTGCAGTGGTGACTCCATGCTTCATAAGGAGTGAAAGGTAATTGCTCTCTCTTTACCCTCTTTTTCTCATACCATGGACATTCCAGAATAAGGACTGCCTTGTATTGCTATCAACTAGTTTCCTTAAAGTGTGACCTATCTAATATCAGCATTATTTCCACATCTACTGTTTCACTGGTGTGTGTCTAGTTCTATCCATCAGTTTGACACTGGTCATCTTGTCATACAATAAGTGTAAATATGAAAGGAACTGCTGTAAAGCTGATAATATTTGGTAAAACACTGAAAATTTGTGAAAATGGTAACTTGACTTCAATGCCATTTTTCTTCTTCTTCCGCGTTCAACTTCAGACTTCCACATTTATGACTCTAATAAAGGCAGTAGTCATCTCAAGGTGCCTGACATCTCGATACAGTTTTCATGGAGTGAAATAGGCTGTTGCCACATGCTACTCCGTTCATTGCTGTATGTTGGGCAGGACTGCAGAAGGTGTTTGGCTGTCATTGGGCTGGTGCCGCAGGTGCAGAGGTTTGTGGCACGAATTCTGTACTTGTGGTATAGATGGTATCTCAATCTGTTGTGTCCGGCGCATAGCCGAAAAATGGTGACCTGGCCTTGCCTAGATAGTTGATGATATGCACAATTTTTTTAATGGTCTGGGTGTTCTCTTTGCCATTTGGACTTGAATGTGGCTTTCATAGTAGTTTTTGCCATTTGGACTTGAATGTGGCTTTCATAGTAGTTTTTGCCATTTGGACTTGAATGTGGCTTTCACAGTAGTTTTTGCCATTTGGACTTGAATGTGGCTTTCATAGTAGTTTTTGCCATTTAGACTTGAAAGTGGCTTTCATAGTAGTTTTTGCCATTTCACAAGTTGCCTCTATATCATACTGTTGTAGCACTCCTCCTTCCTTAGCAAGTTTGTCTGCCTCCTCATTGCCTGGCATGTTGCAATGGGCTGGTATCCACTGGACTGTACACTTGTTAAAGCCCTTGGCCAGTCTTTCAAGAGAGTTTATCAGATCTTTTAATCCCTTAACAGTGGCTTTTCAGAGCTGTTATTAATATGAGGGCATCAGTAAAGATTACTATCTGCTTTTCTGCATGTGCTTTGCATTCAATAAGGATTTCTGCTGCCTGTTTCAGGGCTTCTGCTTGACCATTGAAGTTACTGCAGTATTTGCCAGTGGCGATTGCCACAGAGTGGATTCTATTCTTTAATTTTATGAGGATACCAGCACCCCATTTTCAACTGCGTTTTTTTTTTTTTGTTGAACCATCAGTATATGCATGTGTCATGCCATTTTTCAATTTTATGATCTTGTCATAGCAATTCAGTCCTTCTGTTCTGCATGAGCACCCATTTATGAAAGTCTGGGACCCAAAGATGCAGCAATAGTGAATGCAGTCAGCGACCCATAGCTTGACTGCTTGCATCAGAGTCAGCGAACCAGAGCTGACTAAGACCGTACTCCACCTCCACGTGGTGGTCCTGGAAACAGTCTGCAGCAGTGCAGTCTGGCTGAGCGAGTACGGATTGCAATGGGAAGGCAAACCCGGTCCCTAAAAAATGCCGTGCTGAAGTCGGATGTGTCGACCGAAAGCTGCAGATATCACAGCTACGGCGTAAACAGACACAACGCAACCACCGTCCTTTTCAGGGCGAACGAGGAAGAAGAAGAAGAAAGTCTGAAGCTTCTTGATTATAGTTTTAAATGTTTGTAATGTTTCAGAGTCATACATAGGACTAAGTGTACATACACACATTTATGTTCCATACAGAATCCAAAATAGGAGCAATAAATAGTAACAATGTACCTCACCAGGCATGAAACAGAAGATGACTAAGGACAGTTGGACATTGGGCAAACTACCTCGTCATGTTCAAACTTTAAACCAAAAAACTTCAGCAACACTTTTTTAAATTAATGACGAATACTGTTCTGTCCAACCTCTGATGTGTCATAGGGTTATAGTTAGGATATGTAGTGTGTTTATAATTTTAGACAATTTGTTCAATGGCTGCTATCTGTTTATGATATTATCCATCCTGGCCAATTATTGTATGCACATAAGGTAAATGAAAATGTCCAGATTATACGTGTGTGCTTTTTCTCTTTGTCCTAAAATGGATACTTTGTTGTTGTTTAAATAGGGCTGCTGAGCTTTTTGCTTTTTTGCAGCCAATACCAAGTTGAAGGCTCCTTGGTATTATCTACACTGTAGATCTAGGCTTTTCCTGTGGCTTTTCGGCCATTCTGAAACATATTAAGTCATGAGCTCCAGCTTGGGTTGCATTTAAAGGATCGTTACATCTGGTCCCACACTAGGAGTAAGAAGAGCGTGGCATACTGTGCATTCCCCGCCATTCAATGGAGCTCTCCAACTATGAAGAGCTAAAATACTGTGCTCTGGTTCTGGGCTCTCCCAAGGAATTGTCACATCCTGCACAGAGCCACTTCTCAGCTACTCTTGCCTATCATTGGGCCCATAGTGAGATCCTCCTGCATGCAGTCAACCAGGTCAAAACCAAAGAATCATGTCTGGGGCTCGTGACTTCTCCAAGCTTAGTGTGCAATGCTGGGTTATCAACAAGTTTCAAAACAGTGGGAATCGCTGGAAGTGTGTGGCTGTTTTCAAGATTCAATGAGGGTGTAATTAGCCACACAGACAGAGGTTCACTTCCACATATATATGTTGTAGCATTCTGCATAGCTGGTGGTCATATAAAGATGACTCCAGATATGCCTCCATGCATGCCTGGATACTTTAATCCCATAAATTAATAACAGTTGTGAGTATAAGCCAGTGGTACCACTCTGGGAGCTCAAGAAACATGAAACAACACTACCACCTTGCAGAAATACTTAAGAAAACAAATAATACCAAAAATATAAAAAAATGCAGCCAAAAAATATCAAAGGACAGCATTACAGTATACACAGATGGGTCCAAGGGAGAAGATGGCGGAATAAGAATATATATTCCAATATGGAAAAATGGCAAAAGGATATAGTATTACAGAAAATATGTCCATTTTCACTGCAGAGATGATGGCAATACTAAAAGTGCTCAAAATATTTTCTAACAACCTTCCCAAGAAACTAACAATTTAAACAGACCCTTTAGCAGCAATTCAAGCACTAAGAAACTTACGAGAATGCAATAGTCCTGATGTAGCGGAGGAGATATTTCTGGCTACTACATACCTATATTCAAGAGGATGTTCAGTTTTAATAGCTTGGGTACCTTCACATGTTGGCATAGAGGGAAATGAAAAGGCAGATAAAGTAGCCAAGAAAGGTAGATCTGATAAAAATCTAATAAATGTAGGGATGAGTAATCACAGATTAAAAGCTTAATTAAAGAAATAATAACAGATAAATGGTCAGCTGGATGGGATAAAAATCTGGAAGGAAGACATGCTTATAAACAGTTCAAGGCTCCAACAAGAAAATGTCAGTTATCTAGGGAATTGAAAATTTCCAGTAATAAGAAACTTCTCAGACTACACTGCTGGGAAAAAGATATTTCAGAATAAAAGAACCTTACTGTACAGAATGTCTTCAAGACAATAATACAGAACATTTCTTGCTAAAATGTAAGAGGTATAAACAACAGAGAATACCAATGTTAGATTATCTGCAGCTTACAAATTCACCCATAAACATAGAACAGGTGTTAAGAATAGACAGACCTAGGAACTACATAATATAGTTAAACAGTATTTAACAAGAACAAAAGTTAATAAATAGTAATAGGTGGGTAAATGACAGGTACAGTGAAGGTCTCGCAGTGTTCTTATAAAACATATTACTTATGACCAATGAAAGTTGAATAAATATCAAAGGATAACAAGTCTTTATGCACCGCCCAGTCAACCTTCTTGTTTGTGCTTGGTATTTTTTAATTGGTTTTATTTAACTTTTTTTGGGTGTTTTATTTGTGTGTTTGTTTAGCCTATTTTGATTTTCATAAACAGTTAGGCTAGATAATTTTGATTAGCCCTGTATACAATTGGACAAAAGATATATCAATTTCGCATATCGGCAATAGTATATTTTATTTGGTCTGAAAAACACTATATTTCCTAATTATAACCCTTGCGGGGTTGAACGAGATATTTTTCCATCATCAAATTTAAAAAAAAAAAAAGAACTGTCCTTCGAACAAAGGAGACAAAATTGTAAATCTTCATATCTACTGATGCTAACCCTTTCTCCTCATAGATTTTCCGAAAGTGTTTCAAATAATTGTGCTCGTTCTGGGGTGATGTTTTATTGATATCAATACTTCTGATATGGATTAAGATAACAACTGGCAATGGGTGTTTGAGTGTCTGCCTTGGAAAGGCAACTTCATTTGTCTCCAACTTGTCATCATCCGGCGCTGCTAACAAATTTGGTTCTCTTCCGTTGCTAACCTCCATGATTTATAAAGCCACTGAATCAATTAAAAAACAGACATTCAAGAATTGGCGGACATAAAGATTCTAATTATGCGGGAACATTTGCATATTTCCCGAAATAAATTATGCAGATTAAAAAGTAAATTATTTTTCATATTTTGCCGTAAAGTATAGCAAAACACATGCTCCATTTTACGTTAGCCATATCACAAAGCTGAATGTCCGAGTCTGTCTCATGCGTATTCTTTACGTATCGCGATATAGTTAACTGTTCCACCACTGATGAACTGTGCCAGGGGTCCCCAAAGTAATCGATATCGACATTTAGGGGGTCGATAAAACCCAGAGGGTCGATTCAACTTTGAGATTTACATAAACCATCTCGAAAACTTAAGTACTTTCAAGTACGTTTTGAGGACGTGGATAAAATACATGTACCTGTACCTGACTGGATTGTTACACCGTTTACTAGCCTATAGAAAATGCAGTCATTGAATCTCACCTACAAGATGAACTCACTGATGTGTGTATAGATCTCGTAGCTAAATCATTGTTCAAAAATAAAAGTCTCTGTGACTATTGGAGCAATGTAAATACTGCTACAAAATTGAGCGTGCTTTCACGATGTACTTACTTCCACAGGCGATGGTGCCGTTTGGTTGGACCTTGGTTCGATTCCCGGTAAGCCTATCACTTATATTTTCTTTTCTGTTGTTTGGTGTCATCCTTTATGTCCAACCTTTAGTTATTTATATAGTTATTTATTTACTGTTCACCGGACTCAGGTTGTCGAAGTGTATGAATGCTAATTGTACCTGTAGCACGCTGGTTGTACATACGACGGACGCATCCTCTCTCACGTCCATTTCTGCTAGTCCCACGTTTGATGCCAAACTCCAACTGTCTCAGCCTTGTTGATTCATCCATTGCAGTGTCATTATCCAGCAGGCGATCATTAAAAGCCCTTAGTATCTCTCCCTTATCCATGTCCAGTGTCCCTACTATGGGTGCTCTCGTGGCCAGTATGTCAGCTCTCATTGCCACGTACCCCCGCATGACCAGGACAGAAGATCCACACTAGTTTTTCAAGACTTGAGGCTTCTATTGATGTTTTCCATTCCTGTCGCAGCCATCCATTCTGAATTTTCCGAAGCATGGCTTGAGAGTCTGACAATATAACTGCCCTGGTTGATGGAGTTTCAGATAGCCACCTCAGTGGTGCAGTAACTGCCTTTACCTCCATTCTCATGCTAGAGGTTGTTGTCATGTAGGCTCCACTCTGTTCAGCGACGACCCTGCCTTTTATTCTTGCAGAGAAGCTCCATCCTGATTTCTCACCACGCACTACAGACCCATCAGTGTACACAAAGGCGTCATCATCCCCAGCATGATCACTTATCAGCTGATTAATCTCCAGCTCTACTTTTTCATTGCCCCAAGATCTGCACTCTCTGCCAAGGCTAATGATGACCTGCTGGTAGTTTATCCAGTTCTCCCCTGACTTACTCCACTCTTCCCTTTTTGATACATTTTCAACCCGGGTCACCTGACCAATCGTAGCCTCTGCCTGTGCCATCCATGATATCTTGATTCTTGCTCCTTTGATGTCAGCTACATTCTCATGTAGGGGGTGTCTTTTGTCGGTGGTTACCCGCAAATATGCTTGGTCTATACTTGCTGATAGGAAAGTTATATTAGTGACTGCATGTTTAAATTGTCTGAGTCGTTCACGGGTACTATATACCATAGTTGTATGGGTGTCGTGAGAATGATCTCAGCCAATGAAGCACTATTTTTGGGGTGCAAAATTGGCTAAGCGTCTGTGGTAAGTTGGGATTATATAAATATTTATAGGGGACTTAGTGTACTGACTGAGATCAGCTGTGAAGGTATCTGTATATAATATGTGTGGTGTGTTACAGATGACCTTACTTTGCTACCACATTTAGACCTCAATCAGACTTATTCTGGAATATTGTAATGACTATGTTGAATGTCTAGGGTTATGATATTGATGAAGTGTAAGTTCACAACAACAACAACAACAGACAGATAAACACTTTATTTAAGATTCACAACACTTTACAACACTATGACAAGCACATACATATACACTCTAGAAGACTAGCTTAAGTAAGTCAAGTGTTAACTTTTAAATTATGTATTAATTTCTTTCAAGAATAGATATCCTGATCCAACTACAGAGTGAATCAGGAATCACAATCAAATGTAAACACAATGTCTATGTACAAAAATTATACAAAGGATCTTTGTCCTGACATAGAATATTATTACAATATGTGTGTAGTGTTATGCTCTGGTATTAAGAGGTAATACTGGCTTTTGAAGCTATGTTGTTGTTTGTCATCACGACTTCATGTGTTTGTTAATGGTGGAAATAATCTTGAAGGGTTCACAGTTCTTTTTATTTGTAAAACAATAACTGTCCCTCTTGCTTTAGTATTACAGTCAAATTTTAAAGGTGGGTTATACAAGGGTGAGCTGCTCTGGCTGACGAATTCTTAACTTAGGTGTCTGCGGCAGGAAAACTGTCTCCTCTGCTCGCTTGCTTCTCAGTTATCTTGAAATACACCACTCGTCAATATCTTGGACAAGGAGTCTGCTGCCAGCCCGATGGATCCAGCAAAACTCAGACCAGGTGCTGCTCTAATACTTCTGTACCACGGTCCCTGAAATAAGAAGGTTGTACCTCCTTCTTCAGAACTAATATATAATATCTATTTCCACACTGAAGTACAGGACATTACAAACACAGAGTTCAGCGCTGTATGCCAACTACTAGCTTCTCATGTGACAATATACCAGTATTCCTCTCCCTAATGGTTACAACGCCTCTGCAATTCCAGCTGTACTTCCTTCTATACAATAAGATAGGTGTCATGTTACTAAATGGCAATCCCATATATGCCACTTCAGTTATACGCCTCTCTGACAAGCTTTTACATGGTGGAGCAATATCTAGGCTTTGCCTTCTGTTTGCTACTGAACCACACACATACAGACACAATTTATCAATTCATATTCAATTTTCATTATATATATATATATATATATATATATATATATATATATATATATATATATATATATATATATATATAGGAAATATGTCTCGTCTTACCACAATTCAAGGAAATATACACAAGTACGTTGACTGGCGACGAATTCTGGCACAATTTTGATCTGCCTTATCCCAGGCTTTTATTTAGAAAAATATTAGCTTGCTCTCAACGCACTGGCTTCTCATAAAGTTTATTTTCAAAACTGGCCCTGAACTGACGCTTCTATTTGACTATATCGAACGCTCTAACCAATGAGACCATGTTTACAAGAGCCTTTGAAAAATATTACCCATCCTACCGTAGCCATTAACAACCAACTAGTATTTGCAGTCCGACTAATCAGGTTTCGCCTTACATATTTCTACAGCCAATCAAATCGTATCTAACTTGTTGGCCTCATTCCCCTAAAGCAGTGTTGTTCAAACAGCCATTATGAGCAAATATGATCTTGTGCTGTCAGACAACCTCACTATAGTATTTTGGCTATAATTTATTAAGTACTAGACCATTTGCGTAACACATAACATATTCTTTGTCAGCAAGTCTTAAGGCACCCAAATATATAAGTTTAATGGGGCTAAGTGGCTTCGTTCAAAATATGTATTATTCTAGGATAGTCGTGTATTTGTTTTTTTATTTTTTCAAACCGCCACCTGTCCTGCCTTTTCGACTGTTCTGTCAGTATAAAGTCAGGATTGCAGACGTAAAACAGTATTGTGTCATGTTTCCTAATAAGCATTCAACATGTTTTTTAAAACCTTACCTCGTATCGTTAGTGTTTTTTATTACTGTTTATTTGAAAAAAACAGGATTGCATGCCTTTCGCGTTCACTTTTTAATCGCGAGACGACGTGGTTTTATTGCATGCGTTCCTCCGTGCATCTCTCTCTCTCTCTCTTCTAAGCCCGTCTGTCTTTTAGGTTAACGTAGTGTATATAATGACATTAATGTAATATTAAATCTAGGTCATTAAGCAGTGTGTCTATCAAGGTCGTCCAAGAAATACAGTACCAGTTTTATTTTTAGAAACGCGTTTAGTTTATGCAGTAGGCTTTTACTATCAAACGTGGAAGCGTTACAGTTATGCAGACGAAGTAGAAAAAGGGGATCTCGGGTTCAGTCATTATGGCGTTCTACAACGCAGGTGTACGCTATTGTGAAAGCCTAGTCTTTCACCAATCTTCTTTCTTTTGTATTTTTTCGTTCTACTTTACATTTATTTTCTAATTTATATATGTGGATTAGAATTTTTCACGACAAATTCTCCTCACTTAAAACAGACATCATATGTCAGTCCATAATTCTATATACACATAGAGAAATTTAATATTATTCCTGGTGATCACTGTGATTCTCATCACACGGATGGCGGCTTAGAAAATCAGCACCCAGGTTAGTTTTTCCAGAAATATATTCTATGCTGAACTGAAATGGCTGCAAAAGCAAAGACCATCGGAGTAACCTCGTATTTTCATGCCTAGCCTGCGCTAGAAAAGCCAGGGGTTTGTGGTCCGTTTGTAACTTGAATGCCTTCCCATACAGATAAATATTGAATTTCTTGATCGCCCATATTACAGCAAGACATTCTTTTTCGCTAGTTGAATAATTTTTTTCAGCTTTATTCAACTTTCTGCTAGCATATGCCACTGGGGTTAGTTCCCCATCCAGTGAATCTGACTTCTGTAACAGGGTAGCTCCCAAACAGATATTACTTGCATCCGTTCTCACAATGAATTCTTGACTTAAGTCAGGTAATTTCAAAATAGGTTTGCTTGTGAGCTTTTCCTTCAATTCTTGGTATGCTAATTCACACTGTGCTGTCCAGGTAATTCGATCCGGATTTCCTTTGCGTGTCAAATCAGTTAACGGTGCACATATGGAGTTAAAGTTTTTGATATACTTTTGGTAGAAACCACATAATGAGACAAAGGATCTCACGTCTTTCTTTGTTTGTGGCCTCGGGGCTTTTCTTAGTTTCTCCAAGTTCTTGGGGTCAGGAGTCATGTTTCCCTGATGGACTGTGTGTCCCAAGAATTCTAATTCTTTACATCCAACGCAACATTTAGTTGGTCGGGCTGTCAAATTTGCTTCTCTAAGTCGATTAAACAACATGTTCAGAGAGTCAATGTGTTCCTCAAATGTTTCTGTCGCTATAAGGATATCATCCATGAAGTTTGTTATACATGGATTATTCAGAGGATCCAACAATTTTCTCATCATTCTAGAGAAGACACTAGGCGCATTCTTCAATCCAAATGGCAATCTGTTAAATTCATAGTGTCCCTCTGAGGTACTAAAAGCTAGATAAGGTCTAACCTCAGGCTTTACCGGAATCTGATAGTATCCTTTGCTCAGATCCACTTTTGAGAAATATTTAGCTTTATTTAGCCTGGCAAACAACTGATTTGTATCCGGCAATGGATCCACCTGACCTTCTGTGATAGCATTCAGTCTCCTGTAATCTATACAGAGTCTATGTTCTCCAGAGGGTTTTCTTAAGAGCACCACACTGGAACTATACGAAGATTCACTGTGTGAAATGATTCCTTCCTTCAACAAATAGTCTATCTCTTCCTTCAAGGCTTTCTCCTTAGCGAAAGGAATCAAAAATGCTTTCATACATACAGGTGTTGGGTCTATAAGTTTCATGTCATATTCCAATAAGTTTGTATGCCCCGGACGGTCCGTTAACACCTCTGTATGATCATCCAAACCTGTTGCACTCTCTTCTTCTGATCCTTCGTTAAGTGTGTACTGATTTTCACCTGTGCAGCTGTCTCACAGGGGTGTAATGGATATTCATATGATGAAAGTGGTTCCTTTTTCATCTCCATTGCAATAGACAAGGTCAACAAATGTGTCTCTTCCTGATTTTCTCTTTCCAAATATTTCTTCAGGAGATTCACATGATAGATTTTTTCTTTCCCCTTCTTATCTATCTTATAATTTGTTCTAGACACCTTCTCTAGAACTGTATATGGACCTTGCCATCCAATTTGCAACTTATTCTGACTACCGGGTAGAAGAAGCAGTACCTTCTCTCCCACAGCCAATTCTCTGTCTTTAGCTTTCTTGTTGTAATAGGCAGCATGTTTTTTCCTGGCTTGTCTCAAATTTTCATTGGCAAGTTTCCAGCCAGTTTTTAAACGAGTGGTCAGCTCATTCACATATTGGTATGATGATGTAATATTTCCCTCTGCCTTTTCATCAGTCCACGTTCTTAACAGAGCTTCGAGTGGACCTTTTATTGGCCTTCCAAATAATAATGTTGCCAGGGCCATACCGGTTGAACTATGGGGTACCTCCCAATAAGCAAAGAGGGCGGCGTGAAGGTACTGGTCCCATGTATCTGGTTTTTCATGTGCCAACTTTCTCAGGATCGACATCAATGTCCCATTAAATCTTTCCACTTGGCCGTTTCCTTGGGGATGGTACAGGCTACAATGGAAGTGTTTGGCTTGAAAGACCCTGAACACTTCTTCGGTTAGTTTCCCCTTGAACTGAGAGCCATTATCAGTCAAGATTTGGTTGGGAAAGCCTAACCTTGTGAAAATTGTGAGTAATGCCTCTGCCACATGTTTAGAATCAATCGATGACAGGGCTACCGCCTCTCCCCACATAGAACAGGTGTCTACCAGAGTCAGAATGTAGCTGTTCCTCCTCTTGGTTCGAGTGAGAGGTCCCACAATGTCCACTGCAACTCTCTCAAAGGGTGTTCCCACTATGGGCATTTCCCCTAGAGTTGCTGGTGCAGTCCAATGCTTAGGTGCTACTCGTTGGCACTCTGGACAGGATTTTACATATCTTTTGATATCTTCAGTTATTCCTGGCCAGAAATAGTGACAAGCTATCCGCTGTCCTGTTGCGCTGATCCCCATATGACCACTGAAGGGAATCGCATGCCCTAGTTCCAACACTTTAGTCCTATATGAAGTGGGAAGGACCAGCTGTCCGTGACCATTGGATTCAGATCCAGCCTTCCTATAGATCAACTTGTTCTTCATATAAAATTCTCCCTTGCCTGGAGGTGTATGACATTTGGGCAATTTCTTGAAACACGGTTTGAGTGTTTTGTCCTCCGCCTGTGCCTTCCTCATCTCATCTGGATGAGTATTTATTGGATTATCCTCCTCCTTTTTAGACTGTGATCTGGTCTGCACTGTTGCCAATATCACAGGTCTCTTGGGATTCCCCAAGAAGACATATCTACACCCCAATATCAGAGGGTAGATTGGCTCATTTATCACTGCTGCTTTTGTGATTCCTTCCACATATCGCGTTTTCACATTTATCCGGGCGACGGGAAGGGTCATGGTCGCTACGTCCTTGGTTGCAGTTTGAATCTCCACTGTTTCTGTGGTGTATTGATCTGCCTGCACCAGGTGAGAACTCACAACGGAATCATAATCTAGACCGGTATCATATAAGCACCTTATGGTGACTCCATTACAGATGACATCTTCACACACTGGGGGGTGGTACGGTTCCTGTAGTTCCGCAGGTTTGACCTTTTTTCCCTTCTTTCCAGATGTCATAGCAGCACAATGAGGAGTTTTCCTTCTACAATTTTCGGTGGTATGATTGTCCATCCGACAATTCTTACACCACTTCCTTCCTTGGTTGAAAGATTTTCTTTCATCAAATTTCCTTTCATCGAATTGTGGGGTTTTATTTTTATTATTATACCGTGGCCTATCAAACTGGTGCTTACCTTTGTTCTGATCTCTATGATCAAATTTATTAAAGTTTTGTGGTGCCTTAAAAGTGTCTACCTGTTTCTTTTTATTACCTGTTACCTCTGCTTGAGCTGCTTGATATCTTTCAGCAACATTTAGTAACTCACCCAGCCTCTCTGCACCTTGTTCCATGAGAAACTTTCTCAGGTCTGGAGCCATGGACTCTCTTAGTTGTTCTATAAGGATCATTTTTCCTTAAGATCTTGGGTTTTCCCCAGAGAAGTCCATTTCTCCAAGTATGTCTCTAACCGTGCAGAGAACTGGTGATATGTTTCACCTGACAGTAGTTTAGCATTCCTAAATTTTTTTCTATAAAATTCTCCATTCTTTTCATATCTTAAGGGGCTGGACTACAGTGAAAACTAACTTTTGTTCTAATAACATTTTCAAACTTTTTATGTGCTCAATAGACACAGTGTATGTCCATGAACCGAATTCTACAGTTTATTTTGTTAAAAAGCATGTGGTTACCATGGTAACCAAAAAAAAAAACATCCGCCATTTTGGATTTTCACACATTTTCGAGAGCTAAAAACTTATGTTTCCCATTGACCAAACTTTACCACATTGCACACACATGTTGTGACTGACAATTAAAACAATTTGTCAGGGGCTTTTTTTGATAAGTTTAAAATTCTATTTTTAATGATTTTTTAAAAAAATACACTATATTTGTATGAAAAAAAAATGTTAAAAAAATTATATCAAAGCAAATTACCAAAATATAAAAAAAAGCCCCTGTCAATTTAAAGGTATATATGCATCCTACATGCATGCCAAATTTTAGACTGATCTATTAGATAGTTTGTAAGAAATAACATTTTTTGTTAATAAAATGTTAGTTTTGAGAAAAATGCATTTTAGTCACCGAATGACTTGTCTTGTCCAATATACTCCATTCTGGGGGGCTGAATGTGTTTAAAATTGTCCAGCACTATATGCTGCACCTCCTTCACCTTCCTGCAGCTCCTCCTCTTGCCGTTATCTTGCCTAATTTTTCTTTTCCTTCTACATGGTAACCAAAAAAACAACAACCGCCATATTGGGTTTTTCACCAATTTTCAAGACCAAAAATCTTATGTTTACCATTGACCAAACTTTATCAAATTGCACACACATGATGTGACTGGCAATTAAAACAATTTGTCAAGGGCTTTTTTGATAAGTTTAAAATTCTATTTTTAATGATTTTTTTTTAAAATACACTATATTTGTATGAAAAACAATGAAAAAAAAATGTTTTAAAAAATATATCAAAGCAAATTACCAAAATATAAAAAAAGCCCTTGTCAATTTAAAGGTATATATGTGTCCTACATGCATGCCAAATTTCAGATTGTTCTATTAGATAGTTTGTAAAAAATAACATTTTGTGTTAATAAAATGTTAGTTTTGAGAAAAATGCATTTTAGTCACCGAGTGACTTGTCTTGTCCAATATACTCCATTCTGGGGGCTGAATGTGTTTAAATTTGTCCAGCACTATATGCTGCACCTCCTTCAGCTTCCTGCAGCTCCTCCTCTCGCCTTTGTCTTGCCTAATTTTTCTTCTGTCCTTCTACCATGGTAACCAAAAAAAAACAACCGCTATATTGGGTTTTTCACCAATTTTCAAAAGCAAAAATCGTGTTTCCCATTGACCAAACTTTATCAAATTGCACCCACATGTTGTGACTGACAATTAAAACAATTTTACTCATGATTATTTTGATAAGTTTAAAATTCTATTTTTAATGATTTAAAAAAAAAAAAAACTATATTTGTATGAAAAAATATTTTTTAAAATATTTTTTTTTAAATTTATAAAAGAAAATTACCAAAATATCAAAAATGCAGATGTGTTAATTTAAAGATATAGATGTGTACTTCTCATGATTATTTTGATAAGTTCAAAATTCTATTTTTAATGATTTAAAAAAATATATATATATTTGTATGAAAAAATATTTTTAAAAATATTTTTTTTTAATTTATAAAAGAAAATTACCAAAATATCAAAAATGCAGATGTGTTACTTTAAAGATATAGATGTGTACTACATGCATGCCAAATTTGAGACTCCTCTGTTAGATAGTTTTAGAGAGAAATCGTGCATTTTCGGCACAAATGTGAAAATCATAGCATGGGGGTAGTGCCGACAATATGCTTTTTGATACATCAAATGCATTTTTTATGTTATAAAACCTTGCTCAATCGATTCCTCGATGATTATTTAATAAAATAAGCTCAAAAGTAAAAAATCGATATTTTGTACGTAAAATCCAGTTTTCATTGTAGTGGAGTGATATGTTTCACCTGACAGTAGTTTAGCATTCCTAAATTTTTTTCTATAAAATTCTCCATTCTTTTCATATCTTAACAAAAGAGCCTGCTTTAACATGTCATAATTTTCTTGATCATCTCTGCTCATCTTGGCGAAAACTTCATAAGCTGTACCACGAAGCCCTTGAGATAACTTTAAGCTCCACCTTTCTCTCTCTAACCCATACGTGGTAGCTAATAGTTCATATCTATTTAGATAGCTCTCAATATCATCGTTTTTCTCAACAAAATGATCTAGATGAAAATTCATAGCTGAGGTTGAGGCTCCCTGACTAGCAGTGGCATCGGAGGTAAAGGGACTAGCACCATTTTCAGGAGCATGGCCTTGAAATTCCAACTCCCTTAGTTGTAACTCATGTTCCCTTTGTAATCTCCTCTCCTCCTTTTCTGCTTCCCTTTCTGCAGCCTGTCTCCTTTCTTCTCTTTCTGTAGCTAGTCTCTTTTCTTCTCTTTCTGTAGCTAGTCTCTTTTCTTCTCTTTCTGTAGCTTGCCTTCTTTCCTCTGCCTCCAATTGTAACTTCTTAGCCTCAGCCTCTAATGCCCTGGCCTCTTTGTCAGCCTCAATCTGCAACCTCTTAATCTCCTTTTCAGCCTCTAACTTTCTTTCAGCCTCTTTTTCTAATCTTTTTTCTTCACGTTCAATAAATTTGTCACATTCAGTAGTGACATAGGCAATCATAACTTGCCCGTCCATTCCCAACTCTTTAGCAGCCTGCATAGCAGCAGATCGAAATTTTGCCAGGTCCGCCATTTTCTAACAGGCAACTTTATACAATGTTTAACCAAACACTTCAATCTATGACTAATTAAACTAAGGACAACCACAAGCACTGAGAGCTCAACCTTATTTTTCCACCCAAAAATACCTTTTTAATTTTTATAATTTCCAGAAGTGAATTACTCCCAATATATATGCTAGGGGAAGGTTCAATATCCCAGGAGCGAGACCCCAATATATGTGGTAAGTTGGGATTATATAAATATTTATAGGGGACTTAGTGTACTGAGTGAGATCAGCTGTGAAGGTATCTGTATATAATATGTGTGGTGTGTTACAGATGACCTTACTTTGCTACCACATTTAGACCTCAATCAGACTTATTCTGGAATATTGTAATGACTAAGTTGAATGTCTACGGTTATGATATTGATGAAGTGTAAGTTCACAACAACAACAACAGACAGATAAACACTTTATTTAAGATTCACAACACTTTACAACACTATGACAAGCACATACATATACACTCTAGAAGACTAGCTTAAGTAAGTCAAGTGTTAACTTTTAAATTATGTATTAATTTCTTTCAAGAATAGATATCCTGATCCAACTACAGAGTGAATCAGGAATCACAATCAAATGTAAACACAATGTCTATGTACAAAAATTATACAAAGGATCTTTGTCCTGACATAGAATATTATTACAATATGTGTGTAGTGTTATGCTCTGGTATTAAGAGGTAATACTGGCCTTTGAAGCTATGTTGTTGTTTGTCATCACGACTTCATGTGTTTGTTAATGGTGGAAATAATCTTGAAGGGTTCACAGTTCTTTTTATTTGTAAAACAATAACTGTCCCTCTTGCTTTAGTATTACAGTCAAATTTTTAAGGTGGGTTATACAAGGGTGAGCTGCTCTGGCTGACGAATTCTTAACTTAGGCGTCTGCGGCAGGAAAACTGTCTCCTCTGCTTGCTTGCTTCTCAGTTATCTTGAAATACACCACTCGTCAATATCTTGGACAAGGAGTCTGTTGCCAGCCCGATGGATCCAGCAAAACTCAGACCAGGTGCTGCTCTAATACTTCAGTACCATGGTCCCTGAAATAAGAAGGTTGTACCTCCTTCTTCAGAACTAATATATAATATCTATTTCCACACTGAAGTACAGGACATTACAAACACAGAGTTCAGCGCTGTATGCCAACTACTAGCTTCTCATGTGACAATATACCAGTATTCCTCTCCCTAATGGTTACAACGCCTCTGCAATTCCAGCTGTACTTCCTTCTATACAATAAGATAGGTGTCATGTTACTAAATGGCAATCCCATATATGCCACTTCAGTTATACGCCTCTCTGACAAGCTTTTACATGGTGGAGCAATATCTAGGCTTTGCCTTCTGTTTGCTACTGAACCACACACATACAGACACAATTTATCAATTCATATTCAATTTTCATTATATATATATATATATATATATATATATATATATATATATATATATATATATATATATATACATATATATATATATATATATATATATATATGTCTCGTCTTACCACAATTCAAGGAAATATACACAAGTACGTTGACTGGCGACGAATTCTGGCACAATTTTGATCTGCCTTATCCCAGGCTTTTATTTAGAAAAATATTGGCATGCTCTCAACGCACTGGCTTCTCATAAAGTTTATTTTCAAAACTGGCCCTGAACTGACGCTTCTATTTGACTATATCGAACACTCTAACCAATGAGACCATGTTTACAAGAGCCTTTGAAAAAATATTACCCATCCTACCGTAGCCATTAACAACCAACTAGTATTTGCAGTCCGACTAATCAGGTTTCGCCTTACATATTTCTACAGCCAATCAAATCGTATCTAACTTGTTGGCCTCATTCCCCTAAAGCAGTGTTGTTCAAACAGCCATTATGAGCAAATATGATCTTTTGCTGTCAGACAACCTCACTATAGTATTTTGGCTATAATTTATTAAGTACTAGACCATTTGCGTAACACATAACATATTCTTTGTCAGCAAGTCTTAAGGCACCCAAATATATAAGTTTAATGGGGCTAAGTGGCTTCGTTCAAAATATGTATTATTCTAGGATAGTCGTGTATTTGTTTTTTTATTTTTCAAACCGCCACCTGTCCTGCCTTTTCGACTGTTCTGTCAGTATAAAGTCAGGATTTCAGACGTAAAACAGTATTGTGTCATGTTTCCTAATAAGCATTCAACATGCTTTTTAAAACCTTACCTCGTATCGTTAGTGTTTTTTATTACTGTTTATTTGAAAAAAACAGGCCTGCATGCCTTTCGCGTTCACTTTTTAATCGCGAGACGACGTGGTTTTATTGCATGCGTTCCTCCGTGCATCTCTCTCTCTCTCTTCTAAGCCCGTCTGTCTTTTAGGTTAACGTAGTGTATATAATGACATTAATGTAATATTAAATCTAGGTCATTAAGCAGTGTGTCTATCAAGGTCGTCCAAGAAATACAGTACCAGTTTTATTTTTAGAAACGCGTGTAGTTTATGCAGTAGGCTTTTACTATCAAACGTGGAAGCGTTACAGTTATGCAGACGAAGTAGAAAAAGGGGATCTCGGGTTCAGTCATTATGGCGTTCTACAACGCAGGTGTACGCTATTGTGAAAGCCTAGTCTTTCACCACTCTTCTTTCTTTTGTATTTTTTCGTTCTACTTTACATTTATTTTCTAATTTATATATGTGGATTAGAATTTTTCACGACAGCGTCCTTTCACGATGTACTTTCACAGCAAGGCGATTGCGCCGTTTGTTTGATCCTAGGTTCGATCCTCGGTAAGCCTATCACTTATATTTTCTTTTCTGTTGTCTGGTGTCATCCTTTTTATCCAACGAGTTCCTGTTAATTACCTTTTTTTGTTTATTTACAAAGTCGAGGAACCTTATTGTTCAGAATATCTTCAAGACAATAATATAAAGCATCTCTGGTTAAAATGTGAGAGGTACGAACAACTGAGAATCCCAATATTAGATTATTTGGAGGCTTAAAATTTATCCATAATTCCGCCTAGGCCAGTCCCAAGCCCGGCTGGAAAAAGGAGGATGGCGGCCTGCGTGGAGGCCGTAAGGAGGCAGCCCCTCCATCATGCAAAGGCACAACAGGCCAATCACCTGTTAAAACACGATTGCAGAAATGCAAGAGAGAAAACCGGACTGATTATAAAGGCGACGAACTGGAACGGACTACGACTTATGGAACTTGGAATACAAGGAGTATAAATGGGAAGGAAGAGGACTAGTGCAAGAGATGAGGAACGCAAAACTAGAAATCCTGGCTTTAACGGAAACGAAGAAAAAGGGACAAAGAGTTACGGATCTCGATGGCGACACGCTGCTCTGCAGTTGTGTCCCCACATCTGAAAGAGCTAAAGGCGGCGTGGGTTGTATTGTGGCAAAAAACCAAAAGGGTAGTATCAAGGAATGGAACTTTGTCTCGGAACGCATTATGGTCCTAAAACTAAAAGAAGGAGAAATCATAGTCAACCTTGTCATTGTGTATGGACCAAATGAAGATGAGCGAGCAGAGGTCAAGGAGGAATTCTTCGAGTTGTTTCAAATGACAGTGAGCGACTGCCTAGATGAGATTATCATGCGCTCTGGCGACCGGGTGATGCAGGATCAAACCCGGGCGACGGCATTTGAGGATTTTTCGTCGACCGGGATTTGGACTGGATTAACTCGAGACCTGGCGAGGACATTTGAAGGAGTGTCGTCGACCAGGGATTGGCGGCTCCTGAGCCGACCCAGCTCTAATGGGTACCTCCGAAATCGGCGAGTATCTGCCTGAATGGCGAGGGACACCTGTCTCTGTACAAGAAAAAAAGGGATACTCACGTAAAATCAATGTCAGGTTAGACATTAATAATGACCTGAGATTTCGCCTCGAGTATTAGCGGGCGTACGGAAAAAAAAATCATGCGCAGAGATTTCAATGCTAGATTTAGAAACGACCATGCCAGATGGGGTGGAGTTATCGGAAGATATAGAGAAGATACTCTTAATGACAACGGAAAGCGACTCCTTAGATTCTGCATTGAGCAAAATCTGATCATTACAAACAAAAAGTTCCTCCATAAGCGCAAACATGAATACACTAGATGTGAACCAACACAGAATGAGAAATCCGTGATCGACTATGCCAAAGTTCGAAAGAACTCATTCAAGTATGTCCGAGATGCTAGAGTCTGGAGGGGGCCAGAGATTGGAAGTGATCACTACCTGCTAACAATTAAAAGAACAACTGAAAGAGTTGCTCGGCCTAGGAATTGCTTAACTTCGCGCAAGAAGCTAAGTAAACGAACAGGAGAAATGAGCATTAAGACCAACAAGCTGAGAGAGCCAGAAGTTAAGACCAGATATCAGGCGCTTATTATGAGAAACACAGAAGAACAACCTGATGACCCGGAAACCCTCTGGCTTAAATTCAAGGACATCATAAAGACAGCTGCAGCTGAAGCATGCCGTTAAGTCCGACTTGGGAAGAAAGATGACACCTTGGTGGACAGAGGAAGTTAAAGAGAAAATAAGAGAGAAGAAAAAGGCATGGAAACAATACTTAGGAGCTAAAAACAAAGCAGGAAAAACAGAAAAATATAGAGAATGTGATTCTCAGAACAGAAGCAAAGAACAAGGTGCTAGCAGCAAAACAGAAGTCCTGGGAGAAAAGCTAGAAAAAGATGCTCAAGAAAAACAGAAATTGTTCTACAAGACCCTAAAGAACATGAGGAAGGAAAAACAGTGCCCTCTTAAAATTTATAAAGGACAAGCAAGGCAAATTGCTTACTGCCTCAAAGGAAGTAATGGAAAGATGGAAAGAATATTTCTCAGAACTCCCTGATGGTGAGCAAGGTCAGGCATCAGAAATGATAACCACCAGCACAGAAGAGAAAACCAATGATGGTGAAGATGGCATAAAGATAGAAGAGCTTAATGCAACACTGGAGAAAATCAAGATGGGCAAAGCAGCAGGGCATGATGGAATAACACCAGAAATAGTTAAGTACATGGGAGCAGCAGGCGATCTATTACTCCTGAGGGTCCTTCAAGCAGCTTGGTGCAACAAGACCAGACCAAAGAATTGGGAGATTGTCATCATACCGATTTTTTTTTTAAAGGGTGACAACCGACAAAGTGGAAACCATAGAGGCATATCCCTTCTCAGTGTCCCTGGTAAAATCTACTCTATAATCCTGAAGCAGAGACACAGACACTTAGCTGAGCCACAGATGGATAAGGTCCAGTGTGGCTTCCGAGCAAACCGAAGTACTCAAGACCTAATCTTCACACTCAGACAGCTGAGTGAAAAGGCCCTTGAGTATAAGAGCGAGATCCATCCTTGTTTCTTAGATCTGGAAAAAGGCGTTTGACAAGGTCCCTGGAGCAAACTTTGGGACTGTTTGGCAAGGAAGAACATTCCAGCACCTCTGATTCATGCTATACAGAGCTTCTACAAGTCTTGCAGAAATTATGTGAGGACGGCAAACCTTAAGTCAGAAGAGTTCTGGTGTAAGACAAGGTGATATCTTGTCGCTTTATCTATTCATACTCCTCGTGGACGATGTCATCGACGCATGTAAGGAGAGAACAAGAAAGTATTCAGTGGGGTACTGGAAGATGAGACAGGTCTGTATCTGAGAGCTGGCATTTGCTGATAATGTTACCCTGATTGCTAAATCAGAGGCACATCTTCAATCTAACCTGCAAGTCTGGAAGGAAGAGCTGGAGAAGAGATGGATGATCATAAGTAGCTCTAAAACAAAAACCATGTTGATATCACGAGAGGAAAGAAGGCATCATATTAAGCTGGGAGAATAGGTCCTGGAGCAGGTCAGCCACTTTAAATACCTCGGAGCTGTCATAGACCGGAAGGGAGACATCAAAGAAGAGTTGGCTACCCGAAGAGCAGCAGCTGGGAGACTTTTTCAGCCCATAAATCGAAGATTTCTCAGCAAAAGAGAAGTATTGACAAATAAAAACATAAGAATATCGTGAAGAGTGTAATTAGAGACAGGCTTAAAAAGGACACACGCGCACAAAAAATAGCCCTTAAACGTGGTTCCCAAACAGTGTGGCGCACCACACTGGTGTGGCGCTCCACATTGGTGTGGCGCGGGAGAATGGCAAGTGTGGCTAAAAGATTAAAAGACAATCAAGGATTTAGAGAGATTTCAAATAATTAATATCTTCTTCTTCTTTCTTCCATCCTTAGCCACCGACCGTCAAAGCAGTCAGTGGCCATTACGCCTAGTGGCGTCTTAGGGCAACAGCAGATAGGTTTTCTTTGCCATTGTTTCCCATCACGCCTAGTGGCGTCTTTAGGGCAACGGCAAATCAACCCATTTGCTGTTGTTTCCGTAATCGAAGTGACTGGCAAACGGGTGATCAGCCCGTTGAAAAATAATTAATATGCCAAAAATAAATATGACTGTCATGTGTGTGGCCCAGAGAAAAACGTTTGGGAACCACTGCTTTAAACTGACACAAGACAGGAAGGCCTTAACCAGTTCTTGATGAAAGCTAACGCTCCACAGTGGGGGGAGAGGTTGGCGATGATGGATTTTATTTACTTTATTTATGTGCTGCATCTTCCCTCTGGTGTTATTAGTAAGCCCATGTTATTACATTTATGGACGTTTTTCAGAACCGGTCATTTACTTTACGCTGTATTCCGGATAATTGTGTTTTCCTTTGAAATTACCATTAATTCTGTCCTGATTATTATAGCTTAAGAATTCCCCCCTCTGTCCACTTTACGTCACTATTAATGGCTCACGAGAATACGTTCAGTTTCCGTTAAAGGCAGTATTGAATAAAGGGGAAAAACAGAAAGAGGGAGAAACATTATCACAAATGTTTTATTTTATTTTCGTCCAGACAATGGCACGACTGAAACACACGCGCGCACATACGCGACGATCTTGTTGAAAATGGGGTTGATCTGGGTTACACTGTCTACGAGCTTCCGCAAATAATTTTCTTTTTGGTCTGTTTTTAAGTCGAACTAAACCTTGAGACGAAGTAAAAGAATTCGGAACATCCGTAAAAATGGGCAAAAATGTGAGAATATAAGGTCCCGTTGACTGAACCACAGAATAGCAGAAGTTGTCGTCAAGTCTTTCCCAACGAACCTCAAGTCGAGTCTCAAGACTCTTAGTACACGTCTCAGGTCGAGTCGCAAGTCCCTAACACTGGCTTAAAGACGATTCATAAGTCGAGTCCCGAGTCTATCCTCATTTTAGATCTAACACTGTTTATAGCCACAATCGCGCTTTATCGAACAATCACATCGATCACTACAAATAATAATGAAAAATATTAATATATATTTTAGTACTTTTACTATTTTATTTACTGACTTTTTATTCGGCCAAAGTTATTTTTCAGTATAACATTTTAGAAATATTATCCTCTCAAACATACTGCCCAATGGAATGGATGGAATGATACACTTGACCAGCACTAAATCTTAAGTTTAAGCGAATTTACAGGTGAAGGGCACATGCTCTATTTTTTCCTGCAAATAAATGCGCGCGGTATTTTTCTCAATAAGGCGGGATGGTAATGTTTACATAGCCAAAGAATATTATTTTTCTGACGGTCGCTGTGTCTCGAGATGTTTGTCTAGCAACAGTGTCCGATTATTCCTGCTAATATGAGGTAAAATGTATTTGCACAATTGAATTCTTGTATTGTTTGGGTGATATCGCTTAACACAAGAGCATTTTTTGTCCTAATTAATAAAGAGTGCATTATGAATGAGACAGCCAGTCGTTTCACCAAAAATTGGGAACTCTCGAGTCGAGTCGAGTTGTAATGGTTACATAGTAAGTTGTCTCGAGTCGAGTCGCTGTCGTGACTTTAGTCCGACTCGAGTTGGAGTCGATTGATTCGAGTTGATACCACTGCAGAATAGAAGACAGAATTAGTAACGTTTGGCAATGTCTCTCAGTTAGTTATTGACACGTCGCGGGCGTATTGGTTGGCGTGATGAGAAAAATATTTTTTATTGAACCATCAATAGTAGACAGGAAACAAAAGAACACTTGACACGGCGGAGCGTGCGCTTGTATGAACTTTGTCGTCTGCAACTATTCTGGGTCATGCATTCACGAAAATTTTATTTTTTCGGTGCATATATTTTGCCGAGAACTACGATATTGTCCTATTTCTGGAAGGCTCACTATAGTTTGGATGAGCAACGGTTTCGTCAACTAACAGTAAATCTTGCTGTCCCGGACAAAAATCCTACGACTGGGCACACCACTTTAGTCGAGGGGTTGTGGGGTGCTGTAAGGAGAGCTCAGCGTGCAAGGGCAGTCGTATTTCGTTGGTGTCGCTGGCAGTCCTTTTCAGGGCCTCTTCATGTTAGCAGATAGATAATATTAGTCATTTTCTATATTATTTTTTTTTTAAATCAGCGCTGAACAAGCTAGTAGTTCATGTCAGGACTATCCCTCTTCATGGCTTCGTCCAGCTAGCTAGTAGATGCTAGTAGTCCTTTTTCAGGGCTAGTTTTTAATCAACATTATACTTCGGTAGACAGTTCACTTATTTTTGAATTGCAATTACGCTCTGATAACTGATGGTCTAGGTCAGCGTGGTTGTCACGGTAGGAACAGGCTATTTCATGGTGGAGGAACTCTACTATGCAACATGTCTGGAGAAAAATACTATAGCACATTATGTGTTAACACGCAAAAAATACGAACAGCACAGAAAACCACTAATGGAATACTTGAGAACCCAAAACTCGACATCACTGTCACTGGAAAATGTACTGAAAGTTGACCTACCCAGGGAGCTACACAACATAATTAAATTTTATATTACCAGAACAACAACCAACATATAACAACTAGAACAAATTAGAATGACAAGGAAAACAAACCAAAAAGTCAATTCAATATCAGTAGAAGAATTATATTTAAAAAAAAAGAAAAATAAATTAATTTAAAAAAAACAAACAACAAATAAAAACCACCAATTCAAAACCAACAAAAGCCCAGCAAACAAAAAGATGTCAATAGCGAGAGAGAGAGAGAGAGAGAGAGAGAGAGAGAGAGAGAGTGAGTGAGAGAGAGTGAGAGAGAGAGAGTGAGTGAGAGAGAGTGAGAGAGAGAGTGAGTGAGAGAGAGTGAGAGAGAGAGAGTGAGAGAGAGAGAGTGAGTGAGAGAGAGAGAGAGAGAGAGAGAGAGAGAGAGAGAGAGAGAGAGCAACATGGTATCATGGAAGAAGACACATTACAGGCACCATAGACATTAAACTTTGCCACAACAAACGGCAGATAAATTACAGCTTGGAAGAGCCAACACATAAGAAAAACAACAATATGCAATGATGAACACTATATACCCAAATTATAACCCACATGGGGTTGAAACGGGTATCCCTTGCACAGAAAATACACCAGTTTTCAAGTGCGGGGGTAAAAAACCAAACCAAATGTATGAATGTTCCCATGCTCCAGTGGGAGTTTAATTAGTCATTTGAGTTGTTGTGAGTTGGGTATGCTTGCCTTGTAATATTTAAGCTACAAGCGATGTTGTGAGCAGAGATTAAAACAAGCTGTTAGCTATAGATATGCGTGAATGAAGCTCAGTGGAGTGTTGAAGGTTTTCATGTGTTTGGTGAATACGAAAAAAAAAGGGGTCAGTAGGAGAGAGATGTGTGTTGTGTGAGTAGACAAGAGACAGCGAAGAGTGTAGAGAAGAGAAGGGTGGATGTTGCACTGGTTCTATGAAGTAGCCTATTTTGTGGCTGTAGTTATTCCGAGGATCAGAGTGATTGTAGAATACTGTGACGGTACGTCGTACTTTGTGCGTGTGCTTTTGTGCGCTCTCTCACTCTTTAATCCACTCCGGCAGTATCACTTCTTTTTCTTCATTTTTCTCTCACTGATCATCGTTTTTTTTTTGGCATAATTTGTGCCTTGTCATTCATTTTTGCTCTCTACGTTGGATCAGTAGAGTTAAGTTTCTAACACTTCACTCTTCGACTGTTTGTGTTACGCCAGGTTTATTGACCCGGGCAGCGATAATATTTTATCACGTATTATCAGGCTGACCATCTTTTCAAAGCGACTGTGCCTGTTTATTCAAGCTTGCATTGTGCACGGTCTATGAATAGAACCCCATATTGTGTGGCTAATCTGGCGGAGATCCGTCTAGCGAAACACATGTGGTAATGCGTAATTTGTTTCCGCTTTGACCATCCCTGTGTGTAATTATCTCAGATAATCAGTCTGGAAACTCAAGATTTGTAGACGTTACGCCAGGAACACATGGTCACAATATGGTGAAAGGCAGATAGGTGCAACCGGAAGTCTTACGCAACGATATGACATTACTGTAAGAGGTCACACATGGATATTAAATTTAATATTGTGAAACACGTGAAGGTATTATTTTTCGAATTTGAAAACGCCCCTAACCACGTAGTGCTGAACGAGGTTCGATTGGATTGGTTCATTTTGAGGAGCTGAAATATACAATGTATTTTATTGGCACACTAGTCGGAAGTGCAATCTGTGATTTGCACTAAGAATTGAGAATATAGTGTGATGAAAACACAGACACAGATCACACAGAGGAACTGCAGCGCACAAGTCATATCAGCGACTCCCAAAAGCCAGAAAGAAAGAGGAGACATTGGACTTAGAAATTCCACAACATAAGTAACAGATCGAGTATTGGGAAACTTTGGAATTCACAAGTAAACCCGCATTTTTAATACAAGACTGGAAACTTAAAAGGGCCAGGACTTTAATTAACAATACTGGAATCCTAGGAATTTGACCACAAGTCATAGAGGAATTAAACAAAAGTTTTCCCAGGCCCAGGTGATTTTACAGAACATCCGCCGTCAGAGGAATTAACTCTAATTTCCCAGACCAAGTCATAGAGGAATAAAGGAAAAGTTTTCCCAGGCCAGGATTTCGCGGAACACCCGCCGTCAGAGGAATTAACTACAATTTCCAGACCTACGTGATTCGTAGCTTCTAATACAGAGCTGTGTCCAGTCTAAATCTGTGCAAGGAGATTGTGTATTCCCAAAATTTTGGGGTAAGTGTAAACAATTTATTTACTAATGTAAATTCTACAGGTTTCTTGCTAAGTGGTTATATACAAGGCTGGCAACTTCAACATATGAAAATAGTAAAAGCATAAACTGTTACTGCAAGAGCTGGGGATTGTTTCTGACTAATTGTGCGGGGAAACCCGACAACAGAGCGACCCCAGACTCCGACGGGAGTAGTGGTGAGATATGTGCCTAAGGTGTAACATATTATCTTGTGAGATTTATGTACCTTTTTTAATTGTAATTCAGGCAAATCATTATTCACGCACTCCAGACGCAATTTCCTAGTTAACACCCAGAAGGATATTGGTGAATTTTCATCATATTCCCTAGTTACACTGTGTGCTCGGGAATTTAATTCTTCTGAGAGGTTAACATTGGTGGGTGAAGCGCATGACAATGTTAGTTTGCGGCGAACAAATGTACTTAGCAGGCATTTTTTTCTTTCTATGTGTCTTAAGTTCGTGGTTACAAGCCATCAGACGATTTGTGGTACTAACGCCGCTAGTGTGAGAGAAAATCATCCACCCTAACCACCTACAGTGGAAGAGAGTGTGGAGAAGGCTGTCGTCATCACAGAATTGAAGAACCACAGCTGCAGGACTCCCTTGTAAAAGTTAAGTGCTTGTAAAAAGGCACCAGCAAAAAGGACTTTTGATAAATTTTCACCCTAAATCTCAGTGAAGAGAAAATTTGATTCCAATATAAAATTCACCAGCATTTTATTTATTTTAAACCGTTAATACTAATTTATTATTAAATTTGTTACCTGTTGTTTTAAAAACTTAACAATCATAGTCGAATCAGTTTTTTTATATGTATGAAAGCAAACGTATGAGCCAGAGTCTTTAATATATATATATGTATAAATACCTGGACATATATTTACTTCTAAACAGAGCTATACCTTATAAGAGGAATTTCGTTGGATTACACCAACTGAGGGCTTGAACGGGCTAAAAACCATTGCTTAAATCCTTCATAAAAGGCGACGGACCAGATATAATGCGTTAACAATTGTTAAGCCCAATGCAACGTTGTTCGTGACTTCTGAAAATATCTTGTGAAAGCTCCCGTAATGTAGAAGTGTCATTAATCTTCTATCTACATCTCTGCCCAGAGTAATCTTGCGCGCAGGTAGATACATTGGAAGCCAATAGTAGATACCGGTACTCTTGAGTTTTGGTCACTGTTTAGACTTACCATAATATTTTGTTCTCAAACCGGGACAATTTCGAGAGTTTGCTCGAAACAGAAAGTGAGCACCTTCTATGCGATTTTAGAAAGAGAGAAGTATATTCAGCTAAGTACTTATGATTCAAAAAGGCTAAGTAATGGAGTGGTTAACAATAAACAACAATTATGTAGTAATAATTTTTAATTTTAACCAAGAACTACTTATTCGGAGTAACCAGGAGGACATGCACACCATCATAGCTGGTAGACGCTGGAGTTGGGTTGGCCACGTCCTCAGAAAGGACCCTGATACCATCACAAGAACAGCCATGCTATGGACCCCCGAGGGAAAGCGAAAGAGAGGCCGACCAAAAACAACTTGGCGGAGAACTGTGGAAGCTGAGATGCAAAGAATGAACCACAGTTGGGGCACTGTACGAAGGATGGCCGCCGACCGAGCAAAGTGGAATCAATTTGTTGCTGCCCTACAAGACGCCACCAGGCGTGATGGCCGCTGACTGCTTTGACGGTTGGTGGTTATGGATCAAAGAAGAAGAAGAATTTTTAATTACTCTCAACTGAACATAACTTATTATTTAAAAGTTATTAATATTTATCACTAGCGTGAACTTTCTTTAAAAATTCTTTGTTATTTTTAATCGCGTCGAAAAATTCACTACAATTTAGTTCACAATTAACTATGCAGCGCAATAAAGCTTTTACAGTTGATTCAGCCATTCTGCCTCTTTCTTTAGATCATATGTTATTCATTATTGAGAATATCCTCTCAACAGGTGCAGATGTGCCAGGCAGGCTGAAAATGTATTCTATAATTTGGACAAGATTGGGCAATGAAATGTTTTTCTTTGAAATGACTGAATAGTTTGTCCATTTTTCTTCGCAACTTGTAGGCCATTTTTCCAAATGTCATACTTTGCAGACCAAAAACCTTTTGCAATCACCACTTCATCAAACAGTTCATCCAAGTTTATTGCACTATTTGCAAGAGTTTCATTAATTTGTTCACCTGATGCTTCAATTTCAGACCATGTTAATTCATTGTTGTTTATCCAAATAAAAGATTCTGCTCCACCAAAACTGTTTTCCCATAGCTCAATGTAAGAAAGACATCGGTCATAAAATTTTGTAAACTCTTGTAGGATTGTATTAATATTAATACTTCCATTATTTTCCAGTATTCTAAAAAGCTTTTTTGCTTCTTGAGGTATAAATTTATTCACCTTGTGAAATAAAATATGATGTTAATTTTTTCCAAATAACCGGGACAAAATGACAAACTGGCCGGGACGCCGGGACTATACCTTCAAACCGGAAGAGTCCCGGTCAAACCGGGACAGTCCCGGTCAAACCGGGACGTATGGTAAGCCTATCACTGTTGGACCACTACTGCAAAGCAGGGGAGGCAATCCGTGACAAATACTCGCGATTTGCTGTGCGTCCAATGATTGTAATGACCCTGCGCCCATTGTGACTTATTTGTGAGATAATAAATTTATGGAGATTGAACTGGTTGTTGGAGTTGGTGTACAAGTATTTCTACCTAGGCAGTGAGCTAGACGGGCGGTGTATGACTATTTCTCGATCTTCTACATCAACCCTCATACACCCTACCCGTCACAGTGGTCCAACTGCAGTCCCGCGGGCCAAATGTGGCTCGTGTAAATGTAAAATTGTTTTGTGGCCTGTGCTCATATAAAACAGATTTTTTAAATTATATTGTATAATTTATAGTTCTGAGATTCGACTCAAAACGTCCGGAGCAAAACAACGTGTCACTGCCTGCAGTCAGCGTCCGAAAGTTCGATTGATATTGATACTCTGGTCACTAATCCCCCCCCCCCCCCCCCCTCCCCAAAACGACCAAAACTCCCCATTAGGAGGTAAGAGTAAAACTAAAATTATTTCAATAGAAATTCATTGCGCATTGTAATTTGTATTGTATTTTATTTTTAATTTCGCACTTTTCTGTTTTCATCCATTTTTCATTTATCTTTTACTTTAAATAATTTGTTTATCATAAATGACCCGCGGACTTTACATTTTTGGTTTATGTGGCCCTCGGGGTAGAATAAGTTGGAGCACCCTGGTCTAGGTTGAAAGAAGGGATGTACTTAAAGTACGAGGCACCAGGGGCGGATCCTTCCTTTGACAGGCACCACAAAACACAGTATGCTTGCAAGTAGATTTTTAAACAGTCCAGTACTGTCATCATAGTGTCCGGTGGCACTCCCTCCTGGCTGACACCCAGAGCGGACCGCCCCCTCGCTACCCTTAGTACATTACTGGTTGAAAGGACCGTGCCTCGCCACATGAATTCAAAAATATCCTGGAAAATGGTGGGTTTCGTCGTTATGCAGAGCAGTTTTCGTAGTATTTGATGGAATTTATAAAAAGAGGTGTCAGACAAGGTTGTGTGCTGTCCCCCTGCCTATTTAATTTATACACCGAAAAAATTTTCAAACAGATACAGGAAATACCAGGACTGAACATCAGTGGAAGGTCAATAAACAACCTTAGATATGCAGATGATACCGTGTTGTTAGCTGAAAGCGAACAGGAGTTACAAGAACTAGTGAAGCAAGTGAACAGTAGGCTATAAGTCATGAATATGGAGTCGACATTAATATTGAGAAAACAAAAACTATGATAATTAGCAAAACAGACGATAAACCCACATTTAAGATAAGCGTAAATGGGAAAATCCTGGAACAAGTCAAGAGCTACGTATATCCTGGGGACCCAAAGATGCAGCAATAGAGAATGCAGTCAGCGACCCATAGCTTGACTGCTTGCATCAGAGTCAGCGAACCAGAGCTGACTAAGACCCTACTCCACCTACACGTGGTAGTCCTGGAAACAGTCTGCATCACTGCAGTCTGGCTGAGAGAGTAGGGATCGCAGAGGGAAGGCAAACCCGGTCCCAAAAACTGCCGTGCTGAAGTCGGATGTGTCGACCGAAAGGTGCAGATATCACAGCTCCGGCGTAAACAGACACAACGCAACCAACGTCCTTCTCAGGACGAACGAGGAAGAAGGAAATATATCTTGGTCATATAATAACAGAAGATGGCAGATGTTGTCGTAGATTTCCGATAGGAGAATTAAGACTAGGTTTGGTCCCTTCTGAATAGGTTTGAATAGGTGATAGACTCAGTGAGAGTTAGTGAAAGGTAATAGAATTTCCACACACGTGAGATGATAGATTTTGATATAGTGGCTGTCTCTGAAAGCGAAAAGAATTCTTCTCTCTCTCACCTATCTTCTACAACAGTTGTTACAACGTCAGACAGACTACACCAATATACATATTACGTATATTTCTATCACTCACAGGCACGCACATACACGTGACGACAGGTAAACACACAGACGTGGGAAAACTATAACAATGATATATATATTCTAGAACGAGCTGACCAAACACGATTGTTTAGTTCAAGAGCGATTTTAATATCAGGAAAAATCGGCTCACAACATCAAAGAAAGTACATCAAGGAAAATACATATACACATAGTCATAAAAAATCAAGGAAATGTTGCAAGGGTGATAGCCCCGTTATAGTGTTAACTCTAGGTTTAGCCCGGCCCCGTTAAGAGAACAGATGATGGCGTCCGAGTCACAGATACATAGGGTTTGAGTCTAAGAGTTTTCTTTGTTTTATCTCGTAATTATATGCACAGAGTTTGAAAAAACTCTGATTTAACCTAAGACAAAAACACCAGAACTCTAGCCTTAGCAACAAATTATGCAGATTGAAAAGAAAATAAGGACAGCAACAGGGTGTCAAAGATATAATAGTGGAAATATCACTCAGACCAGCGTACACTCATTCATTCCGCCATGGCTTCTCATTCATGTACTCACGACTTTGCTCGCTGCCTCTTGGAACACATTGATTTTAGATCTTCACACAGACTCAAAAAAATGCAATCTTCTGCCAAGAAGTCCCCAGTTCCAAAAGACGTATTTAACTTGGAGTCTCCGGGAACGACTACTTGGGTGTGCAAATTTGTTCAAATGTCTGATTAAGTCACCTAACAATTATTCCAGGCGCGGGAGTTAGCAGAGCACAGTGTCAATAGCGTAGGTTTCTAAAAAATGATGAATGTCAGGTCGGTGCCTTCCCTCAGTATAGGATTCACTTTAGTCACACCACAGATTTGTCCACAAGATATAATCTAGTCGGGAAATGATTGTTAATATTCACGCCACCAGGCAGCAAATTATATAGAGTTTCTAGAAGAAATTAAGTGCTGGCTCCAAGGTCCAGTATTTATCATTACAGTCTTTGAAAACCCGTTATAGGGATATTAGTATTTCTGTCTAACTTGCACCGTCAGATCAGTGTTACTTGAGAAAACCCACGTGGTTCAAAATAAGGACTGTCTATTTCTTCACAAGTATGGAAACTACTACTAGGTGCTGGTAAAGTTAGGGTCACCCCAAACTTTCACTGTGTGGAGGAAAAATAACACATATAATATAATAAACAGAATCTGTACTGGTTAAAACTTACATTTAAACTTGCAAGCAGAGAGCTTTGCTTATCATTTAAACTTCCCGTGACGTAAGTTATATTTAAAAATCAGCAATCCTCATAAATTAAGAACACGTGCGTATTCCGTCACCATTCATGAGGCTGGATTCTAGAGTTTATACGTTAGTTTAGAAAAATACACTCGACTGAGTATTAGCAGTTAAATTAAATTTATAAATAGCTACAATTGCCGTTATAAGCTAGAAATTTTAATTTTATTCTGCTTTCCACTGAATGCTTCCCTAGAAAATATAATAGCCTACCACTTTATTTCTCTTCTGCGCTAAAGAAATAGATTAAAATGAATTAAGCGATTTAACACTTTAACACTCACAAAATCTATATATCTATCATATTAATTACCTCAACCACAGAATTACAGGTAGTCGCACAACTTAAGAATAAAAATGCTGAAAATATTTCTGGAAGTCTAGAAGTTCGACAAATTGCCGAAACAAACTGAGATCTTCGCTAACAGCTATTCTGTTTTCGAGCGACCTATCTACTGTGGAGTCTATGAGCGAGAATGAAATTAAAGTTTCAAACTTGGCCAATATCTTAAAATCAGACAAAGGGCCCAAACTTATTTCGCCAAGCGAAATTATCTCCCCTACTCCCAACATTTACGTCCGCTTAACGCGTGTCGTAACTGTCACCTACTGACCACGATGTACGCGTGTCAGTTTCAAATCCCAGACAGCCTGACTCCATGCAGGGCAGTTTTCACACTACAGCTGACCATGGCCCAAGTGAGCGCCGTGTCAGTTTGGGATTTTCCAGACAAATGTCTGGATACTGACCGGTGCAGATGTAAAGTATCACACCTCACCGGGACTTATGCCGAGAAGAAGCTCGCGCGCTCGGTGAGAATGTAGACGATTTGCTACGTCCTGTGTTCAGCGAACCGACTTATCACGCCTTCTGACGCCCTGCAGCCCTGACATCTACGTAATATCGTCCTAGCGCGATTCTCAGTTTTAGAGAAAGGAAAACAGGTAAAGTTTGCGAATTATATGAAAATAATATTCGCAAAACGAATGGATGAAAAAGACACCGGAAAAAAAATACAGAGATAATAAAAGAGAGAATTTATGTGAAAGAATAGGAAGAAGATGTAGGAAATTAAATGAATATAAACCCTACGTGACAGAGCCTCCCCCCTTTAAGATATGGAAGCACTCCATGTCTACGTTATGGAGTTTAATTTCCTATAACCGTAGCTTCGGGGTGTCTGTCTTCTTCCCTCTCATCTCCCCCTCCATCTCTGTCCAATTCCTACTCAAGTCCACTCCTCAAAGTTTCCTTCCCCTGGAATGTCTCATATGCGCGCTTGAAAGAGCGTCGCCGCTTCTGACATTTTTGAAAGATTTCCTGTGATAGCGGTGGAATATCCCTGCCACTATCGTCATCTTCGTCAGTTTTGGCGATCGTCAGGAGATGGTCGGAGGTTGGCACTGGTTTTTCCAAGTATCTCTTTAAGAGATTTAAATGGAAAACCTTCTCCTTTCCTTCAATAGAGATCTGGTAGTTAGCCTTAGAAATCTTTTTCAGGACGGTAAACGGCCCTTGCCATCCGATCTTCAGTTGGTTGTTCTCGGTAGGGAGCAACACCAAAACTTTCTCTCCTGCTTCCAGTTCTCTCTCTTCCGCGACTTTCCTGTATCGGTTAGCGTGCTTGGTGCGTGCTCGCTTAAAGTTAGTCGTTGCTAGGTCCCACCCTAGTTTCAACCTTTCCTTTAAAACCGACACATATTTACTGGCTGAGACAACTGTCTCATCAGCCTTCTCGTCTGTCAGAGACTGAAGTAAGGCTTCAAGCGGGCCCTTAATGGGTCTGCCGAATAAGAGTGTAGCTGGCGGAAATCCTGTGGAAGTATGAGGAGATTCTCTGTAGCCAAATAATGCTGCAGGAATACAGAGATCCCAATCTTCAGGTTTCACTTGTGCCAGCTTACTTAGCATCATGGTGAGGTTTCCATTAGCACGTTCCACGAGCCCATTTCCGGCCGGAGTATATGGCTTAGTGTGGATGTGCTGGGTCCTCAAGATCTTAACGATCTCATCCATCAACAGGTTTCGGTATGGAGATCCATTATCCGTCAACACTTGCTGAGGGAATCCCAACCGAGTGAAAATCTGCACGAGGGCTTCTGCGACATGCTTGGCATCTGCGCATGTTAGCGGGATAGCTTCTGCCCATAAAGTGCATGTATCGACTAAGGTCAGGATGAACCTGTTCCTTCTTTTAGTCCTTTCGAAAGGCCCTAAAATGTCGATCACAACCCGTTCGAATGGTGTTCCCATTATTGGCATTTCACCCATGTGGACTGGGGGTGTCCGTTGCTTGGGTGGCACACGTTGGCACTGGGCACAGGATTTGACATATCTGATAATATCAGTATTTACTCCTGGCCACCAATAATGAGTGGTTATACGTTGGTTTGTGGCGTTCTGTCCCATATGTCCGCTAAAGGGAAGAGAGTGCCCCATTTCTAGGATTTGGCTTCTGTACTGTTTCGGTACTAGGAGCTGGTTGTAACCTTGGTCAGGCTTGCCCGTTCTCCGATAAAGTACGCCATCCTCAGAAAAAATGTCCCCGTGCTGTTTGGGTTCCTTAGCCATGGGCAGTTTCCTAAAGCAGGGTGCCAAAGTAGGGTCCTTGTATTGCGCTTCTTTAAGTTCCATAGGTAACAAATTTGGCGCAGGCTCCCGTTCCTTCTTGGTTTGCCCTCTTGTAGTTACTGCTGCCACAATCGGCTCTTCCGGTTTCCCAATACACACGTATCTCCCGCCAAGTATGACTGGGTAGATGGGGTCATCCATAACAGCCGCTTTGATCACACCTCTGACAAAGTCAGAGTGTATCTCCACCAATGCGATGGGAAGCGCTGTAGGTGCATCACTCTTACGAACTCCACAAAGTTGGACGGTCTCTGCTGTCTCTTGACCGGGTTTAACCAGGTTTCTGGCAACAATGCAATCGTAAGAAAGCCCCGTGTCAAATAAGCAAGAAGTTTGAGAACCGTTCAAAGTAACAGTACCTCGCGTTGAGGGTCTATCCCCAACAGGTTGGGAATCACTGTCAATAATTCCGCCTTGCGAGACTGTCAATAAGCATCCGATGCGTTTCGGCTCGGTGTGCTCGGTCTGATCATATGTCCCGTGCTCAGGGGTTCTCCCTTTGCCACCTTGTCCTTTCTGGCTACGCTGCCATGTAGGGCGGTCGGGTTGATCAGACTGTTTGGGGTGGTTGGGGTACTTGTTCTTGTAGAACTTGGATTTTTCAGGAGGGGGGTTTTGAGGTCCAGTTTCTCTGTGGTTATTTTGGTTAGAAGCCTGAGAAGATTGCTCTAGGTTATGTTTTCGAAAATGCTCCTCTGTCGGTTTCCGCTTTGTGGCCGGTAGTTCAGCCAGCGCATTGTGATAACGCTCAGACTTTTCCAAAATGTCTTCAAGTTTTTCTGCCCCCTGCTCAGCGAGAAATCTCCGGGTATCAGCAGACAAAGTGTTCTTTATTTGTTCAGTTAGAACAAGTTCCTCAAGACCTTCATAGGTAGAGGGGAGCTGCGAAAGCTCAAGGCACTTTGTTAGATATCCCTTAAGACGAGATGAGAACTGGTGAAAAGTTTCAGAATTCTCTTTCCGGCTGTTGCGAAACAGTTGCAAAAACTTGCGAGCGTTCATTTCAAAGCGCTCCAGTAACGCTTTCTTCAACACATCGTAGTCGTCTTGTTGGCTACTTTCCAGCTTAGAATAAACATCATAAGCAGAACCTTTTAGGGCCTGGGAAAGTTTCATATTCCAACGCGACCTCTCTAACCCGTACAGAGTTGCAATTTTCTCAAATTTTTCTAACCATGTGTCAATCTTCTCATTTGGACAAGGAAAAGATTCAAGAGTGAAAGACATAGCATTTAGTTGAAGAGATTGAGTGTTAGCAGGGTCAGTTAAGGAAGAATGAGGAGAAGACTCTCCATTGCTGGAGGTAGAGGCAGCACCACGACTTTGGAACTCTAGAGTTTTAAGCGCCAACTCATGCTGTCTCTGTTCCCTCTCCTTCTCCTGCTGTCTCTCCTCCCTCTCCTTCTCGTGCTGTCTCTCCTTCTCTTTTTCCTCATGCTGCCTCTCCTTCTCACGTTCCTCCTGCTGCATCCTGCGGATTTCCATTTCCTCATCCATCTTCTTCTGCTGTAAATCTGCGGCTGCTTTTTCCTTAGCTTCCGCTGCTTTCCTCTCCGCATCATATCTCTCAAGTTCGTCTCTGACAAAAGCTTTCGCTTCCTCTCCTTCCAGTCCCTCCTCTCTCGCTTCGTCCCTGAGAAGTTGTCTAAGCTTTGCCCTCTCGGCCATATTATGTCAGTGACTGAGACACGTGGAGATAGAAAATAGGAAAAAGAATAACCTGGTTCCTACCACTTACGAGAAAAAAATTTACCAAAAAAAAATCAAAAGATGATATATTTAACCCTGGGATACCTCCTCCAAAATAAAATCTAACTATCGCTGCTATTATCGGCAATAAAGCACTCAATGCAAAACACGACTACGCCAAATAAATGGTAGTTAAGATTACAACTGAAAAATAAGTTGCTACAGTGGAAAAGCAAAAGAATATTGCAAAAATTAAAGAGAAAAATAATCCCTTAATTTTTAAAAATCCACTATAAGTTCGCCCCTGAAGTCAGATCGGGTAAGGGAGGGAATTAATCTGGACAAAAAGTCCGAAACACACTCCTTAACTTAGTTCAAACGCCGTTCTGCCTCAGTACCCAGTGAATGTTATACACTCACCACTTTACCAGCATTTAGTATTACAATCAGCAGTTAACATATATCCCGACAAAATCAACCTGTAACCAAAATGTATATTATTCAAAGATGCTGTGGAAAAAAAACTTATTAGTTTGTGTGGTCAGCACGCCCGTAAACAGATCGCTAGTCTAGGGGGTAATTATTTTTAAAAGATACACAGTCACAAGACATCACACTCTTACTCTATATCAGAATACAGAATCTTAAGTACAAAATCCAGATAGACGAGTCCACGTTTGTCGTACTCGTCTTCCTATTCTAAGTTCAAAGACCGGAAACGAGCCCTCATTTGTCGTAGATTTCCGATAGGAGAATTAAGACTAGGTTTGGTCCCTTCTGAATAGGTTTGAATAGGTGATAGACTCAGTGAGAGTTAGTGAAAGGTAATAGAATTTCCACACACGTGAGATGATAGATTTTGATATAGTGGCTGTCTCTGAAAGCGAAAAGAATTCTTCTCTCTCTCACCTATCTTCTACAACAGTTGTTACAGCGTCAGACAGACTACACCAATATACATATTACGTATATTTCTATCACTCACAGGCACGCACATACACGTGACGACAGGTAAACACACAGACGTGGGAAAACTATAACAATGATATATATATTCTAGAACGAGCTGACCAAACACGATTATTTAGTTCAAGAGCGATTTTAATATCAGGAAAAATCGGCTCACAACATCAAAGAAAGTACATCAAGGAAAATACATATACACATAGTCATAAAAAATCAAGGAAATGTTGCAAGGATGATAGCCCCGTTATAGTGTTAACTCTAGGTTTAGCCCGGCCCCGTTAAGAGAACAGATGATGGCGCCCGAGTCACAGATACATAGGGTTTGAGTCTAAGAGTTTTCTTTGTTTTATCTCGTAATTATATGCACAGAGTTTGAAAAAAATCTGATTTAACCTAAGACAAAAACACAAGAACTCTAGCCTTAGCAACAAATTATGCAGATTGAAAAAAAAATTATTAGGACAGCAACAGGGTGTCAAAGATATAATAGTGAAAATATCACTCAGACCAGCGTACACTCATTCATTCCGCAATGGCTTCTCATTCATGTACTCACGACTTTGCTCGCTGCCTCTTGGAACACATTGATTTTAGATTTTCACACAGACTCAAAAAAATGCAGTCTTCTGCCAAGAAGTCCCCAGTTCCAAAAGACGTATTTAACTTGGAGTCTCCGGGAACGACTACTTGGGTGTGCAAATTTGTTCAAATGTCTGATTAAGTCACCTAACAATTATTCCAGGCGCGGGAGTTAGCAGAGCACAGTGTCAATAGCGTAGGTTTCTAAAAAATGATGAATGTCAGGTCGGTGCCTTCCCTCAGTATAGGATTCACTTTAGTCACACCACAGATTTGTCCACAAGATATAATCTAGTCGGGAAATGATTGTTAATATTCACGCCACCAGGCAGCAAATTATATAGAGTTTCTAGAAGAAATTAAGTGCTGGCTCCAAGGTCCAGTATTTATCATTACAGTCTTTGAAAACCCGTTATAGGGATATTAGTATTTCTGTCTAACTTGCACCGTCAGATCAGTGTTACTTGAGAAAACCCACGTGGTTCAAAATAAGGACTGTCTATTTCTTCACAAGTATGGAAACTACTACTAGGTGCTGGTAAAGTTAGGGTCACCCCAAAACTTTCACTGTGTGGAGGAAAAATAACACATATAATATAATAAACAGAATCTGTACTGGTTAAAACTTACATTTAAACTTGCAAGCAGAGAGCTTTGCTTATCATTTAAACTTCCCGTGACGTAAGTTATATTTAAAAATCAGCAATCCTCATAAATTAAGAACACGTGCGTATTCCGTCACCATTCATGAGGCTGGATTCTAGAGTTTATACGTTAGTTTAGAAAAATACACTCGACTGAGTATTAGCAGTTAAATTAAATTTATAAATAGCTACAATTGCCGTTATAAGCTAGAAATTTTAATTTTATTCTGCTTTCCACTGAATGCTTCCCTAGAAAATATAATAGCCTACCACTTTATTTCTCTTCTGCGCTAAAGAAATAGATTAAAATGAATTAAGCGATTTAACACTTTAACACTCACAAAATCTATATATCTATCATATTAATTACCTCAACCACAGAATTACAGGTAGTCGCACAACTTAAGAATAAAAATGCTGAAAATATTTCTGGAAGTCTAGAAGTTCGACAAATTGCCGAAACAAACTGAGATCTTCGCTAACAGCTATTCTGTTTTCGAGCGACCTATCTACTGTGGAGTCTATGAGCGAGAATGAAATTAAAGTTTCAAACTTGGCCAATATCTTAAAATCAGACAAAGGGCCCAAACTTATTTCGCCAAGCGAAATTATCTCCCCTACTCCCAACATTTACGTCCGCTTAACGCGTGTCGTAACTGTCACCTACTGACCACGATGTACGCGTGTCAGTTTCAAATCCCAGACAGCCTGACTCCATGCAGGGCAGTTTTCACACTACAGCTGACCATGGCCCAAGTGAGCGCCGTGTCAGTTTGGGATTTTCCAGACAAATGTCTGGATACTGACCGGTGCAGATGTAAAGTATCACACCTCACCGGGACTTATGCCGAGAAGAAGCTCGCGCGCTCGGTGAGAATGTAGACGATTTGCTACGTCCTGTGTTCAGCGAACCGACTTATCACGCCTTCTGACGCCCTGCAGCCCTGACATCTACGTAATATCGTCCTAGCGCGATTCTCAGTTTTAGAGAAAGGAAAAAGGTAAAGTTTGCGAATTATATGAAAATAATATTCGCAAAACGAATGGATGAAAAATACACAGGAAAAAAAAATACAGAGATAATAAAAGAGAGAATTTATGTGAAAGAATAGGAAGAAGATGTAGGAAATTAAATGAATATAAACCCTACGTGACAGAGCCTCCCCCCTTTAAGATATGGAAGCACTCCATGTCTACGTTATGGAGTTTAATTTCCTATAACCGTAGCTTCGGGGTGTCTGTCTTCTTCCCTCTCCATCTCCCCCTCCATCTCTGTCCAATTCCTACTCAAGTCCACTCCTCAAAGTTTCCTTCCCCTGGAATGTCTCATATGCGCGCTTGAAAGAGCGTCGCCGCTTCTGACATTTTTGAAAGATTTCCTGTGATAGCGGTGGAATATCCCTGCCACTATCGTCATCTTCGTCAGTTTTGGCGATCGTCAGGAGATGGTCGGAGGTTGGCACTGGTTTTTCCAAGTATCTCTTTAAGAGATTTAAATGGAAAACCTTCTCCTTTCCTTCAATAGAGATCTGGTAGTTAGCCTTAGAAATCTTTTTCAGGACGGTAAACGGCCCTTGCCATCCGATCTTCAGTTGGTTGTTCTCGGTAGGGAGCAACACCAAAACTTTCTCTCCTGCTTCCAGTTCTCTCTCTTCCGCGACTTTCCTGTATCGGTTAGCGTGCTTGGTGCGTGCTCGCTTAAAGTTAGTCGTTGCTAGGTCCCACCCTAGTTTCAACCTTTCCTTTAAAACCGACACATATTTACTGGCTGAGACAACTGTCTCATCAGCCTTCTCGTCTGTCAGAGACTGAAGTAAGGCTTCAAGCGGGCCCTTAATGGGTCTGCCGAATAAGAGTGTAGCTGGCGGAAATCCTGTGGAAGTATGAGGAGATTCTCTGTAGCCAAATAATGCTGCAGGAATACAGAGATCCCAATCTTCAGGTTTCACTTGTGCCAGCTTACTTAGCATCATGGTGAGGTTTCCATTAGCACGTTCCACGAGCCCATTTCCGGCCGGAGTATATGGCTTAGTGTGGATGTGCTGGGTCCTCAAGATCTTAACGATCTCATCCATCAACAGGTTTCGGTATGGAGATCCATTATCCGTCAACACTTGCTGAGGGAATCCCAACCGAGTGAAAATCTGCACGAGGGCTTCTGCGACATGCTTGGCATCTGCGCATGTTAGCGGGATAGCTTCTGCCCATAAAGTGCATGTATCGACTAAGGTCAGGATGAACCTGTTCCTTCTTTTAGTCCTGTCGAAAGGCCCTAAAATGTCGATCACAACCCGTTCGAATGGTGTTCCCATTATTGGCATTTCACCCATGTGGACTGGGGGTGTCCGTTGCTTGGGTGGCACACGTTGGCACTGGGCACAGGATTTGACATATCTGATAATATCAGTATTTACTCCTGGCCACCAATAATGAGTGGTTATACGTTGGTTTGTGGCGTTCTGTCCCATATGTCCGCTAAAGGGAAGAGAGTGCCCCATTTCTAGGATTTGGCTTCTGTACTGTTTCGGTACTAGGAGCTGGTTGTAACCTTGGTCAGGCTTGCCCGTTCTCCGATAAAGTACGCCATCCTCAGAAAAAATGTCCCCGTGCTGTTTGGGTTCCTTAGCCATGGGCAGTTTCCTAAAGCAGGGTGCCAAAGTAGGGTCCTTGTATTGCGCTTCTTTAAGTTCCATAGGTAACAAATTTGGCGCAGGCTCCCGTTCCTTCTTGGTTTGCCCTCTTGTAGTTACTGCTGCCACAATCGGCTCTTCCGGTTTCCCAATACACACGTATCTCCCGCCAAGTATGACTGGGTAGATGGGATCATCCATAACAGCCGCTTTGATCACACCTCTGACAAAGTCAGAGTGTATCTCCACCAATGCGATGGGAAGCGCTGTAGGTGCCTCACTCTTACGAACTCCACAAAGTTGGACGGTCTCTGCTGTCTCTTGACCGGGTTTGACCAGGTTTCTGGCAACAATGCAATCGTAAGAAAGCCCCGTGTCAAATAAGCAAGAAGTTTGAGAACCGTTCAAAGTAACAGTACCTCGCGTTGAGGGTCTATCCCCAACAGGTTGGGAATCACTGTCAATAATTCCGCCTTGCGAGACTGTCAATAAGCATCCGATGCGTTTCGGCTCGGTGTGCTCGGTCTGATCATATGTCCCGTGCTCAGGGGTTTTCCCTTTGCCACCTTGTCCTTTCTGGCTGCGCTGCCATGTAGGGCGGTCGGGTTGATCAGACTGTTTGGGGTGGTTGGGGTACTTGTTCTTGTAGAACTTGGATTTTTCAGGAGGGGGGTTTTGAGGTCCAGTTTCTCTGTGGTTATTCTGGTTAGAAGCCTGAGAAGATTGCTCCAGGTTATGTTTTCGAAAATGCTCCTCTGTCGGTTTCCGCTTTGCGGCCGGTAGTTCAGCCAGCGCATTGTGATAACGCTCAGACTTTTCCAAAAAGGTAAAGTTTGCGAATTATATGAGAATAATATTCGCAAAAACGAATGGATGAAAAATACACAGGAAAAAAAAAGTACAGAGATATTAAAAGAGAGAGTTTATGTGAAAGAATAGGAAGAAGATGTAGGAAATTAAATGAATATAAACCCTACGTGACAGATGTGAAACAGAAATCAAGAAGAGAATAGGAATGGCCAAAGCTACATTCAACAACATGAAACATATACTGACATCCAAACAGTTATCTCACAAATTAAAACTGAGAATCATAAAGTGTTATATATTCTGCATTTCTGTATGGTGCAGAAACATGGACGATGAATAAGCATTTGGAAGAGAGAATTGAGGCTCTTGAAATGTGGATATATAGAAGAATAGGGCGTATCTCATGGAAAGAGATGAAAACAAATAAGGAGGTCCTAGAAAATCTAGGTATGAAAAGAGAACTAATGAGGGAGGTCAAAGTTCGGCAGCTAAAATACTTTGGCCACATAAACAGGCATAACACCTTGCAGAAGACCATAACAGAAGGGAGAGTTGAAGGCAAACGGGGAAGACAGCGCTATAAGTGGGAAGATAACATCAAGAGATGGACAGGAAAGAGTCTATCAGAGTGCACCACCAAGACAAGAGACAGAAGACGTTGGAGATCCATTACAGCCAACCTTCGTTGTGGAGATGGCAACTGATGATGATGATGTGGATAAACTTGAGAATGCGGGCGTTTTGTTTTAAACATCCTAACTATAACCCAACAGAGGTTGAACGGGATATTATTCATCATTAATTTTTTTTTTAAAGTAAGGATCCTGAGACGTAATAATAATAATAAGTCAGTTGGTAAATTGTTCTATGGTACATTATCAGTGTTTGTCGGACGTTCGTTATGTTGACAATGGCCGAAACAAGCATTCGGGCTAAGGTTAGCGTAGCGGGTGTTTATGCAAGTCATTCGGCTACGTGTTGATAGCCAATTGTGCCGCTTTTGAGTGTCTGTCGCTCTTAGCAGGACGTCTGGTTACCTTAATAATAATAATAATAATAAATTCTTTAAGCGCCAAACACGGCGCATAAGGCAGAAACCAGTGCTCTCCAGGTTGTTCGTTGTGACGCCACTCCTCTTAACTCTTGAACATTATTTAGGCCCAACGTTCTTCCTTCTCTTATTATTGTTCTTCTAAGTGTTTCTTTTGGTCTTCCTTTTTTCCTCTTACCCTCAGGAACCCAAGTGAGCGCCTGCAGTGGTATTCTGTTGTTTTGCATTCGTAGGACATGACCAATATATGACCATCGTCTTTTCCTTATACAGTCGGAGACATATTTCTGCCTAGAGTCTTCTCTTATTTGTCGATTAGTCTTGAATTCTTTCCAACTGATGTTCATGAGTTTTCTAAGACATTTGTTCTCGAATGTATTCAGCTTGTTCTCCAATGATTTTGTTATTTTCCAACTTTCACAGCCGTATGTTAACACTGAGATAACATTTGAATTAAACAGACGAAGCTTGGTATGTATATTCAGTGATCGTAATTTCCAAATGTTAGATAATCTATTGAAGGCGCTAGCTGCCAAAGCAATTCTAGTATGAATTTCTCTTGTTGTGTCACCATCCTGAGTCATTTTACTGCCTAAATAATTGAAACTTTCAACTTTCTGTAGTTTTTCCCCGTTCAGGATGATATCGAAGGTCTCGTTAGAAAAGTTCATAACTTTAGTTTTAGAGGCATTTATTTGGAGACCTATTACCTTAGTCCTACTTTAATTACATTTTGTTAAATTTTTACGACAACGGAAAACTGGTCTTGAAAGGCAGCCATCAAACCCTATTTGTAGCACAAAATTTCCGCGGAAAGTGGTCTGCATTACATCGGGTAATGAAAACTGTAGCCTACACGGTTTGCAACTGGAAACATATGTTTTGGTTAAACGCTTAAAACAGCAGAAAAATGACCGCAGAAACTGAAAATAATAAAGTTAAGTCAGACGAAATCTTCAAGGACGTTACTTATTATATTGTGGGAAATATTAGTGAAAAGGTGACATCTCTGCTAGAGAAACATGGCGCGAAACGAGACTCTTACCTTAGCGAAATGGTTAGCATTGTTATTGCTGACAGTACAACTTCAGATGATTATTCAGAAGCTAAAGAATTGTTTGAACTTCCTATAGTGACTTGTGATTGGGTTGTGCTTTCAGTGAAATGTCAAAAGCAGCTCCCAAAAGAAGTGTTTTCACTGGAGGGACGTCTGTTTTCCGATGTTGTAGCTTGCCCATCAGAACTGGAAAATGAAGACGTGCTTCCATTATGGGGAATGCTTGTTTATCATGGTGGACATTGCCAGTTAGATTTAGATGAAACAGTTACACATCTTATTACAGCATGCACTGATGGGTTAAAATATGAAAGTGCCCTGCAGCGTGCAGATAATGTGAAAATTGTTACACCTGATTGGGTTACAGACACAATTGCTAAACATGAAAGACAAGATGAAGAGATTTATCACCCTGTCTTGGTGCAATATCCCAAACCACAGCCACGTACTCCACTTCCTGAACCTGAACAGGAAATGGATATACTAAATGAGTTAGCGGATGTTCCACCACCTAATTGGGAACCAATGGATGTGTCCCCAAGCCATAACGCTCATGTATATTCTTCTGGAGTAGGAGCTCATAGGTACTATGCTGTGGACAATAGACTGGAGACCTCACGACCTGACACACCAAATGCAAAAGAAGCTTTGGCAAGAAAAATTAGCAGCAGGGTTAACATCATAACATCATCAGAACCAACCACACCTGAAAAAGTAGGAATGCCTCCTAGTCACCCTGTTGGTTCACCAGGTGCAGCATCTGGAGTCATATTATCATCTCCAGTACCTTCATTAGGTGTAGGACTACAGCCAAGACTTGATGCAGCAAACATCCAGAATACGCTGCGTAACATAACAAATAGATCCGCTCTTCCAGTTAGCATGCCTGTGAGACCTTCTGTGCCATGTACACCAAAAATTAGTCATGTCCCACTAGGCCTGACAGTTCAGCCTCAACCACCACCACCCGACTACCCTTTCCCTCCAAAAACCATTGCACCTCCTCCCCAGCAGCCATCTGCTACAACCCCATCTCAGTCATCTGTCGCAGCACCTACTAGGTCCCAGTCTGGTACCATATACTATGGACATGATCCAAAGGAAAACATACCTCCTGATCTGTGCCTCCTTGGGTGTGTATTTTGTATAGTAGACTATCAAACTATACTTGGAAGTGATGAAATCGTTACATGGCAAAAGGTTATAGAACAATATGGTGGCCAGGTTGAGTCTTCCTACAGCAATCGAGTTACTCATGTTCTGTGCGCAAATCAGAAATCAGATGTTTTCAAAGTGGCTCAGAAAGAAGGAAAAAGTTTAGTGTCAGCATTTTGGTTAAATGACTGTTTAGTGCAAAAGAAGATGGTCCCACCATGGCAGGCGTTGCATCTGCCATTGTCTTTCAACTCGGAAAAGCCTGGCTTCAATCAGATGATCAGTGTGACCAATTTTGATGGAGAGGAGAGAGTAAGACTGAAACAGATGATTCATGCCATAGGTGCAAAGTATACAGGTTATATGACACACCATAACTCTGCTCTCATTTGCAAAAAGCCTGGAGGGATGAAGTTTGAGAAGGCAAAGGAGTGGAGAATAGCAGTCGTCAATGTCCAGTGGCTGTCTGATCTAGTGCTGGGCAATATGGATGCACTGCGACTTCCAGTTCATGTCCGCTATCTGCAGGTTGGACAGGGAAGGGAATTTCATATGGATTTGACACGTGTTTCGCACTTAATGGGTGGATGGAAAACCCCTCTGAAGGTTAATAAAGAGACTTGGAAGAGGTTTGGCCCTAGTATTTCTACTTTAGGGCAAGAAAATAGACGAGGAAATGGACCTTCGCCACCAAAAAGATTAAAAGTTGATATCTCAACAACAGCCCCTGAAGCAGAAGCAGTTGCACCAAGAATAATGTTTACACTGTATCCAAAGTCACTGACTTCCAGACTTGAAGTACTTGTGAAGAAACTTGGTGGTATTGTAGTAACCAACCCTTGTCATTGCACACACTTGATTTGTCCCAGCTTAGCCAGGACCATAAAATTCTTTGTGGCCATAAACTGCTGTCGCTACATCCTCACAAAAAAATGGTTGGAAGATAGCGCAGGACAAGACAGATTTTTGGAAGAGTCCCCCTATACACTTAAAGATGAGAAAGTGGAAGCTGCTCTAGGTTGCAACATAGTGGAGTCTTTAAGACGTTCTCAGATACGGCATTTGTTTCAAGACCTTGTTTTCTACATAACTCCCAGTGTAGTACCACCAGTATGTGAGCTCACAAGCATCATTCAGAGTGCGGGAGGTACAGTGGTTCAGAAACGTCCATCAGTTAAACAAATTGCTTCTTCCATGGATGAAAAGGGAAACCCTAAAATTATTGTTATTACATGCCTGAATGACCTCCATCTGTCACAGGACCTTCGTAATAAAAAAATACCAGTCTATAATGCAGAGTTTGTACTGACTGGTGTGATGAGACAGGAAGTTGATTTTAATATATTTAGAATAATGACCAGTCTGTGATTCTGTAACCATATTTTATAATTTGTTATTTTTTAATGCGCCTAGACTGAACGTGACAAATTTGAACATGACACAAGACAACTGACATATTGACAGAACACCTCAGTCTTTACCACATTAAGGATACATACCTTCTTGTAGTAATTAATGACAAAGCAGAAAAGGTTTCACTGTCAGTACCAATTGAGCACAGTTAATACTTTGTATAGTATTGAATACTGTTTTGTATGTTGATTATTTGTAAATAGAACCAGACAAGAGCCATTGGAACGGGAGATAGAGAAGATGCTGGCGATGGATAAGAACGCACATTGAGGAAAGCTGTTGATAGCCTTACCAGGCAGTCCTAGTTCTAGGATCCCCAGGGTAAAAGTAGTAGAGACGGGCTGAAGAGGATAAAAAGATGGATACAGAAATGATGAGGAAGGATGGAAAGACCTTGCACTTTTGGCACATGACATGAGCACATAACATGTGTATGTTGGAAGACCTATGCTCCTTGGGAAGCTAAACGGTATTGATTGTTTGATAAGCAGACTTCATTTTTACCAGTAGTAAATTTATTGTGAGCGTTTGGTTGACAGAATGGTTCTGGTCTCTCACAGCAAGGGTGCTGAGTTTCGAAACATGGTGACATAATTTTCCAGTCTACCCAGCTATAAATAGGTACCTGACTCTGCTCTTGAGTTAGGGAGAGAAAAGGCCTACCTTTACCGTTTAAATTTATTTTTAAGCAGGTTTCCAACTCCTCCCTGAAAGTTCAAACTAATACCACATTTGGATTTTGTGTGTTAGAGAATAATATTCGAAAAATGGGAATGGTAGCTGAAGTTACAGATATATTGTTTTATAATCTTTCTGGTACCATTTATATAGTAAACAGCAGTGGTGAGGTTTGTGTCAGAGGGCACTTAAGTGGATGAGTAGGCCATGTGAAGAACCTCTTGGGAGTTTGTAATGGAGAACCGCAGCTACAATGAAAGACACATTGTAGGATTATTTGCAGAACATAAGTTATGTATGGACCCGCAGCTTTTATATACACAAAAAGGAAGAAAAGAAGCCTGACACAAATTTAAAAGCCAGATTTGGTGTCACAGATTTCATTCTGACGTCCATATTGTTGTCGTTGTCGTCGTCGTCGTCAAGTAAGAATTAAGAAGCTGGTAACTTTAAAAAACCACTCTGGCCTCAGTCTGCTGCCCTGTTGTTTAATAACAAGGTACTAATGCAAAGATAGGATAAGAAGATGGTTACGTTGCAAATAAAGGAAAGCTAAAATAAAGATGGCATCATGGGAAACTTACAGGTAAATGAGAATATATGCAAAGTCTAGAAGAGGCCATGAATAACACTAAACAAGTATGGCGGAAATTAAAAAACAATTTACTAATCTAGTAGAATGAAATACAAAAAAACAAACAAATGGCAATGCGTCTTGCTAGGAGAAAGGACAAAAAAAAACCTATGTTGTGGCCACAAGGTCTTCGTCAGGGACAGACAAACAAAAAACAGAAGGGAAAGAAAGTGAGAATTAAGTGGGAAACATAGAACTTAAAAAAAAAAAAATAAGAGAAAACACTCCCTGCTGGAGTGGAGGAAATAAAATGTCTCAATTTCATGCTGACTTAAGTGGACTGACAAATTTACTAATCCAATAAATATAGTGACACATGAAAAATAAGTAGTACTGTTAGGAAGAGAACAGTAGGGTGAAACAAACTGTTTAAGTGGTACAAATCAACAGAGAAGTATTGTATGTGGCTATCAGTCATGACATGCAAGCAAGAGATTAGCATGAAACACTATGAGAGTGATAAACCTAGTAAATATGAAATGAATACCTTTATAAAGTATGGAAGAATCCTGTAAGAATTTTATAGCGGTAAGAACAAAAACTGGTAGAGTTCACATACCACTGCAATATGTTTCACAGACAGAAAAGTAGACTGGGATTGAAACCAGAATTCAGCAAGGCAATGAAAGGATCTCTGTTTTGAATAATCCAAAGCTCCATGTGAGTGAAAAACAGGTGACATATACATTTATGCTAACATTGCGCTGTTAGTGTAAAAAATGAAACTTAATTTTTTTATTTTTAAATTTGAGACTACTAGTGAAATAAGATATCTAATAAATCCAAATGAGAAACATAAATATCACAAGCATCTTTGGAACAACATCAGTGATGAAATATATCAAAGAATAACTGGTAAGATTGTGAGGAAATCTTATGAAGATATTTCCTTATCAGCCAGTAGAATTGGCATGTGAACTTAAAATACAGACTATCAGAAACTAACGACAGGAGTTAGCATTTGAGACGATGCCAGTCATTTTATTTTTTTAAAGTAATAAAGTAGCGCTATACAAGGTACTTTCATGTATCTTAACTTTTTATAAATAGTGTTTAAGATAAAAGGGCAATTAAGTATTTTTAGTACTTTAATTTACACACACAACATTACAGAGTGTATATTTATTTAGTTAGATCATAGATTCTAACAATTTTTGCCTCTGATCCATAGATAAAGTCATATTTCACTTAAGCATCCTGACAATTATTGGTATCTGAACTTAGGAGGTACTTTCACATCCTGAATTAGTTCAGATGCAAAATTTATGTTAGTCTATATAAAATAATTTATAATACTCCATAGGATGCAAATAATAAATATATTAAATAATGTTTAATACTCCAAAGTATATAAATAATCGAGCATGTAGATTATATTTTTTTTTTCTCTGAGAGGTTAAGGAAATCTTTTTGATAGGCAGGCCAACAAGTAGATTATTTTTTGCTAGTATTGAAAATTTAGTTATGGTATCATTCATAATATTTATGAAGGCTCTTACAACTGTGAGTTTCAGGAAGCAATGGCTAACACTTTATAGCCCCCACATTTCCAAAAATGCAGCGAAGGTATGGGAGTCTTCTGTAAATTTGTCTGACTCAAGTGGTTACGAGAAAATGTGAAATAAAACTTTATAAGTTTATAAACTAATAAAATGGTATTGAATCAGTTTTACTAATAACAGTTCACATGAGACAAGGGACGTTTCGGGTTTTACCCTTCGTCAGCCACAAACAGGTGACAAAGACCAAAATTACATATAGGTACTACAAAACTATACGATGATGAGAAACATACAAAAAATGGGCTATACAAGCAGATGGAAAAAGTAAATAACAATACAAGAAAACCGTAAAATCTAAAAGAAATACTGAAACAAGAAAGTAAATAATCCAACGAAACGAAAAAAGAAGAATAAACAAAACTGTGGAACTAGTTAAAGTTAGCTTAGCTCGATGCAAAAAATCCGTGGAAGAAAGCGGTAGTCTCTTGTCACAGAATTCGCAAGGAAGTGACGCGCGATAGCGACAAAACAAGAGATATAAAAAGATACGAAACGAACCAAAGCAAAAACATAAGAAGATGGATCATAAAGACAACGAATAAAGAATGAAAAAGAGAAAAGCTACCAGAATTTATGCAAAATGATGTTGTATATTAATACAACTTCCTTGCGAATTCTGTGACAAGAGACTACCGCTTTCTTCCACGGATTTTTTGCATCGAGCTAAGCTAACTTTAACTAGTTCCACAGTTTTGTTTATTCTTCTTTTTTCGTTTCGTTGGATTATTTACTTTCTTGTTTCAGTATTTCTTTTAGATTTTACGGTTTTCTTGTATTGTTATTTACTTTTTCCATCTGCTTGTATAGCCCATTTTTTGTATGTTTCTCATCATCGTATAGTTTTGTAGTACCTATATGTAATTTTGGTCTTTGTCACCTGTTTGTGGCTGACGAAGGGTAAAACCCGAAACGTCCCTTGTCTCATGTGAACTGTTATTAGTAAAACTGATTCAATACCGTTTTATTAGTTTATAAACTTATATTCCTTACCAGTTTTACTGCAGCCCCTTAATTTATTTACGAAATAAAACTTTGCTTGTTCTGTTGTTTTTTTTCTCCAGATAATGTAAATTGTACAGTACATAATCGAAATTGTCCTCTTTTCACACAACATGCCTAAGAAAAATTCACCGAATCTTTTGGCCGAATACCATCACCAATCAAGATCTGCTTACTCTGAGCAAGCAAGAGGACATGCACACCATCATAGCTGGCAGACGCTGGAGCTGGGTTGGCCATGTCCTCAGAAGAGATCCCGATGCAATCACAAGAACAGCTATGCTTTGAACCCCTGAAGGAAAATGAAAGAGAGGCTGACCAAAAACAACCTGGCGGAGGACTGTGGAGGCTGAGATGCAAAGAATGAACCAGAGTTGGGGCACTGTACGAAGGATGGCCACCGACCGAGCAAAGTGGAATCAATTTGTTGTTGCCCTACAAGATGCCACTAGGCGTGATGGCCACTGACTGCTTTGACGGTCGGTGGCTAAGGATCAAAGAAGAAGAAGAAGACAGTACATAATCCATTATTTTTAGTACAACTGGTTTACCTTTTGGTAGATTGTTGATTTCACCTGTATAAAATCTCTTATAACTTAGTTTAAATCAAGGGTTTGAATAGATGATTCGGTAGAATTAATCTTGTGTTATCTTGAGCAGAGTGTAAATGAGAATGTATGATACATTTGGTGCTATCGCCATGCAGCTCTTTACCTCAGATTACACAGAGATGACTGACTATCCTTATATACTTATCAATTTGTATCATATTACCTGACATGCTTCCATGATATTTGTATCCTGTCATTTAGTGCAAATGTGTTTATGATCATTGTTAAACATCTTGCGTGTAGCATTATTGTGATAATTATTTGATTGTAATATAAGCACACATGGCTTGTCATTTTGGAGCATTGCTTCCTCAAACAGACCAACTCTCTTCAAGGTAGCCACCATGCAGCATCTCTTACAAGAGTCCAAATGTAGCATTTGATTTAAACATTAAGATCAGGTTTAAACACCCATTGTGATTATTAAATACTTGAAGTAGGAACACTGAGGCATTTTAATGTACATTTATAGATTCAGGGGTAGTATTGAAGACATGCATAACTGTTGCTTTTCTTATTTTTTTTTCTTTGTTTTTAAGCTCAGCTCTTTGTAAAGCTCAGGTTTTCAGTTAGTTAATATGCTACCCTCCTTTTTTGTGACATATTTTCAAGTTCTTTCCATGTCTTTATCCTGACATCTGTTTCCACTTCTTTTCTCCATGTGTTTTTGGATAGCCTCCTATTTCTTTTACACTGAGTATTCCAGAACAAAGAATGGCTCAAAATGCTATTAACTGATTTCTTCAGCTTGCATCCTGTCACCACAATCTTTTCGTCACTTGGTTGCTTCACTGGTTCTGTCTTTGAATTTCATGTTAGTGGTCAGGTCATACAGTATCAATCTTTCTATTCTGTAGGTTCACTCATTTATGAGATTCTGGTTATCATTTTTGTTTCAGAGCTAACCAGTAGGACTAAGATGAGTTTCTGCATTTTTTTCTCCTTCGATGGCCATTTATTTCCAAATACAGTGGAAGCTCCTTTTTGTCATCTGTCTTACCTTTCTCCCAAGTACAATCTGACTATCATTTGCTGTGCCTTCATCTTTTCTTTTCTTATTGGATTTCCAGATGCTTTTTTTGTATCATCTCCAGTATTCAAATATTTTTCTTGTATCTACTTTTGGTTAGATGGTAATCAGTTTTAAGATTATGTAGATAGCTTTGTTTGTGCTGGATGGGTTTAACAATCCCCTTGCCCACCCCGGCTTGGTGGCCTATTTTCCAACTTGTCTGATGGGTCGCAGATGTCATGTTCTTTGTTGTGTTTTTTTTTAAGCACTGTGTACAGTGTAGGTGATAATTTAACAGCTTGAGAATTCAACAAACTAGAACATTGTGGGTAAGTCGCTGAGACATTTTATTTGCTAAGAGAAATACATATATTTATACAAGAAAGAGATCTGTATACTGTACAACTCTAAATGTGTTGCTTTAAGCACAAACAAGTTTGCATATCTATATACAGCATTTATTTAATAAGCAAGTATAAAATTTTAAATGGTATTACAAGAGCAGTTACTTGTGTTATGTCAAATTGTTCATACCACCCTTCATCTACACAAGGAGCATATGCTGTTAACAAACTTATACCAAGTTGTCCTGTGCTATCAGCTCATGGTCTTTCCATGTTTTCTTCATTCCCTTATTGTCTGTCTCCAGTTCTTTTCTCTGTATATTCTTCAGTCTCCCTCCTATATTGGGGATTCCAGAACAAAAACTGACTTGTGATCCTACCAACATGTTTCTGCAATGTTTGTCCTATCCATTTCTAGCATCTCTTTCTCACCTCTTCTTCCACGGCCACTTGTCTGGTTCTTGTCATCTCTTGTTCCACGGCCACTTGTCTGGTTCTTGTCATCTCTTGTTCCACGGCCACTTGTCTGGTTCTTGTCATCTCTTGTTCCACGGCCACTTGTCTGGTTCTTGTCATCTCTTGTTCTATGGCCACTTGTCTGGTTCTTGTCATCTCTTGTTCCACCTCCACTTGTCTGGTTCTTGTCATCAGTTCCATATTAGTCATCTTGTCATACCACTTTAATCCTTTTGTTTGTTCTACACAAAAACCATTTTATGAAATACTGTAGCTTTTTGGTTGTTGTTTTGGTTATTCTCTATGTTTCAGAGCCTTACAGTAGGGCTGACTTGACATTTGAACTGAAAATTCTGATTTTTGTTTTGGATTCCTTTTGATCTCCATTATTTCTCAGTGCAATGAAAGCTCCTGTGGCCATTTTGTGTAGTGTTATTTTAACATCATTTTCTACCCCTCCAACTGTGTCTGTATTGTTGCCAAGGTAGAATTCAACATCTTGTAGGGGTGTTTCTCCTAGTGCAGTCTTGTTACATTTTCCTGGATTCATTCTCATTGTCTTCTCCCTGTGTATTTTCAGACCCACTTGCTGTGACCTGTCATCGAGTATTTTCATTTTATCTTGCATCAGATTCAGTTAATGATGTTTGACTAATTATTGTACATTTAAAAAATATTGGAAATAATGTACTTATTTGAAAAAAACTGAAATAGGACTGTAATTTTTTTCATTTAGGTTATATCCCTTACTTTGAAAAAAACAATGACCTCCCATAAAACAAATGCGAATGCTTATATAAAGAGAGTGGAGAAAAGATACGTTAGCAATAGACAGTCATGCATTTTTTTTTGGTGTATTACTTAACTAATGAATACTACATTTTATAATCCATCAACATCCAGAGTGGAGCAAATGTTAATTATGAAGTGGGCTCAGTACATTGTTGTTGTTGTTTTTAATATAAAAACCTTTACAGTTATAACTTTTGTACACGTTTTTAGAGAAGAAAAATTAAACAGACGTTTGAGATGACCGTTTTTGTTTATTTTGTGGCTGTGACAACTGTCAAGTGTTATTCGTTTTTATCTTATTTGCAGGTCTGCAACCTTTTATCTGATCACGCAAAAACTAAACTTGTCTGACAATGGAAAGTTTCTTTTGGCTATTTTTCAAACACACTTTGGGCTGTTTTTTAAAAATGCAGATTGGGCAGGTTTGAGCTACATTTTGAACAACTGGGTCGACCAAAAAAATCCGGTTTCCTAAAACAAAGCTTGTCACCAAGGATTTCAGATAAAGGGTTACAAACCTGTATTGTCATATTAGATGCTTATACTTCAAACATTTAACAAAATGTCTCACTGCTAGTCATTTGTGGTCAGATTGATAGTGCTAGAAGATATTCTTTCCTGTTTCACATATTTTACAGCTGTAAAATACAGTATTTATTCATTGTTTCTTATTATTACTTCTCTGTTGCATACTCTTTCACATCCATTTCTTTGTTGTCTCTCCCTCTTACTTATGGACACCCTCTTGATCTTGTGTCATTGATATACTCCTCTACCTGATATCACCATATGTTCTAGATGCACCTTTTTACTGATCATCATCAGATGCCATCTTCACAATGAAGGTCCACTGCAGTTGATCTTCAACGTCTTCTGTCTGTTCTCTTGATGGTGCACTCTGATAGACTCTTTCCTGCCCATCTGTTTACGTTATAGCGCCGTCTTCCTATTGCTTCTATTATGGTCTTCAGTAAGGTTTTATGTCTTTTTACGTGGCCAAAATATTTTAGCTGTCTAATTTTGATCTTCATTAATTCTCTTTTCATTCCTAGGTTTTCTAGATGCTCTTTATTTGTTTTCTTCTCTTTCCATGAGACATGTCCTATTTTTCTATATATCCACATCTCAAAGGTCTCAATTCTTCTAATTGCTTCTTGTTCATTGTCCATGAACACCATATAGTAATGAAGAATATATATAGCATTTGATTATTCTGAATTTGTGTGTTAGATGTTAGTATCTGTTTCATGTTGCTGTATGTAGCTTTGAATTCAATACCCTTTAGCTCCCCAAGGAGCATAGGCCTTCAACAAACACATGCCAAGTCTTCCTGTCCTGTGTCATCCGCTCAAGTTCTTTCCATGTTTTCCTCATCATTTTCACTTCTGTCTCCAGTTCTCTTCTCCGTGTGTTTTTTGGTCTACCTCTGCCTCTCTTTCCCTGTGGATTCCAGAACAAGGACTGCCTTGTAATGCTATCAGCAGGTTTCCTCAATGTGTGTCCTATCCTCTACACCACATGGTAGAAGGGGAACGACTAAGTAAGTGTTCTATCCATCGCCAGCGTCTTCTGAACTCAAAACATCATTGTTGCCAAAAGTGGAATAATCGGTTAAAATTTGTTTTACCAATTAATCAATTAAAATTTGTTTTATCAATTAATTGTTAAAGATTTCAGCCCTAATAAAAATATTTGTTGCAAATTTCCTTATGTATATGCCATCTGTTCACACTTTCTCATGTAAACTTTCTGTGGGGATATGGTTTTTAAATATTATTTCAATAAACGTGAATCAATCACCAACCCACACCCATCCTATTTTACACAAGGTCTTTGATGCGTGATGCCATATGATGATGGATGGCATCCGCATGTCTGGTTTTGTGTAGTGTGTAGATGTGTTCAGTCAAAACAATGTTCATGCAACAATAACAGGGCAATCCACATAGGACGTCAGTAAACTCACGACGTATAAAGTCAATGAGTCTTGAAACAGCCGTTGACGTTTTTCTTCATTATTTATTGTGGACGCCACAGTGACAAAATGGTTACGCAAATGTGTAGGCACATCAAACAGTCATTATCACAGCAACATTCAATACAGCAATAGACGGTAGACAGCATTACAATGATGAGTCAGATGCATGTTATATTTCAAAGTGCTGTAAATGTAGTCAGATGAACAACTCCATCCTTTTCTATAACAGCCAGGAGATAACCAGATGTATGAGATCAGTTCACTCTCCTTAGTTTGACTTCAGCAAGACAGACACGTCTGCCGAAGTATAAATAATGTCCTCAAGAATATCCTCTAGATAATAAAGGTTTTCTAAACCTAGTTCATTTAACAAAGTAGCAAGTAATGGTCCTTGGTACATGCATCAACCGATGCAGTACAATGCAGCGACATGTGAGCTGGGAAAGAACATCTCGTGACGACGACTTTCGGAGACAGGCTATGAATCGAAATCGCTCACGACCCAAAATCGATAGAGTTAATGAAAAAGTCAATTTACCTTGCTTTCATGAAATACACAGAAATATCACGCCTCCCGACATGTGGGAAAACACTAGAGGTATTATCCCGAATAAACGAAATATCCATAAGAGGACTACACATCCCTGACAGAACAAAAAAAAGCGGAGATCCCCTCTTCAACGAGGCATCTCTTTCGCCATTCCAAATCGCTCACTCCCACTAGTGGTGGGCGGAAACCGATCGACCAAACAACAAGACAAGTCATGCGCAGTCCAGCGCAAAAATGACCACAGCTCAAAAGTTAACTGCATTCGATACCAACGCGAGAAGACAAATGCTTACCGAGAAAAGTGACTATAAATTTCAAGCAGTTGTTGCCCTTGCGTTATAAAACAGATATTGAAATAAAACGATGTTGCGAGAATTTATCACGCAACATATCACCACCTCCTCCCGATAAAAAAAAAATGTGGAACATATTTTTTTTTTCAATATCAAAGAGCAAGCGATAAGCGGCTCAAAACGCACGAATTATGCGCTGATAATTAATTAAATTGCCAAACAATAGGCTAATTATAGAGTGTCTGGTGAGGATATACCTCAACAGAAAAATAAATATGTCTCAAAAAATATTCACATCGGGGAGGTGTCACCAACACACATCACGTTAGCATGTAAACACAATATACGTATGCAAGTTACTATAATCATCATTAAACAGCATACTCTAATATTGTCTTTAAAAATGGATGTACAAATCTGATAGGAAAATTTAAATAGTACATTCTTTGACATGTAATGACATAAGTACATAGTAAAGTTAAACTACATGACGATCCAGGACATATGCTCTGGTATTCCGAGGGTAAGTACACAATCTAGAACTCGTAAGGTAAGTCCTCAGCTCAACAATGACATTCTGAGAAAGTACAAGCAATATAATGCTAATTAATAACTAATATGCTTCATAAGGTACAATACATTATTAATAATTGTGGCTGTTTAGTAAACTAACGGCCCTTATATTAACTACTCAGTCCTCCTCTATCATCTTAAAAAACGAACAGAAGAAGATGACAACAAAGCACGATAGTGTGTACATATAAAGTAAGTACAGATGTGCTAATCTATTGTAGAAATATAGGTGTGTTATGACTCTGTAATATATAGAAATATAGGACAGAAGTATTAGTTGGAGTCATGTGGGCATCTAGACAAAATGTCAGCCATCACATTATCCGCACCACGGATAGCTCGTACCGTGAAGTGAAAAGGTTGAAGAGCTATAGCATATCGAGTGGATCTCGAACTCTTCAAATTCTTAGTCTGAATAGCTGTAAGAGCTTTCTGATCAGTCTCTAGAATGAAATGTGCGCCCAGGAGGAATCTTTGTAGCTTTAGAATTGACCAAACCATCGCTAACAACTCACGGTCTAAAACCGAGTAGTTCCTCTCTGCCGCATTTAGTTTTCTAGAAATGTACATAACAGGATGCAGAGTATTTGCATATTCTTGCATCAGTGCTGCTCCAATCCCAGTGGATGAAGCATCACTCCGAAGAACAAAAGTCCTATCAAGAGTAGGTAATCTTAAGATGGGAGGAGAAGAAAATATATTCTTGATTTGGTCTAGTGAAGATTGGCATTCTTCAGACCAACGGACCAGATTAGGCGAACCTTTCTTCAACAATGTTGAGAGAGGTGCCATGATCGAAGATAAATTTGGAATAAATCTCCCATAAAATTGAATTAAACCTAAGAGACTCCTAACTTGTTTCTTCGTTTTAGGAACAGAGATGTTCAGTATTTTGGAAGTATTGTGGTCTTCTGTCTTCAAGAGACCATGACCAACACGATGACCCAGGAAAGAGATTTCACCAAAACCAACAAAAGCTTTAGAAGGTTTTGCTGTCAAATTATTCTCACGTAGAGTGGACAGTAAGTCATATAACCCTAAATAGTGATCTTCCCAGGTATCACTGAAGAGACAGATGTCATCTAAGTATGCGATGACATCCGAACGATGTGACAGAATTCGACGCATCATGCGAACGAAAGTGGCAGGGGCGTTCATGAGACCAAAAGGCATAACATTCCATTGAAATAGACCCCTAGGTGTAGAAAAAGCAGTAAGAGGTTTGGCATGCTCTGCTAAAGGCACTTGCCAATAACCTTTAGACAAGTCAAGTTTAGTGAAGAATCTAGAATTAGAAAGTCTAATCAGTAGATCTTCTAACAAAGGCATCGGTTCAGCGTCGAACTTTGTGACCTGATTCAATTTGCGATAATCAACGCAAATTCGTATGTTCTTATCCTTCTTCCGGACAATAACCATGGAAGAAGAATATGGTGAAGTCGATGGTTCAATTATATTTAATTGAATCATTTCATCCAATTCCTTTTCCACTTGCGACTGAAAGTGTATAGGAATAGGATACGGCCTAACCCTAATTGGATTATTGTCGGTAAGAATTATGTCATGTTCTATGACATCTGTGTGTCCAGGAATGTCAGTGAGAACATCCTGAAATGTTTGTAACATCGACGAGACTTGTCGATGTTCGTCACCAGAAAGATTAGGAGAAACAGAAACGTTTTTCCAAGATTCCGTGGAATGTAATGGAACCACTGGAAGGGGAAGGTTGACATCAGAGAAGGTAGCTTCCTCATCCTGAATGACAGACAGGGATGAATAATGACCGTGAGGTGCAGGAGCATCATCCGTTGCCTGGAAAATAGGCAGCAAATAGTCCGGACGTTCGTGAAATTCCGAAAGCATGTTTATGTGGAAAGTTTTATGCTTTCCATCAATATCGACCACATAGTCAACATCGGAAATCCGAGAGACTATTGCATACGGACCTTTCCATGCAATAAGAAGTCTATTTTCCCTACTGGGGAGTAGGACGAATGCTTTGTCACCTGGACAAAGTTGTCGTAGACATCTATTCTTGTTAGCAAACTGCCTTGCCTTCTCTTTAGCAATTTCTGATGAAGCAGTTGCTAGCTTACATGCCTCAATGATCTTTTGTCTAAGAGCAATGACATACTCATATGAGGATTGAGTTTCATCGCTAATATCATCGGCAGTGATGAGATCGTGTAATAAAGACATAGGGCCGCGTGGACGCGCGCCAAAGACAAGTTCGAAGGGAGAAAATCCTGTGTGTTCATTAGGGACTTCTCTATAGGCAAAGAGAGCCGCGGGTAAAACCCTGTCCCAATCTTGAGGATGATCTTCAGTTATCTTACCAAGCAAAGTCTTGAGCGTTCTATTCAGACGCTCAACTAACCCATTAGACATAGGATGGTAGATACTACTGAGAGATCGTTCAATATGTAAGGTAGACATTACCTGTGACATAGTGTCAGATATGAGTTGAGTGCCATGGTCTGACAATATTTCTCTGGGGAACCCCAAGCGAGAAAATATCAACCAAAGAGCATCTGCGATATCTGTAGTAGATATGCTCTTAAGAGGAATAGCCTCTGGCCAACGTGTGCACATATCGACACATGTAAGGATAAACTGATGTCCTCTGGCCGACTTGACCTTAAAAGGGCCAATAATATCTATGGCCATTTTCTGAAACGGCCGAATAGGAATGTCAGCAGCCTGGATAGGCGCAGCATGTCGTGGTCCTCTAGATTTGACCTCCTGACATACCTTGCATGATCGGCAGTAAATACGAATGTCCTTATTGACAAAAGGCCAAAAGAAAGCCGCAAGGACTCTCGACTTCGTACGGGCAAAACCCATATGTCCAGCACATTGCGAGTCATGAGCATGTTGTAATATTTGGACTCTCATGCTCTTGGGAACAAGAATTTGCGAATGTGCCGACGTAGTCGAATCTTGTACCATACGTACAAGTACGCCGTTTCTCATTGCAATCCAAGATTTTCTATTTGTATCCTGATTCGGATCACCTTTCTTCGCAAGAACGAAGAATTTTTTTAAAGAAGGATCTTCTTCTTGCAATTTTATGAAAGAGTCACGAGTGATTACTAAGTGACTATCTTGGCTATCAACTTCATTATCACTATTCAGTGAAGTTTCGGGTGTTTGTAGAGCTTGTGCTCTTGTAACTACTGCATTTGTAGCTTGCATGTTATTATCTTCCCAAGCAGCAATCTGCTGTGGGGTACACTCCCTAACTCCGTGAATACGACCAATAATAAGGTCCGCAATAGGATTAGGTAAGAGACAAGCATGCACATCTCCAGTAAAGAAAGGAGTGGCAATGCGAATTACAGCAGTAGGATATTTTTCTAGAGTGCCGCCAAATGTGACACATTTAATAACCCTTCCTGTAGCACAAGATGGATCTACAAGCGATTGTCTAACACCAATAGTGGTGCATCCGGAATCGAAAAGTAGTGAGACCGGAGTATCATTAACAAGACCCTTATGTAGAATTAAAGAACCCCTCCCGTCATGCGCAACAGCAGCAGGAAGAGCGGGAAGTGGGTGACCACAACTCAAAGTAGTTATGGTACCCGGTTCGAATAAAGTACTGCATTGGGGGCATTTGTTTGCTCTCTCAAAGTCAAAAGCAGAACTAGTGACAGCGTCAAAGTTTTTACTATCAACAACATGATTACAGGCTCCCTCAGTTTCCTGTTGTACAGCATTAGCCTGCTGATATCTCTTTTTTTTGTGTTGAGATCTACCCCGACTATTATTACCTCTGAAGTTATCAGAGTTATTATTATCTCTGCAGTTATTATTGTCTCTATTGTAATTGTTATCCTGGTTCGAATTCCAGTTTCCACGATTACTATCATGTTCACATTGATGCGAACATCTATTTGTTTGGTTCTGAGGTCTTCGGCAGGAATAACCTCTATTACCATATCCTCTTTTGAAATGCTTATAATTATTAGGGTGATAGTAACGACCACTATCAGGTTGTCTCCAATTCTTCGAAGAAGAATCACCATGAAATTGGTTTCCATGATTTTGACAGAAATTACCGCTACCCTTTCTATCAAAATTTTGTTGGGATCTACGAGCAAAGTTTTGACCATACGGAGCTGCCGAAGCAACTGGTAAACCTTCTTTCACCTTAGAGTTACCCATGGTTATGTGTGGGTGCGCAGTTACGTATTGGCAACAGAAATCTTCCATTTCTTTTATTGTTTTAGGTTTACGTTCATGAAGGAAAGCAAGGAAAGACTCATTGACAGACGACATGACTTTGTCTCTAAGTATTAAGTCCATAAGTCCTTCATAAGTTTTTTCCGTCTTAGATAGTTCAACCCATCGTGAGAAAGTAATGCGTATTCTTGCAATAAACTCGGAGAATTCAACTCCATTTTCAGGTAACATGTTTTTAAATTGTAGACGATAGCCGTCTTCGTTAAGCTGATATTTCTTTAACAAAGCGGCCCTGACAACCTCATAATTGTTCTTGTCAGGTTCATCCACCATATTTAATATACTTAGAGCTTTACCTGTCAGTATCCCTGATAACTGATAAACATATTTTGCTTTGTCTATGTTATGAGCTGTACATGCTTGTTCAAATCTGTCCAGATAGAACATTATGTCATCACTGGAAGGACTAAATGTTGGTAACTTAATCTTAAAAGTATCATTATTAGCCTTAGCAGAAGATGAACCCTTGTTTGAATCATTACCATTACTCATGCTCGTCAATTTCAATTTCTCCAACTCTAAAGCTAAGAGTTTTTCTTCATGTTCCATTTTTGCTTTCCTCTCATCAGACTCTCTTTGTAACTTCCTTTCTTCAGCTTGAGCCTGCATTTGAAGTCTTTCATTTTCAGCTTCTTTTTCAAGTCTTTTATTTTCAGCTTCTTTTTCAAGTCTTTTATTTTCAGCCTCTTTTTCGAGTCTTTTATTTTCAGCTTCTTTTTCAAGTCTTTTATTCGCAGCCTCTAGCTGTAGCTTTCTTTCCTCAGCTTCTGATTCCCTTTTTTGTTTTTCCATTTCCATTTGGAATCTCTTTTCATCCACCTGCATCTGCAGTTTCTTTTGTTCAGCTTCCATATGCAGTTTCTTTTGTTCAGCTTCCATTGCTTTATCATATCGAGCAGTTGCAAATTCTTCTAACTTATCACCAGTCTTCCCAAGCAATTTACCCTGCTCAATAAAGTGCTCAAATGTAGACATGTTGTCTAACATATGAGTCCAAAACCTGAAATAATTAACTAATTTATTTCAAACCTAAGTGTAACAAGTCTTAATTAAGCACTTGTATATTCACATCACATTATATTATCCCAGTCTCTGTGGGAAACAAGTCTCCAATCAAAGAACTTGTATATGAAATATCAGCACTCAATTCTTGATCATAAGTGCACTTCTCATTCAATAGTGCACGACACTATTCATCATTCATTTATCATCAGTGTAGTAGTAACAGTGCATTAGCATAGCCCATTAACTAATTACTATAACTGTAAACAATGACTATGTAAACACATGCAGAATGTAAACATTGAAAATGTAAACAATACAAACAATGTAAACAATAACAATGTAAACAATAACAAAGATCAGCAACAATACAAAAACTTTCGCAGAAATCAACTAAAAATAAAGCAGAAATTAATGAAATATCACAAAAAATGTGACGATATCTGCGATAGAATTAAACAAAATACATGACACCACAGTGTATAAACAAAAATGTTGTATGAAACTAAATTATAGACAAGAGTAGGCTAACAAATACAAACAAATCAAAACAAAACTAAAGAATGCGAAATAATAACGAAAACAATATTAAAACATGTCATCACAGCTAACATAAATAGCAACAGAAGTCGCTTAGCAAATTCCAGTATCGGAAATTTGCAAACCCTACAGAAAACGCTCACAATAGACGACCTCTATGACGTGGCATAATCTAACGGAGACACCACCCAACCGAGAACCCGCTGAAATATAAACATATAAATATACAAATAACATATAGACATATAACATATAGAATGAGATGATACACAGAAGACTCAGCAGAAGTATAAGGGCACAGTTTACATACAAACAGGCCACTTAACTTATAGGCTTCCAATCGTAGAACAGCAGAAAAACGGATGTCAATCAACGTCCTAAAGAGCGAAGCTCCAACGATGATGGCACATCTGAACTGCTTCCACTGCTAACACGATGGTACAAGAGCTTCTGAAATACTGTGTGTTGAGTTGTTTCGGCACTTGACCTTCTAATCCAAAAGTAAGTTGATGGAAATCGGTACTTGGCCTTCTTCAGAAAACAACCCGTTTCAACCGGCACTTGACCTTCTCAAAAAACGACAGCACTGGAACCTTGACAGCAGCAACTTGCTTGACTTGCGTAAAAGATAACAGCAGTCCGAGTTATCCGGCAACATGTAACAACGCCGGGTACTGTCAAATTCTTGTTTCCGTCAAAAAGTTGAAATTTTGACTTTTACCGGGCAACGCCGAGTACTTTGAAAATTTTGAAGATGTTGACTGTATTGAAGAATGTTAATTTCTTGAAGGATGCTGATGAATTCTTGTTGAAAATGAAGTGGGTAAGGGACCCCGTGTTTGCTAGTACCAGAATCAAACCAGCTTATGGCCACCAAATGATGCGTGATGCCATATGATGATGGATGGCATCCGCATGTCTGGTTTTGTGTAGTGTGTAGATGTGTTCAGTCAAAACAATGTTCATGCAACAATAACAGGGCAATCCACATAGGACGTCAGTAAACTCACGACGTATAAAGTCAATGAGTCTTGAAACAGCCGTTGACGTTTTTCTTCATTATTTATTGTGGACGCCACAGTGACAAAATGGTTACGCAAATGTGTAGGCACATCAAACAGTCATTATCACAGCAACATTCAATACAGCAATAGACGGTAGACAGCATTACAATGATGAGTCAGATGCATGTTATATTTCAAAGTGCTGTAAATGTAGTCAGGTGAAAAACTCCATCCTTTTCTATAACAGCCAGGAGATAACCAGATGTATGAGATCAGTTCACTCTCCTTAGTTTGACTTCAGCAAGACAGACACGTCTGCCGAAGTATAAATAATGTCCTCAAAAATATCCTCTAGATAATAAAGGTTTTCTAAACCTAGTTCATTTAACAAAGTAGCAAGTAATGGTCCTTGGTACATGCATCAACCGATGCAGTACAATGCAGCGACATGTGAGCTGGGAAAGAACATCTCGTGACGACGACTTTCGGAGACAGGCTATGAATCGAAATCGCTCACGACCCAAAATCGATAGAGTTAATGAAAAAGTCAATTTACCTTGCTTTCATGAAATACACAGAAATATCACGCCTCCCGACATGTGGGAAAACACTAGAGGTATTATCTCGACTAAACGAAATATCCATAAGAGGACTACACATCCCTGACAGAACAAAAAAATGCGGAGATCCCCTCTTCAACGAGGCATCTCTTTCGCCATTCCAAATCGCTCACTCCCACTAGTGGTGGGCGGAAACCGATCGACCAAACAACAAGACAAGTCATGCGCAGTCCAGCGCAAAAATGACCACAGCTCAAAAGTTAACTGCATTCGATACCAACGCGAGAAGACAAATGCTTACCGAGAAAAGTGACTATAGATTTCAAGCAGTTGTTGCCCTTGCGTTATAAAACAGATATTGAAATAAAACGATGTTGCGAGAATTTATCACGCAACAGTCTTATCCTAAGTACCAGTGTAATAACACATTTGGGCAATCCAACAAAAAGCTATCAGCTACTGTCATGACAGTGATAAATTTGAAAGAAAAGAAACATTCAGCAAGCAAATTGTCACAACATGACATTCGTTCATTCGTTTTTTCTTTCTAACCTTCCTTCGGGCCTTCATCTACCTGTAATTCTTGTTCATTTTTTTCTTGTGTCGATGGTTGTTTACTATCAAACACAGACAAACCAACCTTGGTTAGGATTAGGAGAGGTCACATGCACTGTATCATTATCAGAATACAGTTCAGTCTGGATAAGTAGAAGTTGATGGGACCATCTAAAGTACTTCTATTTATCCGAAATTCTTACTTAATCGTTCCCCTTTTACCCTGGGGTGTAGAGGTTTGCCAGAAAGAACACCATACTGTCATATCGGCGGTCTTCCTCCTGGCCTGGTTCAAATCTAGTCATCGGTCATTCAAGGATTGTGTAATGTTGTACTCCCAGCGAATTCTGGGTCATCCTGAAGGTCTGGATACCAGGCTCTTGGTTCCCCATGTTTGTCATTGTATCCGATCTTCTTTCATTCTGCATATGTCGCGAGAGGTTTCTCAATTATGAAGAATAAGACAACCAGGTGTATCAGGTGATACTAGGATAGTTGCCAGAGAAGAGTCTGGTCTTAAAAGAAATACCCCATTCTCAGAAAAGAGCAATGGTGTATAGAGTTCATAGGTATAAAGTCAGGCTGTAAAGAATTTCTGGCCGAGATAGTAATATTCAGTACCAGAATTCTATGGTGCCCCTCTCAGAATTATACCTATGGGCTGTTATTGTATCTAGGGGATTTAATTAAATTCAAAGTAATTCAAAGCTGACATAAAGTAATACAAACAGTGAACTACAATTTCTTAATTTTATTTATGTACAGTCATCTGTTTAGATGTATCTACACCAAATAAAAGTCAAACACTACAAATAAAGTCTTTTCCTAGTTGTTAAGGCTCCCTTGTTATGAAAAGTCTAAGTGCAACTAATCCTTTGGAACCAATGTTAATGATGGTACTTGAATTTATCTTCAGTATTAGAGGAATGGATATTGACAACTGTCATAATGACTTCACTGTTACTGATATCACTTGACTTCACAATATTTCTAGGTTATGTATCTTTTGAAAATGTCACACTGACTACAATGTTACTGAGATCACTGTTTACATCACTACTACTATAACCGGGTGTGGTACGCCAATGCTCTGCGAGTCAGTCTTGTTTAATATGACTTAACTTCTTCGCTTCCGCCTTTTCCTTGAAGCCAGAATATAAGATGGAGAAGCCCAACACTGAGGGTCCCCACTCTTCCAACTGATGTAGGTACAGGGTGCTTGTTCAATCTTACACCGCTAGGTACAACACCAATGTTCTTCTCTGCTAACAAGATGAGTGACAGGATACCTCTGACCTGAAATGTAATAGGTCTTACATAGCATCTGGCTCTAAAATCCTCCTACCCAGATGGTAGATTAGTGAGGCAGTTCAGAATAAGTGATGGTAACACAGAAAAGGTCGACTCAGTCAGTGACAAATAGGTTTATGCAATAATATAACAAATGATTACAACACACAGGAAAGGTACTCAGTCAGTGACAAATAGGTTTATGCAATAATATAACAACATTACAACACACACTTTCCTAATATGTCCATGACTGACATCACCAAAACTGCATAGGCCTTATGGTGAGTGTTGAGTGTCTAAACAAGTTTTATGCAATAATATAACACAGCATTACAACACACACACTTTCCTAATATGTCCATAATTGACATCATTAACTGCATAGGCCTTATGGTGAGTGTTGAGTGTCTAGGCCTACTCAAACAATACATTAAATTACAATCTTTCCTCTTTTACTAGTTCCTGATAGTATAGTCTAGTCCAGCAATCAGAAAAGGCTTTAAAAGCTTCTGAAACTAACACCCCTCATTCTGTCCGGCCTTAGTTTTAAAGTCGAACATAATTTGTACAGCACAAAGTAGCTTTCCTTCTACGAATCACACAATGAGATTTACACACAATATCACTTCCATTAACCACTAGTAATTAATATTATACATATTATGACTTAATTCTCTTACCCACAATCTCAGATTCAACAGGCTTTTAATTAAACCCATGCAGTCTGCTTCACTGGCAATTGGCGAAGGAGCTGGGTTCTGGCGGTTCAAGAGAAATATTCCAGATTTGTTTCCCCTTTTTATTACAGGTAGCGGGCAAAAGGAAGACAAGCGATTCTATTGGCTGGCTGGGTCAGTTTATGTTTACAAAAATTTCTGTAAAAACACCCTTTCTGCCCGATCTGTCGATCATACAAAACTTCGATAATTTATTCTTCCGGTGTTTCCCAACCGATTCTTTCCATCCCGGTCTTGTTTAAACCGGCCATTTGGGCGCTACCATTTAAACACGCTAACCTTTTTCTGCCTCCCTTGTAGCGTTTGCAATCACAGTTGAAACCGGGGAAAACAGTCTTCGCTCTAAGTTATACTGCATGTAATCACTCAAAACTCCTGTGTCCATGCTTCTACAACTAAATCCATGTATCTAATGAAAGTTTACGATTCCTGTTATTTTATTGTGCTCACTGTTCTGAGGGACATAACTTATCTTTTGGCCTGAAGTCACAAGTACACATTCACGTTTGCACAGATTCCATCTAGCAATCCTGCCGCCTACGGTTACTGAGACCGGTTTACAGCTCGTGCAGCGATTGGTAGAAAACATTTGTTGACATATTTTGATATATGTAGGCAAGGTAGGCTCTCGTTAATTGCCCTTAGATATTGGTTCAGGACTACGCTACAGATAGCCCCCCAATTTTTAAGCGAGAGATTTATGTCGAGCTTCAATCTGAGACCAATAACGAGGCAATCATCCAGCCGGAATCTATTCTTCCCTCTTTCCCTCCTGGTTCTGATCAGATGGGTGCCTACTCAGAAAAACTGCCCCTACATTCTGAGATCCAGTGATATAGATGTTCCTCTAATGATTCTGTAGCTATGAGGGTACCCTCCAGGAAATTAGTGATAGATGGGTTTTGTAAGGGATCCAATAATCTGCTCATTACCCTGGAGAAACCACTCGGAGCATATAATATGATTCATATGGGGACATGAAATTTTCCTGCACCAAGAAATCAATTCTCCCTTTAAAGATGCCATATATATATATATATATATATATATATATATATATCAATCCATGTCCGTATCAGTACTTCCAATGGACTGTGATGGGCTGGGCAACTACCAATGTTGCCGTGCCCTCATAATGCTAATTTAATCGCCGTATAGTGAAGTTGGCTGTGCATCAGTCAAATGGTTCGCACTGCACACTCTCCCACTACCTATTTTCCTGGGGTTTCCCCGCAGGTCCTTTATCAAGGGTGGTCGACTAACCACACTCCTATTTTGATCCAGTACCTGGTGTTCCGAACTAAATGATTTAGTAAATCTTGTCGGTATGGGATGTGTTGTATCCCCTCTCTGTACAATACGGAGAGTTGCCATGGTAACTGGTTGTCTGGTAGACCCTTTGTGAGATGATGCCATCCTATCCACTATGTCTACCTTGTTATTTTCAGGCCTACGTCCGCCCCAATGCTTTCCTAGGTCCTGTTGATTTTCCCAACATGTGGGGTTTTCTTTGCTACATTGTGCACAGGCAGTCACATACTGAAATATATCTTCAGCAACCCCTGGCCAATAATGTTGCACTGAGGTCCGTTGACAGGTGGTACCAATCTTCTTATGTCCACCGTCTGAATCAACATGTGCTAATTCCATAGCCTTGTCCCTGTAAATAGATGGCAGTACTAACTGGCTATGCCCATTGGGTCCTGTCCCAGCTTTCCTGTAAAGCAATCCATCATTCAAATAAAACTGTCCTTTCTTTGGGGGGTTATGGCTTTTTGGCAGCCTGCCAAAGCAAGGTTTTAATGTGCTATCTTCAGCTTGGGCATTTCTCATCTCTCTCGGATGAATATTGAGTGGTGTTCCCTCCTCCTTCCCAGGGGTTGACCTGACCTGGAGTGTTGCCATTATCACAGGTTTTATGGGTTTCCCTAGGAAAACATATCTCCCTCCTAACACCAGCGGGTAATTAGGATTATCACACACTGCTGCATTGATCACTCCTTCCACATAGCGAGTTTTCACATTGATTCTGGCTATGGGAAGTGTTATGGTGGCTGTATCCTTTAATGCCCCTTGTATCTCCACTTTGTCTGTGGTATACTGCTCAGGGTGCACTAGAGACGCACTCACAACTGAGTCATATTCCAATCCGGAATCATACAGACACTTTACCTTAGTGCCGTTACATATTACTTCTTCACAGATGGAGGGATGATGGAGATCTACCGGACTCGATGTCGGTTCCTTCCTTCCCTTTCCCACTGTTATCATGCATGCAGCGTGATATGGAGGGACTTTCCTACCACATTCCGTTGTATAGTGGTTGTTCATTTTACAAATTTTGCACCACTTTTCTTCCTTTTTGTAAGGTTTCCTATCCTGAAATTGTGGGTTCCTATCCTTATTATCATATCTTGGCCTGTATTGTGTTGCATTGTCCTTTTGATCAAACTTATTATGAGTTTGGGGTTGCTTAACTCCCTCCTGTTTCCTTTTACTCCCTTGAGTCAGGGATTGAGCCATGTGGTGGCTTTCTGCATATGTGATTATGTCAGCCAACCTGTCTCTTTTGTTCTCAATTAGGAACTTCTTAGTTTCTGGGGTTATGGAATCCAATAGTTGTTCAATCAACATCATTTCCTTTAGCCCCTCGAAATCTAGGGTGAAGTTTCCTAACTTACACCACCTCAGTAAGTAAGTTTCTAATCTTTCTGAGAACTGCTGATATGTCTCTCCTGGTTGAATCTTCGCCATTCTGAAGCGCCGTCTATATGCTTCAGCATTTTGTTCATATCGAACAAGCAATGCCTGCTTCAGGGCTTCGTAATCTTCCTGATCCTTTTTTGGCAATTTCAAAAAGACATCGTACGCAATTCCCCGCAAACCTTGCGATAACTTCAGACTCCACTTTTCCTTTTCTAGACCATAAGTAGTCGCTAATCTCTCATATCTGTCTAGATAAGCCTCGATTGCGTCAACTTTGTCCACAAATGGATCCAGATGAAAATTCATGGCTCCATTTGAGGTGCTCTGGCTGGAGCTGTTGTCCAAATGAGGTGAACTACTACCATTGTGGTTGGTAGTTGCCTGAAGTTCAAGCTCTTTTAATCTTAGCTCATGGTCTCTCTCTGCTTGAATCCTTCTTTCCTCAGCCTCTCTCTCTGCTTGAATCCTTCTTTCATCAGCCTCTCTCTCTGCTTGAATCCTTCTTTCCTCAGCCTCTCTCTCTGCTTGAACCCTTCTTTCCTCAGCCTCCAATTGCAGTTTCTTATTCTCTTTCTCAGCTTCCGCTTGCCGTGCTAACTGCTTATCTTCCCTTTCTGTGAATTTATCGCATTCAGTCGTAACATACTGGATCAGAAGATCACCAGTCATCCCAAGCTCTTTCCCCACTTGCAGTGTTGCTGACCTGAACTTTACTAAATCTGCCATGGCAATGTTGTAATTTAGTTGCAACCAATACAAAGTAAAAAAAAATTTTTGCCAAAATAATTAGTCACTTAATCAAATTAATTTCTTAATTAATTAATTAATGACTGATTTCGCGTCACATGTACCACACCTTAATTTGTACTCAATGGTACTCAAAATCTATTTCTTAACCTGCCCTACCAAAAATTTACTATCAAAAATTTCCCACTTGACAGCACTAAACGGTAACAGCAGGCTCAGAATATACAGGAACAATCCCAGATGAGCGTCCCAGTGTCGCGAGAGGTTTCTCAATTATGAAGAATAAGACAACCAGGTGTATCAGGTGATACTAGGATAGTTGCCAGAGAAGAGTCTGGTCTTAAAAGAAATACCCCATTCTCAGAAAAGAGCAATGGTGTATAGAGTTCATAGGTATAAAGTCAGGCTGTAAAGAATTTCTGGCCGAGATAGTAATATTCAGTACCAGAATTCTATGGTGCCCCTCTCAGAATTATACCTATGGGCTGTTATTGTATCTAGGGGATTTAATTAAATTCAAAGTAATTCAAAGCTGACATAAAGTAATACAAACAGTGAACTACAATTTCTTAATTTTATTTATGTACAGTCATCTGTTTAGATGTATCTACACCAAATAAAAGTCAAACACTACAAATAAAGTCTTTTCCTAGTTGTTAAGGCTCCCTTGTTATGAAAAGTCTAAGTGCAACTAATCCTTTGGAACCAATGTTAATGATGGTACTTGAATTTATCTTCAGTATTAGAGGAATGGATATTGACAACTGTCATAATGACTTCACTGTTACTGATATCACTTGACTTCACAATATTTCTAGGTTATGTATCTTTTGAAAATGTCACACTGACTACAATGTTACTGAGATCACTGTTTACATCACTACTACTATAACCGGGTGTGGTACGCCAATGCTCTGCGAGTCAGTCTTGTTTAATATGACTTAACTTCTTCGCTTCCGCCTTTTCCTTGAAGCCAGAATATAAGATGGAGAAGCCCAACACTGAGGGTCCCCACTCTTCCAACTGATGTAGGTACAGGGTGCTTGTTCAATCTTACACCGCTAGGTACAACACCAATGTTCTTCTCTGCTAACAAGATGAGTGACAGGATACCTCTGACCTGAAATGTAATAGGTCTTACATAGCATCTGGCTCTAAAATCCTCCTACCCAGATGGTAGATTAGTGAGGCAGTTCAGAATAAGTGATGGTAACACAGAAAAGGTCGACTCAGTCAGTGACAAATAGGTTTATGCAATAATATAACAAATGATTACAACACACAGGAAAGGTAGACTCAGTCAGTGACAAATAGGTTTATGCAATAATATAACAACATTACAACACACACTTTCCTAATATGTCCATGACTGACATCACCAAAACTGCATAGGCCTTATGGTGAGTGTTGAGTGTCTAAACAAGTTTTATGCAATAATATAACACAGCATTACAACACACACACTTTCCTAATATGTCCATAATTGACATCATTAACTGCATAGGCCTTATGGTGAGTGTTGAGTGTCTAGGCCTACTCAAACAATACATTAAATTACAATCTTTCCTCTTTTACTAGTTCCTGATAGTATAGTCTAGTCCAGCAATCAGAAAAGGCTTTAAAAGCTTCTGAAACTAACACCCCTCATTCTGTCCGGCCTTAGTTTTAAAGTCGAACATAATTTGTACAGCACAAAGTAGCTTTCCTTCTACGAATCACACAATGAGATTTACACACAATATCACTTCCATTAACCACTAGTAATTAATATTATACATATTATGACTTAATTCTCTTACCCACAATCTCAGATTCAACAGGCTTTTAATTAAACCCATGCAGTCTGCTTCACTGGCAATTGGCGAAGGAGCTGGGTTCTGGCGGTTCAAGAGAAATATTCTAGATTTGTTTCCCCTTTTTATTACAGGTAGCGGGCAAAATGCAATTGCTTCACATAAGCTAATACAGATGAAAAACCTATGGCAAGGCACAAGCAAAGAAACAAAGTTACAACTGATCAGAGCATGTATATTCCCAGTAGCAACATACGGCTGCGAGACTTGGACACTCAATAAAACAGTTGCAAAAAAGATTACATCATTCGAAATGAAATGCTACAGAAGGATGTTGAGAATACCCTGGACAGAAAAAAAGACCAACAGAGAAGTACTGCACTCACTAAACGTACAGGAACATTGGCTCCTAAATACCATCGCAATAAGGAAGCTGAAATTTTTCGGTCATATAAAAAGACATAATAGTCTGGAAAAAACAGTGATGGAAGGCATGGTCCCTGGAAAAAGGGGAAGGGGTCGACCTAGACGACGGTGGACCCAGGATATCACAGAGAGTCTGAACTTGTCTTTGGCTGATGCAGGTCGACTTGCCCAGAATCGTGATGCGTTCAGAGCAGCTGTAATGGAGACAACGCTCTGGAAAGAATATGTCACATGATGATGATGAGCGGGCAAAAGGAAGACAAGCGATTCTATTGGCTGGCTGGGTCAGTTTATGTTTACAAAAATTTCTGTAAAAACACCCTTTCTGCCCGATCTGTCGATCATACAAAACTTCGATAATTTATTCTTCCGGTGTTTCCCAACCGATTCTTTCCATCCCGGTCTTGTTTAAACCGGCCATTTGGGCGCTACCATTTAAACACGCTAACTTTTTTCTGCCTCCCTTGTAGCGTTTGCAATCACAGTTGAAACCGGGGAAAACAGTCTTCGCTCTAAGTTATACTGCATGTAATCACTCAAAACTCCTGTGTCCATGCTTCTACAACTAAATCCATGTATCTAATGAAAGTTTACGATTCCTGTTATTTTATTGTGCTCACTGTTCTGAGGGACATAACTTATCTTTTGGCCTGAAGTCACAAGTACACATTCACGTTTGCACAGATTCCATCTAGCAATCCTGCCGCCTACGGTTACTGAGACCGGTTTACAGCTCGTGCAGCGATTGGTAGAAAACATTTGTTGACATATTTTGATATATGTAGGCAAGGTAGGCTCTCGTTAATTGCCCTTAGATATTGGGTCAGGACTACGCTACAGCATACATGGCCAAACCATCGTAATTGGGACTGCTCTACTTGGGTCTGCAGAAGCTGGGTTTTGAGACCTTGCTGTATCGTCTGGTTGCGGACAATGTCTCTTCTTGTTACTTCAACTATTTTTCTCAGATACCTAATTTCTGAGGTTTGGAGCTGGTTTTCATGGGTTGTAGTCATAGCCCATGACTCACATCCGTATGTCAAGACTAGGACATAGGTGGAGCTGTATACAGTATAGCCATTTTCGTCCTCTTGCCAATCTCTCTTTTGCCGAGGAATTCTCAATTTATTGCCTGAAAAAGTCTTCCAGCTGCAGTTCTTCGGGTAGCCAACTCTTCTGTGATGTCTCCCTTCCAGTCTATGATAACTCCAAGGTATTTAAGTGTTTGACCTGCTCCATGGTCTGTTCTCCCAGCATAAATGATGCTTTTTTCTTTCTCTTGAAATCACCATGGTTTTTGTTTTGGAGCTGCTGATAACAATCCCTCTCTTCTTCAGTTCTTCCTTGCAGGTTGGATTGAACATATGCCTCTGATTTAGCAGTCAGGGCGACATCATTGGTAAATGCCAGCACTGAAATACAAACCTGTCTCATCTTCCAGCTCCCCACTGTATACTTTCTAGGCACGAAAGCTCAGGCCACTACGACAGGGGAGAGTGTGTTAGGAGAGTGAAAAAGTGTAAATGTATCATAATATAACATACAACATTCTAACAATCTAAATAGAAGTGTTACTGCATAGCAAAAAATATATACAGTACGATATCATTCTCTTTCTTCTCTCGATAGAGCATGGGGCTACCTCTGCCATTGGTTCTGTAGCGAGATGGGCAAAAACACTCTGGAATTGCACCTTAAATGATAAGACCTGTCTCATCTTCCAGTATTCCACTGAATACTTTTTGGTCCTTTCTTTATATGCTTTGATGACATTGTCCATGAAGAGTATGACAAGATAAGGTGACAGAATATCACACTGTCTTACACAGTGGTGGTCCTGAACTTTTCCGACTTATGGTTTGCCGTCCTCACATAATTTTTAAAAGTTTTGTCGAAGCTCTGTATAGCATGGATCAGAGGTGCTGGAATGTTCTCTCTTGCCAAGCAGTCCCAAAGTTTGCTCCAGGGGACCTTGTCAAACGCCTTCTCCAGATCCAAGAAACAAAGATGCATCTCACCTTTATACTCAAGGGCTTTATCACTCAGCTGCCTGAGTGTGAAGATAAGAATTAAGATACGAGTACTTCGGTTTGCTTGGAAGCCACACTGGACTTCATCCAATTCTGCTTATCCGAATTTTGCTCGAAGATTGAGATTTACGTCAGAATAAGAGGTAAAGCACGAAGCAATTATTTTAACCACTCAGAAACAGGTATTTTGATTTTAAGTTTTCATTTCTGCATCTTTTAAAGTTTTCACAAGCAATTTAGCGAAGCCTAATGTGTAGTGTCAAGTTTGGGGACTTTGTATGTTCAAAGGTGTCTTATTACTATTGGAATGCAAAGGAACCCTCTTATTCACTGCACAAGGTCCTGTAGCACGTCCATGTAGTCACATGGAAATACATTTTTTTCACATGTTTGAGTTGCTAGGACAATGCCCATGGATTGAGAACCAGCTAATTCACCGTCACAATTCCTTGTTGAGAGCCCACATAGTCAGTGGAATCAGCATGCTATAGTCCGTTCGGAAATTCGTGCCCACAGAAAGCGTCAATTTTCTCCAAAACTGTTTGTTGTATGGACATGAATTTTTGCATGCAGTCTTAGATTTTCCATGCAGTTATTAATATATTTTTTGCCCTTACAAAACTCATGTCATGTTCGAATTTTCTTCTTTACGTTATATAAAAATCTCTTACTGTTGTCTGGGTTAATTCTTAGTAGTTTTACAGAAAAGTTACAAGATCCGTTCAAAAATATTTTTTTAGTGTTTGAATTAGTTACTCGTGAATGTGTACAATAGGTGCGCACTCGTGCGGACATGTAGTCACTACACTAATTAAAAAAAAAAAAAAAATTTTTTGAACGGGTCTTGTAACTTTTCTGTAAAACTACTAAAAATTAACCCAGACAACAGTAAGAGTTTTTTATATAACGTAAAGAAGAAAATTCGAACATGACATGAGTTTTGTAAGGGCAAAAAATATATTAATAACTGCATGGAAAATCTAAGACTGCATGCAAAAATTCATGTCCATACAACAAACAGTTTTGGAGAAAATTGACGCTTTCTGTGGGCACGAATTTCCGAACGGACTATATAATCAGCGATTCTCAACTGAGGGGTCGTAACTCAAAATTGTGTCGTTGGAAACACTGCGATGGCTTGTATCCCTTACGTTTCCCTTATTTGAAGTTTAAGCAGCAGTGGGATAGCTATGATTATTTTTGACTTGTCACTTCTGGTACGTGGGTCGCCAGCTTCACCAACTGTGTAATTGGGGCTGTGGTCGTGTAAAGGTTGAAAACAACTCTCAACTGACGTCAGCCCACTCAGACCTGTCACATGCAAAATGAACCATCAATGGGCAGATAATGGGTGGGGATATGCTGAGAGGTGGCTCTGTGCATTACGTGTGGTTTCCCAGGGAGAGCTCAGAACCAGAGCAATTCGTTTTGGCCCAACCCATTTGGTGTGCCTTCCCTAAGGATGGGAAACGTAGGTCATCTCTGTTCTCCCAAACCAGCTAACACAAGAAATGAGGTTCCGTTTGAGACATAATTAGGAGTGATTTAATTTAAAAAAAAACAAACCTTAAAAGGAGACTGAATCTAATGACTCAACTCAAGAAGCTGTAAAATATTTAAAAAGCGACAGACCAAACCTTATCAAAAACTACAAATCGGACAAAGTCAAAGCAACATATGCACTATTATAATCAATCGTCTTCATTAATCATCATCAAGTGTCATCATTCATTCACTACCATTCAGCTTTTCCAAGAAGCATATGCCTTGAGCAAACATGCCAAGTCCCTCCTGTCACAAGACATCAGGTCAAGATCTTTCTATACCTTCCTCATTGTCATTCATGTCTCCAACTCTCATCTCCACGTGTTTTTCGATCTACGTCTACTTCACTTACCCTGGGTATTCCTGAACAAGCACTGCCTAGTTATGCTATCAACAGGTTTCCTCAGCGTGTGTCCTATCCATCTTCAGCGTCTACTTCTCATCTCTTGCTCCAGTGGCGAGTGCCGTGCTGAGTGGCATGAGGGGTCATTCTTTCTCAGTAAATGCATCTGTGGTGGTGATATGCTCTGTTGTTGACTTCTTGTCATGCCATATTGTAAGTATATCTAGTATTCCCCCCTGTCTCCGTTTTCCACAGTATTTTCCTTTGGTATCATTTGTTCCAGTTTCCCTATTCTCATGGTCAGAGGTAGTCCCATAGTCGTAACAACTGTAGGTGTGTGAAGCATTAGATATTGCGCCATAGGAGATCCAGCGTTTTTGTGAGGTAAGGTGACCAGCTCCTTTCTTCGCTGCCTTTGTCTTCTCAGACTCGAGCAGAGTCAAGTGTCAGTTTACAGCTGGGTAGACTGGAGGATGACACTACCAGATTTCAATACCGGAACTCAGTAACTGTGCCTCGAGAGGAAAGCACTATAACAGGTTAGCCAATCCGATGCGTTCTCATGATCATCTTTTACATATTTTTTTATTGTATGCTTTATATCTTTGAATTTATTTCTCTTCTCCCCGGATCCTCCTCCATTAGTATTCGACTATTAGATTCCTTAGCTGATCATGGTATTTTCATTATCCAAGGGACCCATCTCTCCCATCCCTTAACTTCTGCGTTTTCCAGTCTGCTTTGCATTCATTTATTCACTTACCACACTTCCTTTCATAAAAATAGTATTTGTTCAATGTAGCACTGAAGAACCCTTTGTCTTATTTTCATGGACTAATTCTGCTCCTTATTTATGTTAAGCATCTTCCATCTGATGCTAATGTTGTGACCAAGTATTTGAATGTCGCCATTACTGCTTATTTTTTTAAATGAATTGTGCATTTCATGTCTACATGTATCCATAGTCAGTTAGTTGTTGTTTAACTAGGGTTGTTGAGCTTTTCGCTCTTTTGCAGCCAATACTAAGTTGAAGAGTCCTTGGTATTGTCTAGACGGTAGATGTAGGCTTATCCTGTGGCTTTTCTGTCATTCCGAAACGTGTTGAGTTGATGTCATGAACTACAAGCTTGGCTTGCAGTTAATGGATCATCGCATCTGGTCCCACGCTGGGAGGATGAAGCACGGGGCATAATATGCATTTCCCGCCATCCAAGGGGAGCTCTTCAAATATGCAGAGCTAAAAAACTGTGCCCTGGTTCTGAGCTCTTCCTAGCAATTGTCACGTCCTACACAGAGCCACTTATCAGCTCTCCCTGCCTATCATGGGGTCCATAGTGAGATCTTCTTGCACGCAGCCAACCAGGTAAAAGCGAGAGTTACGTCTGGGGTTAGAATAACTCCCCCTAGCTTACCATGTGTTCCTTGGTCTTCCTCTGTCTCTCTTACCCTGTGGATTCCAGAACAAGGACTGCTTATTAAAGCTATGAGCAGGTTTCCTCAATGTCTGTCCTGTCCATCTCCAGAGTCTTCTTCTCATGTCTTGTTCTTCTGGCGCATGTCTGGTTCTTGTCGTCAGTTCCACATTAGTGATCTTGTCATACAACTACAATCTTTCTATTTTAGACAAGCACATATTTATGAGAGCCTCCGTGGTTAGAGCGCAGGCCTCTTGCGGCAAAGGTAGTGGGTTGGAAACGTGGTGGCGTCACAGGACAGTCTACCAACTGCAAATGAATGCTTGACTGTGCTCTTGGGTTAGAAAAGGCAAAGCCAGCGAGGAGAGGCACTGGTTACCCTTCCTCTTGAAGCTTGATCTAGTATTGTGAAGTCTCTAACGCTTCATTACCCTACGAAAGTATCTGCTATGAAACTACTTTTTGGGGGGTTTTTACACGTTTGTGAAAGTCTGACGCTTTTTGGTTGTTGTTTTTGTTGTTCTTCGTGCCCAGAGCCATACAATCGGATTAACTTGACATGTTAACTGATTCTGACTTTTGTGTTGGACTGATTTCTTTTTGATCCAAATACATTTCTTTGATCCTACCAGTTTGTTGTCGCAATGGTTGTCGTAGATTTGTGATAGGTGATTAAGACTTAGTTTGGTCCCTTCTGAATAGACATAGACATAAGTGATAGCTCAGTGGGAGGTGATAAAATAGAAATAGATTTCACGAGTGAGGTGGAGGAAATATAGTGGATTCTGTCTCTGACACTCGAGAAGCTTCTCTCAGTCAGCCTATCATCTACAACAGAGTTAGATTAGTCAGACAAATCTAATATAATATATAATAGTATATATATATATATATATATATATATATATATATATATATATATATATATATATATATATATACTAAATAAGGATCCAGACCCCGAGGACGACCCAGAGTCCGCTGGGAGGACAACATTAGACAATCTTTGAAGGATCGAGGACTAGAATGGAACCAGGCCAGGAGGAAGACAGCCGATAGGATAGTCTGGCGCTCTCTCTTCCAAACCTCTACACCTCACGGTAGAAGGGGAACGACTAAGTAAGTATATATATATACTTCCCATACACACACACATAAGTGACTACAATAGACTGTCGTGGTTGAGTAAAGTGTAGAGTATTTGTCGAGTTGGACAATAGTAGTGAAATCGACAAGGGATAGTGGACTGACAGAGTAATAGATTACACACACAGAAAGGTGTAAATAGGAGATGGACTTGAGACAACCTGGGAGAAGATTTATCAAAATGATCTCTCTCTCCAAGCCTCAACTCACTTTTACTGTCTAAGCACCTCCTGCTCTCACTCTTTTCTCTTATCAAACATAGAGATTATAGTAAAGAGCTAAAACAAGTTAATTATGGATGAAAGGGTCGGGAACAGCGCATTAATACAATGCGTAAACTTTATTAAAGAAGAAAAGCATGGAAAATAATGCATCTCATCATACACAGCATAAAATTACATCAATAATCAAAATATTCATCAATAGTCATCAATAACCATCAATAACCATCAATAATGCAAATACACACCCACAAACACACACACCACCAACACTCATAAAACCTGTAGAACACAGAGAAATAACTAAGCTGTCGTGGAACCAAAGGCGCTAGCTCCAGAAAAGTGTCTTACAAGTAAATATCCTTCAAGGTGAATGAAGTGAAATACAAAACTTTCCTTGTCGGGCTAAACGTTGGTGACCTTAAATGCGTGAGGGAAAACTGGAAGACGCTGTTTATCTCCTGCTGACCAATTTAACGAACTGAGCGACAGCCTGTCCGCTTTCGTGGGACCAAAGGCGCTAGCTCCAGAAAAGTGTCTTACAAGTAAATCCTTCAAGGTGAATGAAGTGAAATACAAAACTTTCCTTGGTGGTGCTAAACGTTCGTGACCTCGAATTGCGTGAGGGGCTGGAAGACGTATTTATCTCCGGTTTACCAAATGAATAAAACTGCGTGTCAGTCTGTCCGCTTTCGTGGGACCACATGTGCCAGCTACAGAAAGTGTCTTTTACGTAAAAATATACTCCATGGGTGATGGACTTGACCTGTAAAAACTTTCTTGTTGGTGCTGACTTGGGTTACCCCTAATTGCGCGAGTTAGGCTGGAAGACGCTGTTTATCTTTGCTGGCCGCTCCTAAGTGCGAAGTTCTACATAAACCCAGAAATACACCAGACGAAGTTACTTGAGGACAAGGAGTCCCAGGCGCTCTTATCCGGCGCTATTGCTTGCTTGGCTGTAAATCCTGTTTAAACTGGTTTGGCTGTGGTTTGGCTTAGGGCCCCGTTTAGGCACACAAAGTCGGGTGATATCAGATTCTGCTATAGACATGCTGGGCGGTTTTGATATTCTGGAAGCCGCAATGCTCTGACTGGTAATCCAATAGGCGAGTAGAGAACTACTACTGCATTTGGTGATTCCAGATTTAGCGTTGGCTCGTTGCACTGCGTGAGCTTAACTTGGCGTTGACAAAAGGGGTTTTGATTCAGGAACGGGGTTGACGACTCGTGATTGCTAGCTGTATTCAGAATCCCTCTAGAACGAAGAGAACATGACGTTCTTCGCCTGACTGGAGTCTGCTCTAGCGATTCGGTCTCCCTGAAACTGAGACCCAAAAAAGACACCCTTTACCTCAAGCAACAACAAAATCAATCTAATGCTTTATATCCTAGTTATGCTCCGCTCCTTCCATTCTATCAATTATAGCATGTGCCCGCATAGGCTTAATATCTTTTGTACACCCATGTACCTGTCAGTAAATGTTCTGACAGCAAAAACTACTCCTTCTCCCAATCTCAGCATACAGGAAACCTAACCTTGTAGTTACAGTTAAATGAATATGCTTATTCATCTTACACCATTAACTGAATTTACATAAACAGATTACAGCATTTGACATTACACAAATAAATCGTATGTCCCCTTGGGAAATATATTAACATTCCACAAAATGAGTACATAGAAAATGCAATGTTCTTGCAATAATAATACAGTGGTGACTGTACATAAGATAGAATTATATCTATGGCGGGTGTCTGCTTTCTGTGAAAGTTATGACTAGAGTGTAGCTACACAAGTAAGCATATAATGATTCTCCCTTGCCACTAGAAATATCTATCAAAAAAGAATAAGTGACTATCTCCTATGATTTAGTGTCAAGTGAATGATCCACACCTCTGACCTTATCTTGCAGAAATGACAGCTAATTTTGCTGACTCTTAACCCAATGCTTACCATTGTATGAACTGATTCTATGCCTAGTATCTGTTATTGTAAGTTTATCATTTCCCATTATAAACCGTAACAGTTTAAGCACCACTTAACTAAGGCGGTAGACCGCGCTACATTATCACTGAATTAAATGACTAGGAGAAGTCCTCAGAAATGAATTCACGTCACTTTCCTATCAAATATATAAAAAGCTAACATGAATATAATATAATAGGATATGTCAACTCACCCCGAAAAATGACAAGAACATAAACAAACACATTCTAGTTCTGCTGTGCTAACTCTGCCTAAGTCTCATATGGTCATCTACGGGCCAGGAATATTCACGAGTGTGTTGGCTTATTAAACCCATCTACTCTTATAGATTACAAAGGACGCTCCCCCCGGACCCCTGGCCTGCATATTTCTACAGATGTTCGGCGAAAGACGTAATCGAGAGTAAGACAAAAGGTTTCAGAAGCATCAACTTTGAGAAAATTTCCCCGATAGACATAATATTATGGTTTCTGACTCGTTTAAGGGCAAACACAGAGACCACCTGCAGAAGTTACCTCACACAGACAAGCGGTTTCTTTCACAGAAACCGTCTCTCGCTCGTGATCAAAGGCTTAGAGCGACCAGAGAAATTCACCGTGTTCGGACGGACCACAGGTGCGTTTAGATAACATTAAGTTACCGCTACGCTGACCGTTGAAGAATTTTTAATTCTGAAAGCCAGCCAAACGTAAACAAACCGCGGGTGGGGTTTGAAAAGGTGAAAAAATGAAAGAAAAGAAATACAAAATGTCTAGGAAAACAGAACATTAAAAGAGTTAATAACATATGGAACGGAATGGTAAAACAAATTATCAGTCACGTGACATAGACACACAGACGTGAAACTATGACAATGGAAATATAGATAATTGGGAACGAACTGACCGACACACTGGAATAAGTTTATGTGAAGTTTAATTATCATAATAAACTTCGATCACAACATATAAAATTACATCAAACATATACAAATAGTCATAAAGTCAATGAATTGCTACAAGAATGATAGACCAATTGGTATGATCCTTTCCCTCGATGTAAAGCCCACAGTCCTGTTAGAAGAAAAGTGATAGCCCCAAAGAGTCACGGATACATATGATTTAGTCTAAGATTTCCCTTTAAAGGTATGAACAGACTTGGATACTCTGATCTATCCTAAGGAAAAATATTGTTAGCAACAAAAACTTGCATAAAGAAATTTAAGACAGCAAAGTGGGTGCCAAAATACAACACTAAAGGAATCACTCAGTCCTGCATTCACTCTATTCAGTCAGCCGTGATCACGTGCTTTCATTCGTACTTACAGCTTTGGTAGCAACGTCTGGAAACACAATTTTTAGGACATGCACATACAGATTCTCCAATGGTAGTCTTGGCCAAGAGAACCCCAGTTCCAAAAAAGCCGGGTTGAATTCACTACTTCAGGGAACGTTTTCTTGGTTATTCTTATTTATGGATATCTGTGTAAGTCACATTAAAATTGTCCAGGCACGAACGTTAACAGCGCGCACAGTGTCAATAGCTTAGGTTTCTAGTAATGAGGAATGTCAGGTCGGTGCCTTCTCTCAGTATAGGACTTGATTTGGTCACACCACCACTAGTCAAAACTCCGTCGGAAGGTTACTGATTGATAAGGTTGATAATGTTGGATTTTTATTCCCGTTAATGATATCCACCAAAAGATAGATATAAGTGGATGGAAGCAGACATCATCATCATCATCAGTTGATAAGATCTCTATGGTGTTGTTTGCTCCACTGTAGTGTATGGAATGTCAACTTGACCTACGCAGTGGTGTGTAGACATGGATTGAGTGTACAATGTGCGAATGATGATAAGGGTTCGTGTTGTTGACAAATGTTCTTTTCTCACACTCATGTATGACTGGAAGTCATCGACACCAACGACTGTGTACCTTTTCTAAAGTTTAATTGGACGTACACACTCGACAGCACAGATAGTGACAAATCACAGGTTGGCATAATACATCATAGTACAGTGGATAAATGGTCCTGCAATGTTATGTTACATGGGCACTCATGTAGATTAATATTATAATGGACTGTCAGTAGCCAAGCCCTCAGCATCGCCCATACATATAAATCATCTGACTTCACTGACTGAGCACGTCAGCTTATAAACAATATTTCAGATGGCTTCTAAACCTAATCTCGTTTAGCGACGATTCTCCCACATAATGTTCAGCACATATTTTTTTCATATAATAATATTGAACCGCTAATAACGGGTTCTCATGTGTAGCAGTGATCTCTGGACTAAACAAGCGATAATACGGGCATCCCCTTTCTCTTCTTGAAAGTCGCTACATGTTTTGGTTCCAAGATGGCTTCACTCGTGAACTGTCACTCACGTTTGGATGCAGATAATGAATCTGTCCTAAAGTTAGTCATTCATAAAACATTGCATTGCTCTGTAGATTTGATCATGAACAATTGACTGCATTCTACAGAATATAGTGCTGCTAGGAATCGAAGTCGTTTTCATCGAGTCAAATATATTCTCTTAGACATTCAAATCGTAACTATCGAAAATGGTGGCTTCGATCGAGAGTTCATAAGAGTGTCTTTGATTACCTTGGTAGAGGAAATATGGAACTGCCATTCCTTGGCAATATGAATAAACACTGGGGTAAAGCATACACGATAGGTCTAGACGACTATCACTTTCCCCACAAATACTGAGATCACTTTTTCCCGGCGACAGGCCGACATAGGAAACACACAGTCCCTATCAGGACGAAGCCAAATCACACCACACTCTAGCGACACATCCGCCGAATAGCCTTTGACCTCTCTAGAGACAACAGAACATATAGTTCGACTTAGATATGTAAAGATATACAGATATAAGACAGACTCGTCCTACTCAGACAAACAATACACATAAATTCAGGCCATAGATATTCTGAAGCAAGAACAATCTATTATTACCCAAACAACGAATAAATCGCAGTAAAATGGATTTATCCGCGGAGTTTGATCGAAGAGATGGCACAACTTTCAAGGGAAGTAACTCAATAATGACTTTCCCTTAAGCACAAAAAAATTACCTATGTATAATATTGTAAGATATCAAAGACTGCACGTAACACTGATATTAATATTTTGCTTGCCACAAGGGCTGAAATGTACTTGAGGTTTCTCTCTGGAAGAATTAAATCAGGCTCGATGGGCCCGTTACTTCATTAAATCTTTAAAAAAAAGTTTATGTAATGGGTACTCTGTCGTTCTGGATGCCAATGCAATCTAGACAGGTTTTACTTTATACACCCAAGTCTTTAAGAAAAAAATGTTTTTGTTCTTCACAGATATTTCTCCGTACAAAACGCTGGTAGAGTTGGGCTACCTCAGTTTTCACTGAATAAAGAAAAAAAAACAACATATAAAATACTTATACATACTATGTACTCGGTTATAACTTACATTATAAACTGCAGGCAGAGAGCTTGACTTATCGTTTAAAACTCCCTTGAAATAAGGTATAATTCATAAAATCAATCATCAGGAATTAGAAATACCTACGTATTTCGTCAATACTCAATGATGAATCAGTGCAGTTATAGGTTAGTTTTAAAATATTCTCGACTGAGTATTTAGCAGTTAAATTAAATCTATTTATAGCTGCATGAGTTTAAGCTAGAAATTATAATTTATTCTGCTTTCCACTAAAACACGTCACTAGAGAATACAACAGACTTATAAATTAATTTCTTCTGCACAAAAGAAACTAGTGAAATATAATAGGCGATTTAACACTTAAATCACTCACAAAATACTAGATATATTATATTACCTCCAACCAGAACTACGAGTATCACAACGAAACTAAGAGTTTCACTTATAAATATAAGTATCTAGAACGAAGCGACCACGTCTATTGCAACTTGGAGATTGAATGAAATCCCGTTTCCACTCCGGGGTAGATATATGGAACAGACAAAGGATGCGCGCTATTTCCAAAACCCCTGTCTCCCCCTCTCCTCTTTCTCTCTCTCTCTCTCTCTTAACACTTCCCATTAACTTAGACGTTGCCCATAACTGCCAAACGTGCGTCTTCACACCTTTTACGACGACCTGTCTCATTTCTGAGCGATGCGGATGGCAGTTTCCACACCTCGCCGAGAAACTTAGCCGAAGAAAACACGTGTCAGATGGAAATGCTAGACGATATGTCTGCCATCCCATGTCTATCGAGACGAATTTCACAGTATTTCGTCTCGTCCAGGGACTGACACGATTATGCAATAAATGAGTTATAAATGAGAATAGAAACAGGCGAAAGTTTGAATGGGAAAATAATATTTAGTCGCAAACGAACGAATGCGAAAAAAAACAGGAAAAGGATAAAAGAGCGATAATAAAGTAGAGGACACGGGTAGAATAAGAAAAAAAGATAGAAAATTTATGGATCATAAATCTCTATGCGACAGAACGTCCCCCCTTTAAGATATGGAAGCACTCCATGTCTTCGTTATGGAAATACATTTCCTATATCCGTAGCTTCAGGGTGTCTGTCCTCTTCCCTCTCGTCTCCCCCTCCATCTCTCTCCAATTCCTACTCAAGTCTACTCCCAAAGTTTCCTATCTCTGGGATGTCTTCCGTGCGCGCTTGAAAGAGCGTCGCCGCTTTTGACATTTTTTAAAGATTTCGTGTGTGTGCAGTGGAATTTCCCTGCCACTATTGTCATCTTCGACAGCTTTGGCGATCGTCAGGAGATGTTCAGAGGTCGGCACTGGTCTTTCCAAGAATCTCTTTAACAGATTTAAATGGAAAACCTTCGCCTTTCCTTGAATAGAGATCTGGTAGTTAGCCTTAGAAATCTTTTTCAGGACGGTAAACGGCCCTTGCCATCCGATCCTCAGTTTGTTGTTCCCAGTAGGGAGTAACACCAAAACTTTCTCTCCTGCTTCCAGTTCTCTTTCTTTCGCGACTTTCCTGTATCGGTTAGTGGGCTTTGTGCGTGCTCGCTTAAAGTTAGTCGTTGCTAGGTCCCATCCTAGTTTCAACCTTTCCTTTAAATCCGACACATATTTACTTGCTGAGACAACTGTCTCATCAGCCTTCTGGTCTGTCAGCGACCTGAGTAAGGCTTCAAGTTGGCCCTTAATGGGTCTGCCAAATAAAAGCGTTGCTGGCGGAAATCCTGTTGACGTATGTGGCGTTTCTCTGTAGCCAAATAGAGCTGCAGGGATAGAAAGATCCCACTCGTCAGGTTTCACTTGTGCCAGTTTACTTAACATCATGTTGAGGTTTCCGTTAACACGTTCCACGAGCCCATTTCCGCCCGGAGTATAAGGCTTTATGTAGATGTGTTGGTTCATGAAGATCTTCACGATCTCATCCATCAACAGGTTCCGGTATGGAGATCCGTTATGCGTCAACACTTGTTGAGGGAATCCCAACCGAGTAAAGATCTGCACGAGGGCTTCTGCGACATGCTTCGAATCTGTGCATGTTAGCGGTATAGCTTTGGCCCACATCGTGCATGTGTCGACTAGGGTCAGGATAAACCTGTTCCTTCGTTTAGTCCTTTCAAAGCGTCCTAAAATGTCGATCACAACCCGTTCAAATGGTGTTCCCATTATTGGCATTTCACCCATGTGGACTGGGGGTGTCTGTTGCTTGGGTGGTACACGTTGGCACTGGGCACAGGATTTGACATACCTGATAATATCAGTATTTACTCCTGGCCACCAATAATGAGTGGTTATCCGTTGGTTTGTGGCGTTCTGTCCCATATGTCCGCTGAAGGGAAGAGAGTGCCCCATTTCTAGGATTTGGCTTCTGTACTGTTTCGGTACTAGGAGCTGGTTGTAACCTTGGTCAGGCTTGCCCGTTCTGCGATAAAGTAAGCCATCCTTAGAAAAAATGTCCCCGTGCTGTCTGGCTCCTTAGCCATGGGCAGTTTCCTAAAGCAGGGTGCCAAAGTAGGGTCCTTTTGTTGCGATTCTTTAAGTTCCATGGGTAACAAATTAGGCGCAGGCTCCCGTTCCTTCTTGGTTTGCCCTCTTGTAGTTACTGCTGCCACAATCGGCTCTTCCGGTTTCCCAATAAACACGTATCTACCGCCAAGTATGACTGGGTAGATGGGGTCATCCATAACAGCCGCTTTGATCACACCTCTGACAAAGTCAGAGTGTATCTCCACCAATGCGATGGGAAGTGCTGTAGATGCCTTACTCTTAGAAACTTCACAAAGTTGGACGGTCTCTCCTGTCTCTTGACCGGGTTTGACCAGGTGCCTGGCAACAATGCAATCATAAGAAAGCCCCGTGTCAAATAAACAAAAAGTTTGAGAACCGTTCAAAATAACAGTACCTCGCGTTGAGGTTCTCTCTCCCTCAGGTTTGGAATCACTGTCAATAATTCCGCCTTGCGAGACTGTTAGCCAGCATCCGATGCGTTTAGGCTCAGTATGCTCGCCCTGATCATTAGTCCCGTGCGCAGGGGTTTTCCCTTTGTCACCTTGTCCTCGCTGGCTGCGGTGCCATGAAGGGCGGTCGGGTTAATCAGACTGTTTACTGTGGTTGGGGTACTTGTTTTTGTAGAACTTGGATTTTTCAGGAGGGGGGTTTTGAGGTCCAGTTTCTCTGTGGTTATTCTGATTAGAAGCATGAGAAGATTGGTCTAGATTATTCTTTCGAAAATGCTCTTCTGTCGGTTTACGTTTTGTGGCCGGCAGTTCGGCCAGCGCATTTTGATAACGCTCCGACTTTTCCAAGATGTCTTCAAGCTTTTCTGCACCTTGCTCAGCTAAAAATCTTCGGGTGTCTGCAGACAAACTGTTCTTTATTTGTTCTGTTATAACAAATTCCTCAAGACCTTCATAGGTAGAGGGGAGCTGCGAACGAACGAACGAACGAACTTTATTTTCAAAGAGTTAAGAATTGGGCACGCAGGCCCGTCTGACATTCTGCCCTTCCTCTCTCTCTCATCATATATACTATATCCTTTCATCCTCACATTTACTTTAAGCATAATTAAGGCATTTATCATTATAAAAGTAATATTACATTTGCAATAATCATCATAATTAAAGTACGTTTTTAACATTAAAAAAGAATAATAATAATAATGAATGTAAAAATAAAATAAATAAAAATAAAAATAAACATTAATACATAGATTAGATAGATAGATAGATAGATAGATAGATAGATAGATAGATAGATAGATAGATAGATAGATAGATAGATAGATAGATAGATAGATAGATAGATAGATAGATAGATAGATAGATAGATAGATAGATAGATAGATAGATAGATAGATAGATAGATAGATAGATAGTTTATGGTGGTATATAATAAGAACTCGTGACATTTTGGGAATCCGCTGCTGAATGACCTGGGACTTAGTGTGTTGTCAGCACATGCGGAAAATGTTCCCACAGGTGAGCAGCTTTGAGTCCCAGACAGATACTGCCACAGGGAGTGAATTGTTTACGCCTCCACTATACGAGATCCAGCGTTATGACCTATGCTCCTTAGGGAGGTAAAGGGTATTGACTGATAGATAAGAATCGTGCATATAGGCCCGTCTTACATTTTGCCCTTCCTTTTATTCATCTTTTATTGCTAGTTATTCAGACATTCTCCATACTTAAGGTGTTAGTTTAATGGCGATGCAACATTATAAGTAGTATAAAAGCATACATTTACAGTATTTGATTACAATTAAGAAGTAAGATATATTAAAATGAAAAACTAGATCATTAGACCCTCCATACAGTATATTAGATAATAATTCGAAATATAATCCCTTAGGGCGGCATATAATTGGCACTCATAATGTATTTGAACAGTCTACGATTATATGAGTAGGGAGTGTGCATGTTTTTAAGATCATGTGGAAGATTGTTCCAAAGATGAGCAGCTGAGTAAGCCAAGCTCTTCTTGAACAAATCTAGCCTGGGCTTGGGTATCTGTAACTGGTTTAAGCGGTTACTACGTTTTTCATTGAATTTTAAAAGAGGCCACAGATACGTTGGGGCATTCTGTGACAAGATTTTGTGAGCGAATTTAGCTTTGTTAAATAGGAAGCGCTTTCTAAGGGGTAATATTTTAAGATAGTTATATAAATCTGTACAATGTGTTTGGTGTTTATCAGCAACTAGGCGCACTGCACGTTTTTGAAGTGAATGAAGCCTTTTTGTGTTGGATATGGAACAACCATCCCAGTCTAGGTATGTTTGTATGTGAGATGTGTAGAACATTTTCCTTGCCCCCTCATCCAGGAAGTGTTTGATTTTGGCTAATTGGTAAACTTTTTGTGCCGTTAGCTTTGTGAGTGCACCTACATGTGAGTTCCAACTTAGGTGCTGGTCAACAGTTAGACCTAGAGTTTTATGTTCATTTACGTTTTCAATTAGTGATGTTCCAATGTAGAGCTGAAGTGTTGTTTCTGCGAGTTTTGTAGTTTTTGTCTGGTTGATATTAACATACATTTCGTTTTACTAATATTTATTTGCATTCGATTCTCGTTGCTCCACTTAATAATATTATGTGTATCAGTTTGTAAAGATAGTTCTAGTGTGGCGCAACTTTTGTCACTAGTGTAAACAGTACAGTCATCGGCAAACAGGTCACAGGATGAGTGTTTGATGTACAGAGGAAGATCATTAATGTATACGGCAAAGAGAAGAGGGCCGAGGATAGAACCCTGAGGTACACCGATATCGACAACAGTTGGGTTGGACAAAGAATTATTGTAAGACACCACTTGTTGTCTGTCTGTCAGGAATGATTTAATTAACTCCACCAGCTTAAGATTTACTTTCATTGTTTCTAATTTTCTGATTAAAATAGAGTGATCTATCATATCGAATGCTTTTTTAAAGTCTACAAAGATTGCTCCACATAAGTTATCGTTATTGATGTTTAGATGCCAGTTCTCTATCATTTTTGTTAAGGCTGTGTCGCATGAATGCTTTGGTCTAAACCCCGACTGACTATCAACAAGCAGGTCATTATTAGCTAGGTGCGAGAGCTCTAGGCACTTTTACAGATATCCCTTTAGACGAGAGGAGAACTGCTGAAAAGTTTCAGAATTCTCCTTTCTGCTGTTGCGAAACAGTTGCAAAAATTGGCGCGCATTCATTTCAAAACGCTCCAGTAACGCTTTCTTCAAGACGTCTGTTAAGCGTCTTTTTTTGGTCACCACGTTAATAAAGCTGGTATTGGTGTAAATGGTCAACTCTAAACCGGCACAGTGTTGGGCATACAGGTCACCTTGTCCAAAAACGTAATGAGGCCCCGACAAGGATGTAATGTTGACTATGAGTGTTAATGTGAGTGTCAATACGCGAATGCATGGATTGTTCTGAAGAGTTGACTAGAAGATCAAACACTCATTCACACGTAGCTAGAAGTTAATGATGCAGACTACTGTGGTCGTTTCATACTGTTTAATTGGACGCACACACTTGGACAGTACGGGTATAGTTAAAGGAAAACAGGTCGACATATATCATCATACTGTTGATCAATGGTCTACAATCTTAAGTTGGCATTCATGTTGAAGAACATTACAATGGAACGTCCGTAGACAAGCACTTGGATTTCTACTGTTTATAAATATAACCATCAGGCCTTACTGACTGATCATGTCAATTAATAAATAATGTTCAAGCATGACTCATAGACAGAACCTCTTTTCTAGCGAAGATTCCTTTAGGTAAAGTTCAGCAAATATTTCTGGAGACAATGTTAACCCACCAGTATTGAGTTTTTTTAAATAACTGTGATCTCTTAATCATCACCTGATAATAAGGGGCATCCCTGTTCTCTGATCGATGATCGACAAAAAATATCGGATCCAAAATGGCTTCTGGTTCCAGTGAGCATTACTCACTATACAGATGCATAGTAAAGCTTCAATAAAGGCTTTGTTCATGAACACAAATGTTTCTACAAGAATCAGCATATTCTTTCATCATAACTGCTGCATACAATCATATTCAGTGCTGCTAGGTAACATGTCATCCCGGCATATTGATATAGATAATCATCATTTAGACGTCTGCCCATCTAAGCCTACCAAGGGAAAAGTTCAGCAACAAGTTCTTTTACCTGGGCATGGGAAATACACTAGCAGGACACATACGCCCTCTCCTGGCGTTACAGAATAAACACTGGGGAACTCATACACTTAATAATCATATCAGAAACTATCTTCTTCCCCATAATAGATCACAGATATCAACAAACTTCGGACTGGTCTCCGACATGGCATTCACCAGGCTCCATCATCACGGAAGACCCTTTTTCGTCTCCGCATGCGCAGAAACTGTCTGACCCCAAAGTTCAGTACAAGGAAAAATAGTCCCACTTAGACGTACAAAGATATCACGATATAAGACCGAATCGTCTTAAATAGACAAGAAGTAAACATAGACTCGGACCATAAACATTCCTGCATAAACCTAAGCAAAAACAATCTGTTTCTGGCCCAACAAGGAACAGACCAACAAAATCTGGATTCATACGCCAAGTTCGATATTCAGGGGAGATAACCCATATAACAAAAGTATCAATCAATCATGGGTAATATATCTTTGGCCAGGAAAGCATCCTGATTTTAAAAACAAATACTTTCCCTCAGACAAATAAATATTATAATAACTACATACATTGCCACCAGTAATCTGTTGGTAACAGACTACCGCAACCCCCGGGAAAAAACAATGAAATTTTTTTTTTCCATCTGAGAGCAACATACAATAGGCTCACAACGCACGAATAATGCGCAGATGACTAATAACAGCAATTTATAATGTCAAATTAAGGTAAAGTCGAAGCATAGATCAACTTGTGAGAATATATCTCAACATCTCAGAGAAAGCATTTCTCTAAGTATAACTATTTCCAGGGAGGTGCCACCAACGTATACTACAATGCTGGCAATGACAAAATGCATATAACAATGTCATATAACAATTTCATATTTAAGCATTATAAGTACATGATTGACAAAGAAAAAAAATCATCAAAGAACAGCAGTGAATATATCAATGAACGTAGTGATAGTAGTGATACAATCCCTATATTACAAATTACAATGTGTATCTATCTTGATATAGAGAGGAACTATTATAGACTTAGATGTGTTAAGAAGTCCAAGACCTAACAGTTAGGTGGAATCATGTGGGCATGTAGACAAAATGTCTGCCATCACATTATCTGATCCACGGATAGCTCGTGCCGAGAAATGAAAAGGTTGAAGAGCAATTGCATATTGAGTAGATCACGAGCTCTTCAAATTCTTACTCTGTATAGCCGTAAGAGCTTTCTGATCGGTTTCTACTATGAAATGTGCGCCTAGAAGGAATCTTTGTAGTTTGAGAATTGACCAAACCATAGCCAATAGTTCACGGTCTAAAACCGAGTAATTCCTTTCTGCAGCATTAAGTTTTCTGGAGATATACATTACAGGATGCAGAGCTCCAGAGTACTCTTGCAATAGTGCCGCTCCAATCCCAGTGGATGAAGCGTCACTCCGAAGAAAAAATGTCTTATCTTTAGTAGGTAACACTAAAATAGGTGGTGTTGAAAACAATGTTTTAACCTTATCCAAAGAGGATTGGCATTCCTGGGACCAGTGGACCATATTAGGCGACCCTTTCTTTAGTAGTGTAGAAAGAGGTGCCATGATAGAGGATAGATTCGGAATGAATCTTCCATAAAATTGAATAAGACCTAAGAGACTTCGCACTTGCTTTTTAGTCTTAGGGATAGAGATAATAAGTATCTTAGTGATATTATGGTCCTCTGTCTTTAGGAAACCATGACCGACTCAATGGCCTAGGAAAGAAATTTCGCTAAAACCAATGCAGGCTTAAGAGGGTTTCGCTGTCAGGTTATGCTCGCGTAGAGTAGACAGTAATTCAACTAACCCCGAATAGTGATCTTCCCAAGTATCGCTGAAAAGACAGATGTCGTCTAGATAAGCAATGACATCTGACCGATACGATAGGATTCGACGCATCATGCGTACAAATGTAGCTGGTGCGTCCATAAGGCCGAAAGGCATAAAATTCCATTGGAAAAGGCCTCTGGGAGTAGAGAAAGCGGTAAGAGGTTTGGCGCGTTCAGATAAAGGAACTTGCCAATATCCTTTAGACAAATCAAGTTTAGTAAAAAAATGAGATTTGGAGAGTCGAGTAAGTAGCTCTTCCAGTAAAGGCATAGGTTCGGCATCGAACTTCGTTACTTGATTCAATTTTCGATAGTCAACGCAAAGACGTATGTTATTGTCTTTTTTCCGAACAATAACCATCGGCGAAGAATATGCAGAAGTGGATGGTTCAGTTATTTTTAAATCTATCATCTCATCCAACTCCTTCTCAACCTGTGTTTGAAATTGTATAGGAATAGGATAAGGTCTGACTCTAATAGGAGTATGGTCAGTTAGAACAATGTCATATTCAATGACATGAGTTTGTCCAGGGATGTCAGTGAGGACATCCTGAAATGTTTGTAACATAACCAAAACTTGTCGCTGTTCTCCTAGAGATAAATCAGGAGAAACAGTAACATTTTTCCATGATTCACTAGAATGAAGTGGAATCATTGGAAGCGGAAGATTTACATCCGAAAAACGTGTTTCCTCATCCTGTATTACGGACAGTGATGAGTAATGACCATGTTGGACTGGAGAATCGTCCGTTGTCTGGAAAATAGGCTGTAAATAATCAGGACGTTCGTGGAATTCCGTAAGCATATTGATGTGGAAGGTTTTATGCTTTCCATCAATATCGACAATGTAGTCAACATCGGAAATTTTCGAGATTATATCGTACGGACCTTTCCAAGAAATAAGAAGTCTGTTTTCCCTACAAGGTAGCAAAACAAATGCTTTGTCACCAGGACAAAGTTGTCGTAAGGTTCTTTTCTTATTGGCAAATTGCCTTGCCTTCTGTTTAGCAAATTCAGAAGAAGTTGCCAATTTGCATGCTTCGATAATCTTTTGTCTCAGCGCGATGACATATTCGTAAGAAGATTTTGTGTCATCGGTAATATTATCAGCGGTTATGATATCATGAAGCAAAGACATAGGGCCGCGCGGACGTGCGCCAAAGACAAGTTCAAAGGGAGAAAATCCTGTATGTTCATTGGGGACCTCTCTGTAAGCGAAGAGGGCCGCGGGTAAAACCCTGTCCCAATCTTGAGGATGTGTTACGGTATATGATATTAACGCCGTCTGCTAAAGGTTACCAGACGTGCAATTGTAAAGGTTAAGACATTTAATATATTGCGATAGATGTTTCAATTACTGAACGCTTCATACACGATCGATTATGACGTGTATAGCGTTGTTTAGGACACAGTCGGTAACTAAGAAACCATACCCTTTTTACATTGACCGTCAAGCTGTTAAGACGCGTCTGACTTTCCTTCCAATGTTGAGCATGGTATTGCCATACAGATATATTTTATGCAAGTACGGACATGGGTCAGTCCATTGCTATTACGAAGGTTTGAAATGATTAAAGGTCAGTACGAAAGTGAAAATTAAGGAAGGATGAATTACAGTCCATAGTATTTGATTTTGCCAGACTCATAGACTCACTGTCGGCCGTTGGAAAACCCCAACCGCGCGTGCATACAGCTATGACAATCTGCATACAGTAATTTGATTATTGGACAAGGACTGATAGGATATCTACATATCTATGCCATATATTTTCAAGTTATAATATGTACCTTTGTGATCAACATGCATGAATCGTCTTGACGTGTAAACTGTATTAAATATTTGTGGACTCTATGAACCGACTTGTCACATCAATCGTATTCCCAGGTTCAGTTATTGTTCAGAATCTTCCACCCCTGCATTCGCGTAATCTTACATAGAAGGCACGATACACGATCACTCAAGAATATCAAGAAGATAAAACAATGGCCAGACATTTATAACTGTTTTATTAATATCACATGGAACATTGTTCAGAGCTAACCAAACCACGCCTTGCAACACGCCACTTGCAACAGTGGTGCCCGGTGTCTGGGGACGAGAAAACAACCAAAAACAAAAAAAATTTTTGAATGACTTTCGAAGGAAATATTTACGATCAGTTTTCGATCACATGATCCAGCTGAAGATGACGTGGAACTCAGTCTAATGCCTAACAACGCGACGTCACTGAAATTCGTGTAGGTGAAACTATCGGAGAAACTGAAGTCGTTCTTTTAAGCCTAACCAAGGGAAAAATAAGTCATTTGAAGCAGACACAAGAAATGGACTACAGGAGCAGGCAGTCAGGGGCATTAGCCTAGCTGTTGACGACCTATAGCACTGATCGAAGCAACGGGAAAGATAAGTCTAGCTGTTTAAATTGTCGTCATTGCAAAACCGTAATACTGAGTCCATTTTGCTTTGATCAGGCATGTCTATGTATTTTCATGTATATATGTTAAATTTGTTTTCCATCGTATGTATTTGTTACTAATCGTGGGAGGTAGGGAGGATGAACTGAAATTAAATTCTGCGGCTCTCACGATGCCTGAATTAATTTCGGTCGTTTCTTAGGGCAGTTAAACGATTGCACCTTTGGAAACCCCACTGAGGTTTGACATTGGACTAGTTGTCCAAATCTGCTATCGTTTGACGATTTTGCGTTAGCTGTACTGTCCCGTAGATAATTGGTGTATTTTATTCGTATTCAGTTAATAATTTTATTCAGTTCTGTACCATGTTCGTTACTATTTCGTCCATTCTCCTCTGACTATCATTTATTTTATGATTATTAAATTTTCGTCCGTTATGAGTCCTGTGACGTCATCATTTTTCGCAGTCATTTTTTTTTGTGTGTACCTTGAATATTCAGTTGACCTCCGGTCAGACCTTGCCCTTCATTTGGTCTGTGACATTTCCGCTTATTTTATTTAGTTCATAAATTCATTTTTAATTGTGAAAATGTCTTGTTTGCGTCTTAACATTGTTTGTACCCTTTAGTTGCATCATTGCTTGTCTGTCCTCATAATATATATTAATATTACATTAATAATATGATAATTATATGCAATAATACACTTGTAATTTAATTTAATTAATTTTTTCTGAAATTTAAGGTTAATATGGGACATTGCATAATTATGCAGTGATAGTCCAAGAAAGTAGCACTACAATTTATCATAGATGCCTAGGGCATAATAATATAATATATATATTGACAAAATAAATAATCTTATAGCTACCTTTGAGGTAATAGACCCATTGTATATTATTTAATATACTTTTCTGGTACTAAGAGAGTGACTTAGTACATTGAACAATATAATTCCTAGGAATTATACCCAACATTATTGGATATTGAGATTAATTGTGTGATATAATTACATTATATTTAACAGATATCATAACTATTTATGATATAGTATTATTTAGATACAATATTGTTACAAAATATTGTCTATTAGTTGAACTTAGACATTAAGTTCAGTACTATTGTGATTACTTATATTGAATATTTCTAAGTTGAGTAAGTATAATAATTACTCTGAAGCTACTATTGACTATTTTAATCAGTAATTATCAATAATTACTTACAGATAAAAGTCAAAATGCTTACTATAGACCATTTCGTTAAGATTGGTCGTGAATATGGTTATAAATCTCAAGAACTTCGTCAGTTTGCTGACGTTATTACATATATTGACGACATATGCTTGTTTAGTTCGTCGTTTGAGGAACATGTTTCGGGACTTAGATATGTTTTTGACACTCTAAGGAATTATCATCTAACTGCTAAACCTACAAAGGTGCAAATCGCGTGTAATGAGATAACCTTTTTGGGACATATCATTGGATCGGGATATATCCGAACGTTACCTAGTACAGTCTCCAAAATTCTAAACATAGCAGTTCCTCAGACGAAGAAACAGGTCAGGAGTTTGTTAGGACTTGTTCAATATTACAGTAGATTCATACCAAACTTGTCATCCATCACGGCTGTATTGTCTTCATTGTTAAAAAAAGATATGCCGGTGAAGGTGACATGGACTGGTACATGCAATGAAACTTTCAACAAAATTATAAATTTGTTCTCACATGAACCAATTTTAAGACTTCCCGATGCTTCCAAAAGATTTTTCTTACGAACAGATGCTAGTAACTACGGCATTGGTGCATGCCTGCTCCAGAACCATGATGGCATTCTACACCCCACCTTATATATATCAAGAAAGCTGAAGCCGGCAGAAACGAAGTATTCAACAGTCGACAAGGAACTTTTATCTGTGATCTGGGCAATAACGAAATTTGAGAAGTTCCTCCTCGGTGCTCCCTTCACCATACAGACGGACCAACGTGCTGTGGCCTCTTTGCGTCGCTCTAATCATAAGAGCCAGAAACTTTCCAGATATTCAATCATCCTACAGCCATTTGAGTTCTCCATTGAACACATACCTGGCACTGAAAATTGTGTGGCAGATGCATTGTCACGTAATCCTATTGACGACGAATAATCAATATTGACACTCTTAAACTACATCAATCAGAACTACATTGGATTGAACGAAGTATCAACTATAAAGGAACTAACCTTGCCTTTAATTTAAACTGTATAAACACTATATGCATCACAGAATTGAATTAAAAGACAATCAAGGTATATATAGACATTCAAACTTCGTCTAACGTCCATACACGAGATATGAATACTCTTTGAACAATCATGGATTTATGTCTGACGACAAACCGAACTGATGTTCCTGTGTATACTTAATTCTTGGATGCTAGGATAAATGACATTTCTTTCCAACGTAAACGTTTGAACATTTTTGCCTAAAAGAATTCATCAGGATCAAGACTACGGATGGATCATCATATCCTATACTAATTAATTAGTTAACTTAACTTCTTTATTGAATTATTATCAATAAAATGAAATGTGAGAAAAAAATGAAATGAAAGAACAAAAAAAAGAGAACGAAATACTAAAAGAAGAAATTATGAAAAGAGAAAATAAATCTCACACAAGTATTAGATTAATAATTTTTTTTTAATGTACCTATACATTATTTAGTTAGTTAAATTAGATAGTTATTATTCACTAACACTTAACACACACAATTAAGTTAAACTTATATTCGAATTTCTTTCTATTTCTTCTTACTTAGTTTGTCTTTTCTTCTCTCATAACATCGCGTTACATTAGAACCTTAATAATTTAACTCTTAATTTAATTAATTAATTTAATTTTAATTAGTCAAATTAATTCCTATATGACATACTAATACGACAGACCTTACTTTAATTTAATTTTCTCATTCACTATTAACATTGGACATTTATTTAGTTGATATAATGATATGTATAATATTGATATATAATGTGATTTATGATTAGATGACTATGACAAATAGTTAGTTGACACGACCGCAACACGGTTCTACTCAGAACATCGTCGGCCATATGTCACAATTGTGTTAAATTTTTTTTGAAAAATTGTTAAGTCGGATAGATATTGAAAAAAAATCTATCGATTTTTTTTCCCCCGGTGTACAGGGAATTGTTACGGTATATGATATTAACGCCGTCTGCTAAAGGTTACCAGACGTGCAATTGTAAAGGTTAAGACATTTAATATATTGCGATAGATGTTTCAATTACTGAACGCTTCATACACGATCGATTATGACGTGTATAGCGTTGTTTAGGACACAGTCGGTAACTAAGAAACCATACCCTTTTTACATTGACCGTCAAGCTGTTAAGACGCGTCTGACTTTCCTTCCAATGTTGAGCATGGTATTGCCATACAGATATATTTTATGCAAGTACGGACATGGGTCAGTCCATTGCTATTACGAAGGTTTGAAATGATTAAAGGTCAGTACGAAAGTGAAAATTAAGGAAGGATGAATTACAGTCCATAGTATTTGATTTTGCCAGACTCATAGACTCACTGTCGGCCGTTGGAAAACCCCAACCGCGCGTGCATACAGCTATGACAATCTGCATACAGTAATTTGATTATTGGACAAGGACTGATAGGATATCTACATATCTATGCCATATATTTTCAAGTTATAATATGTACCTTTGTGATCAACATGCATGAATCGTCTTGACGTGTAAACTGTATTAAATATTTGTGGACTCTATGAACCGACTTGTCACATCAATCGTATTCCCAGGTTCAATTATTGTTCAGAATCTTCCACCCCTGCATTCGCGTAATCTTACATAGAAGGCACGATACACGATCACCCAAGAATATCAAGAAGATAAAACAATGGCCAGACATTTATAACTGTTTTATTAATATCACATGGAACATTGTTCAGAGCTAACCAAACCACGCCTTGCAACACGCCACTTGCAACAGGATGATCCTCAGTTATTTTCCCTAATAAGTTTTTGAGTGTTCTATTTAGGCGTTCGACCATCCCATTAGACATTGCATGATAGATACTACTCAAAGATCTCTCTATCTGTAGAGTAGACATCACTTGAGACATGGTATCCGATATTAGTTGGGTGCCATGGTCTGATAATATCTCTCCGGGGAATCCCAGACGAGAAAATATGAGCCAGAGAGCATCTGCAATATCAGCAGTAGTAATGCTCTTCAGAGGAATAGCCTCTGGCCAACGTGTGCACATATCAACACACGTCAAGATAATCTGATGTCCTCTAGCAGATTTGATCTTAAATGGACCAATGATGTCTATCGCCATTTTCTGAAATGGTCGAATAGGAATGTCTGCAGCCTGAATAGGTGCCGCATGGCGTGGACCTTTGGATTTGACCTCTTGACATATTTTACAAGATCGACAATAAATCCGTATGTCCTTGTTTACAAAAGGCCAAAAGAAAGCCGCAAGAACTCTAGACTTCGTACGAGAAAAACCCGTATGTCCAGCACACTGAGAGTCGTGAGCGTGCTGCAAAATTTTAACTCTCAAATTCTTGGGTACAAGAATCTGAGAATGACTTGACTTAGTGGAGTCTTGAACCATACGTACAAATACGCCATTCTTCATTGTAATCCAAGATTTACGATTTGTATCTTTATTCGGATCACCTTTTGTTGCAAGAGTGAAGAATTTCTTTAGAGTCGGATCATCTTCTTGCTGTTTTATAAACGAGTCACGAGAAATTACCAAGGGATCATCTTGGTTTTGCACTTCATTATCTTCAGTAGAAGAAGTTTGAGGCATATTAAGAGCTTGAGCTCTAGTGACTACAGCATTAGCAATTTGCATATTTTGTTTTTCCCAAACGGAAATCTGTTGCGGAGTGCATTCTTTGACTCCGTGAATACGACCGATGATAAGATCAGCGATCGGATTCGGCAGAAGACATGCATGTACATCTCCAGTAAAGAAAGGAATAGCAATCTTAATGATAGCAGTAGAGTATTTCTCTAAGGTGCCGCCAAATGTTACACATTTGACTACTTTTCCTGTAGCACGAGAAGGATCTACGAGTGACTGCCTAACACCAATTGTTGTGCACCCAGAATCAAAAAGAACTGAGACTGGATTGTCGTTTACTAAACCTTTGTGTAAGACAAGAGAACCTCTTCCATCATGCGCTACTGACGCAGGAAGAGCGGGAAGAGGATGGCCACAACTTAAAGTGGACACCGTAGTTGGTTCAAATAATGTTTTGCATTGGGGGCACTGAGATGCTCTCCCAAAATCGAAAGCGGAACATGCCATATTATTAGCGTCATTATTATCTTTATTCTGTTTATAGGCTTCATGTGACTCTTGCTGTGCAGAGTTTGCCCGATAATGTGATTTATGTTTTTTGTTTTGTGATCTACCTCGATTATTATTGCCTCTATAATCATTATTCTATCCTCTATTGTAACCCTTATTTGGGTCTGAGCCATAGTTCTCATGGTTACCATTATCATATTCATTATAATGAGTATCTCTATACTTATGATCTTGTTGCCTCCATGATGGATAACTTGGATAGTTTCTATAATGACTTCCTCTGCGGAAATTCCTATAATTGTGACCACCCCTAAATCGAGGGCTGTCGGCTCGTCTCCAGTTCTTCGCAGAAGAACCCTGAAATGATTGGTTACCTTGGTTTTGATAACTATTATGGTTACCCTTTTTATCAAACCTGTTTTGCGGTCCCTGAAATTTGTGTGAGTAATTAGGGTTGTATGGTGTTGCTGAAGCAACTGGCATACCTTCCTTAACCTTAGCATTGCTAAAAGCTACGTCCGGATGTGCAGTGACGTACTGGGTACAATATTCTTCCATTTCTTTTAGTGTCTTGGGTTTACGCTCATGTAGGAATTCAAGGAATGGTTTATTTACACTTGACATAATCTTGTCTCTGAGCAACAAATCCATAAGTGCTTCATATGTTTTTTCTGTTTTGGATAGCTCAATCCATCGTGTAAATGTAAGACGTGTCCTTGCAATGAATTCTGAGAATTCTACTCCTGATTCAAGTACCATTTTCTTAAACAAAAGACGGTAACCTTCCTCTGTTAATTGATATTTTTTTAACAAGGCTGCTCTGATAACATCATAATTATTCTGATCAGCCTCTTCTACCAAGCTTAAACTAGTCAGAGTGTCACCTTTCAGTATCTCTGATAACTGATTAACATATTGTGATCTATCCACATTATGATTTCGACAAGAACGTTCAAATCTATTTAGCCAAACTGTTATATCGTCACTGGATGGATTAAATGCTGGTAGCTTGATCTTGTAAATAAAAGGTTCAACATTACCACCAGATGACTGATTAACATTATTCATGTTTGTCAATTTCAACTTTTCTAACTCAAATGCTAAAAGTTTTTCCTGATGTTCATGTTCCATCTTTGTTTTTCTCTCGTCAGCTTCTCTATCTAATCTCTTTTGTTCAGCTTCAGCTTCTCTTTCTAATCTTTTTTGTTCAGCTTCTCTATCTAATCTCTTTTCGTCCACTTGCATCTGCAATTTCTTTTGTTCAAATTCTAATTCCATTCTTCTATCATCAGCTTTTTGTTTTTTCTCTTCAGCCTTCAGTTTATCAATTTCCAACTTTTGTGCTTGTTGATATTGAGCAGTCGCATATTCCTCCAATTTATCACCAGTCTTGCTCAGGGATTTGCCTTGCTCAATAAAGTAATCTAAAGTCGACAAAATGTATACTAATATGTGACTAGATACCTGAAATAGCAATAATGAAATCTATCTCCAAATAAATGGAAACAAGTTCTTAATAGCTTGAATAACCAGCTCCCTTTATCTCAATCTCTGTGGGAAACAAGCCTTTAAATAAGGTCTTGTATAATCAACTGTGTACTTCTAATAATAGCAATTAATCATCAGTTGATTCTTTCTCATAAGTTCAATATACAGCAAGTAGTGTATGATCAAATATATTTTATATAGCATATGTCAACCAAGAACACACACACAAAGGACAATCAAGAAGGACAATACGAAAACATTCGCAGAAATCAAATAAGTTAAATAGAAAAACAGAAGAAAATAATCACAGAACCTGTGATGATAACTGCGCCGTAAGAAACAAAACAAATAACGCCACAGTGTATAAATATAAAATTGTATAGAACCAAATGACAGGAAAGATGAGACCTACAAATAGAAACAAATCAAAACAAACTAAAGAACAGAAAAATATTACAAAAACAGCGATAAGCACAGTCGTCACAGCTAACAAAAAATAGCAACAGATGTTGCAAGCAATTTTTCAATTAAGAAAATTGCCCCCTACAGACCACTAACATAAGCCCTATGTTACTTGGGAAATCTTATATTAGTCACCTCACCAACCGCCCACGACATAGACACACAAATAATATGTAAGCATTTACACATAAATTCATAAATATTATATAAATGGAATGTGATGTAGCGAAGGTTCAGCTGTTATCTAATGCCACAGTTTCTAATGTAAATACAATAAACTGCCACTTTAATAAACACTAAATTTTGAACTAAACTATTACACTGTTCAACATATAGAGCAGTTCAAGAAGCTCCAACGTTGATGGTTCTCATAACTAACACACGTAGGACTTCTGACCTGTACTGCATTTTTTCCAAAAACGTTAATCGTATGTTTGTAACTCGCTGTGATGTCCAACGAAAAAATGTCAACAAGCGCTGACCTAGTTTCAGTATTCGCTTGACAGGTCGAGTGAGGAACTGTTGACAAAGTGTAGACTTTCACTGCTGGTGTGTCGTATCAGGCGTCATGGAAACGATGTGGTATGAGTAGCTGACTTCCATGTGGTGTCTACTGTGCAGGTTAGACCCAGAAAGCTGGCCTACCACATTGATAAACGTCTTTTCTTTTTGGTCACCACGTTAATAAAGCTGTTATTGGTGTAAATGGTCAACTCTAAACCGGCACAGTGTTGGGCATACAGGTCACCTTGTCCAAAAACGTAATGAGGCCCCGACAAGGATGTAATGTTGACTATGAGTGTTAATGTGAGGGTCAATACGCGAATGCATGGATTGTTCTGAAGAGTTGACTAGAAGATCAAACACTCACTCACACGTAGCTAGAAGTTAATGATGCAGACTACTGTGGTCGTTTCATACTGTTTAATTGGACGCACACACTTGGACAGTACGGGTATATTTACAGGAAAACAGGTCGACATATATCATCATACTGTTGATCAATGGTCTACAATCTTAAGTTGGCATTCATGTTGAAGAACATTACAATGGAACGTCCGTAGACAAGCACTTGGATTTCCACTGTTTATAAATATAACCATCAGGCCTTACTGACTAATCATGTCAGTTAATAAATAATGTTCAAGCATGACTCATAGACAGAACCTCTTTTCTAGCGAAGATTCCTTTAGGTAAAGTTCAGCAAATATTTCTGGAGACAATGTTAACCCACCAGTATTGGGTTTTTTTTATAACTGTGATCTCTTAATCATCACCTGATAATAAGGGGCATCCCTGTTCTCTGATCGATGATCGACAAAAAATATCGGATCCAAAATGGCTTCTGGTTCCAGTGAGGATTACTCACTATACAGATGCATAGTAAAGGTTCAATAAAGGCTTTGATCATGAACACAAATGTTTCTACAAGAATCAGCATATTCTTTCATCATAACTGCTGCATACAATCATATTCAGTGCTGCTAGGTAACATGTCATCCCGACGTATTGATATAGATAATCATCATGTAGACGTCTGCCCATCTAAGCCTAGCAAGGAACAAGTTCAGCAACAAGTTCTTTTACCTGGGCATGGGAAATACACTAACAGGACACATACGCCCTCTCCTGGCGTTACAGAATAAACACTGGGGAACTCATGCACTTAATAATCATATCAGAAACTATCTTCTTCCCCATAATAGATCACAGATATCAACAAACTTCGGACTGGTCTCCGACATGGCATTCACCAGGCTCCATCATCACGGAAGACCCTTTTTCGTCTCCGCATGCGCAGAAACTGCCTGACCCCAAAGTTCAGTACAAGGAAAAATAGTCCCACTTAGACATACAAAGATATCACGATATAAGACCGAATCGTCTTAAATAGACAAGAAGTAAACATAGACTCGGACCATAAACATTCCTGCATAAACCTAAGCAAGAACAATCTGTTTCTGGCCCAACAAGGAACGGACCAACAAAATCTGGATTCATACGCCAAGTTCGATATTCAGGGGAGATAACCCATATAACAAAAGTATCAATCAATCATGGGTGATATATCTTTGGCCAGGAAAGCATCCTGATTTTAAAAACAAATACTTTCCCTCAGACAAATAAATATTATAATAACTACATACATTGCCACCAGTAATCTGTTGGTAACAACGTCGTAATTGTCTTGTTGGCTGCTCTCCAGTTTGGCGTAAACATCATACGCACTGCTTTTCAAAGCCTGGGAAAGCTTCATATTCCAACGCCACCTGTCTAAACCGTACAGAGTCGCAATTTTCTCAAATTTTTCTAACCATGTGTCAATCTTCTCATTAGGACAAGGGAAAGATTCTAGAGCGAAAGACAAAGTGGTGAGGTGAAGAGATTGAGTGTTAGAAGGATCAGTTAAGGAAGAATGAGGAGAAGACTCTCCATTGCTGGAGGTAGAGGCAGCACCACGACTTTGAACCTCTAGAGCCTTAAGCGCCAACTCGTGCTGTCTCTCCTTCCTCTCCTTCTCATGCTATCTCTCCTCCCTCTCATTCTCATGCTGTCTCTCCTTCTCTCTCTCTCTTTCCTCATGCTGCGCCTTGCGAGCTTCCAGTTCTGCATCAATTTTTTTCTGTTCTAATAGACGGTTTTCCGCTTCTTTCCTCCTTGCTTCTTCTGCCTTCCTCTCCGCATCATATTTCTCAAGTTCGTCCCTGACAAAAGCTTTTGTTTGTTCTCCGTCCAAACCTTCTTCTCTTGTCTCGTCCCTAAGGATCTGCCTAAGCTTTGCCCTCTCGGCCATAGTAAATAGCTGACTGGGACTAGTCGAGAAAGAAAAGAAGAAAAGTATACACTGGTTCCTACCACTTACGAGAAAATACCAAACAAAAGATGATATAATTTAACCTGGGATACCTCCTCCTAAGATATAGTGTCTAACTATCGCTGCTATTAATCGGCAATAAAGCACCTAATGCAGACGACTACGCCAAATAAATGGTAGTTAAGATTACTCACTGAAAAATAAGTTGCTACAGTGGAAACAAAACAATTATTGCAAAAATTTTAAAGACAAAAAACAATTCCCTTAATTTTTAAGTCCACTACAAGTTCACCCCTGAAGCCAGTTAGGGTAAGGGAGGCAATTAACAGGACGTAATTGTCTGAACGCACTCCTTAGCTTAGCTCAAACACCTACTTCTTCAGAACCCTGTGACTGTTAGACAATCACAAACTTTACCAGCGTTTAGTATTACAAAATCAATAATTAACATATATTCCTACAAAATCAACCTGTAACTCAAATGTATAATGCTCAATAATGGTGTGGAAGGAAACCAATTATTAATTATGTGGTCAGCGCGCCCATAAACCGATCGTTGGTCTAGGGGAATAGTTATTTTTAAAGATACACAATACCACGAGACAATCAGACTCTCTTACTCTATTTCAGAATAAAGAACATAACATACGAGCTAATATATTTATCGTACTCGTCTTCCTATTCTAAGTTCAAAATCCCGATAGACGAGACCTCATTTGTCGTTGATTTGTGTTAGGTGATTAAGACTTAGTTTGGTCCCTTCTGAATAGACATAGACATAAGTGATAGCTCAGTGGGAGGTGATAAAATAGAAATAGATTTCACGAGTGAGGTGGAGGAAATATAGTGGATTCTGTCTCTGACACTCGAGAAGCTTTTCTCAGTCAGCCTATCATCTACAACATAGTTAGATTAGTCAGACAAATCTAATATAATATATAATAGTATATATATATATACCTCCCATACACACACACATAAGTGACTACAATAGACACACAGACGTGAAACTATGACAATGGAAATATAGATAATTGGGAACGAACTGACCGACACACTGGAATAAGTTTATGTGAAGTTTAATTATCATAATAAACTTCCATCACAACATATAAAATTACATCAAACATATACAAATAGTCATAAAGTCAATGAATTGCTACAAGAATGATAGACCAATTGGTATGATCCTTTCCCTCGATGTATAGCCCACAGTCCTGTTAGAAGAAAAGTGATAGCCCCAAAGAGTCACGGATACACATGATTTAGTCTAAGATTTCCCTTTAAAGGTATGAACAGACTTGGATACTCTGATCTATCCTAAGGAAAAATATTGTTAGCAACAAAAACTTGCATAAAGAAATTTAAGACAGCAAAATGGATGCCAAAATACAACACTAAAGGAATCACTCAGTCCTGCATTCACTCTATTCAGTCAGCCGTGATCACGTGCTTTCATTCGTATTTACAGCTTTGGTAGCAACTTCTGGAAACACAATTTTTAGGACATGCACATACAGATTCTCCAATGGTAGTCTTGGCCAAGAGAACCCCAGTTCCAAAAAGCCGGGTTGAATTTACTACTTCAGGGAACGTTTTCTTGGTTATTCTTATTTATGGATATCTGTGTAAGTCACATTAAAATTGTCCAGGCACGAACGTTAACAGCGCGCACAGTGTCAATAGCTTAGGTTTCTAGTAATGAGGAATGTCAGGTCGGTGCCTTCTCTCAGTATAGGACTTGATTTGGTCACACCACCACTAGTCAAAACTCCGTCGGAAGGTTACTGATATTAATATTTTGCTTGCCACAAGGGCTGAAATGTACTTGAGGTTTCTCTCTGGAAGAATTAAATCAGGCTCGATGGGCCCGTTACTTCATTAAATCTTAAAAAAAAAGTTTATGTAATAGGTACTCTGTCGTTCTGGATGCCAATGCAATCTAGACAGGTTTTACTTTATACACCCAAGTCTTTAAGAAAAAAATGATTTTGTTCTTCACAGATATTTCTCCGTACAAAACGCTGGTAGAGTTGGGCTACCTCAGTTTTCACTGAATTAAAAAAAAAAAAAAACATATAAAATACTTATACATACTATGTACTCGGTTATAACTTACATTATAAACTGCAAGTGGAGAGCTTGACTTATCGTTTACAACTCCCGTGAAATAAGGTATAATTCATAAAATCAATCATCAGGAATTAGAAATACCTACGTATTTCGTCAATACTCAGTGATGAATCAGTGCAGTTATAAGTTAGTTTTAAAATATTCTCGACTGAGTATTTAGCAGTTAAATTAAATCTATTTATAGCTGCATGAGTTTAAGCTAGAAATTATAATTTAATCTGCTTTCCACTGAAACACGTCCCTAGAGAATATAACAGACTTATAAATTAATTTCTTCTGCACAAAAGAAACTAGTGAAATATAATAGGCGATTTAACACTTAAATCACTCACAAAATACTAGATATATTATATTACCTCCAACCAAAACTACGAGTATCACAACGAAACTAAGAGTTTCACTTATAAATATAAGTATCTAGAACGAAGCGATCACGTCTACTGCAACTTGGAGATTGAATGAAATCCCGTTTCCACTCCGGGGTAGATATATGGAACAGACAAAGGATGCGCGCTATTTCCAAAACCCCTGTCTCCCCCTCTCCTCTTTCTCTCTCTCTCTCTTAACACTTCCCATTAACTTAGACGTTGCCCATAACTGCCAAACGTGCGTCTTCACACCTTTTACGACGACCTGTCTCATTTCTGAGCGATGCGGATGGCAGTTTCCACACCTTGCCGAGAAACTTAGCCGAAGAAAACTCGTGTCAGATGGAAATGCTAGACAATATGTCTGCCATCCCATGTCTATCGAGACGAATTTCACAGTATTTCGTCTCGTCCAGGGACTGACACGATTATGCAATAAATGCGTTCTAAATGAGAATAGAAACAGGCGAAAGTTTGAATGGGAAAATAATATTTAGTCGCAAACGAACGAATGCGAGAAAAAACAGGAAAAGGATAAAAGTGCGATAATAAAGTAGAGGACACGGGTATAATAAGAAAAGTATATAGAAAATTTATTGATCATAAATCTCTATGCGACAATGGTGTTAAACTATTACTTTTTTTAAAGCGAATTTTTTAAAATGCATCTATTTGGTCTGCATATTGTCTTTTTAAGGTGTTTATTACATTATTAAAAAAGAAAAGAAATATATAATTAAAAACTATTTAAACCAGTCAAAGGTTATAACAACTATCCAATATTTCGCCTGAGATATGTTAATATAAGTCGAACCGAGAGCATTGTTATCTATTGTGGATAAAAGTTAACTATTGCGGATAAAAGTTAACTATTGCGGATAAAAGTTAACTATTGCGGATAACAGTTAACTATTGCTGATAACAGTTAACTATTGCGGATAAAAGTTAACTTTTGTGGATAAAAGTTAACTATTGCTGATAAAAGTTAACTGTTGCGGATAAAAGTAGAAACATAAATTATGAAAGAAGCGAGTACGCTCATTACTTTTATGTGACGTCACATTTATCCAAATCCCTCTCCCCCTATCGTCTAAGTAAATAAATTAAGGGGCTGCTGTAAAACTGGTAAGGAAATATATATATATATATATATATATATATATATATATATATATATATATATATATATATATATACGAGGCGTGTTCAAATGAAACCCGTCCCAGTGGCTTTATAACAAATATATGTAAGGAGTAGTAGAATTAAATACAGCAATTGTTATGAAGCAAGTACTCACTGGGGTTCTTTAGAAATAGTCACCATAGGCATTCAGACACGCATCCCACTGCTTGGGTAGACGGCGGATGCTGTCCGAGAAAAATGACTTTGGTTGCTTATTGAACCATTTGGTCACCGAGGCCCTGACGTCTGCATCGGAGTCGAATCGTTGTCCCTTTAGAGATTTTTTTAAGGGTCCAAACAAATGAAAGTCACATGGTGACAGATCGGGACTGAAGGCTGGGTGTGGCAGAACTTCCCACCTTTTCCTTGGTAACGCTTCCTGCACAATGTTCGCAACATGTGGACGAGCATTGTCGTACAACAGAATCACACCACGCGAAAGCATGCCGGGTCGTTTATTCTTGATGGCTGTATGCAGGTTGTCTAGTGTGTCTTTGTAGCGGATGGCATTGATGTTCAAGCCAGGCTCTTTAAAGTCAACCAATAGAAGCCCTTCATGGTCAAAAAATGCGGTCAGCATAACCTTACCGGCGGAAATCTGTGACTTGAATTTTTTGGGTTTTGGTGATCCGGGATGTTTCCATTGCATGCTCGCTGATTCGCTGCACGGCTCAAAGTGGTGGCACCACGACTCATCGCCTGCCACTATGCGCAACAGAAATGCATCACCCTCCTCTTCGTAACGCAGCAAGTGGTTCATACTCCACCCCATGCGTTCTTCCTTATGGCGATGGCTTCTTCTGTCGCATCAATATGCACCTGACCTGGCCGCGGAAGATCTTTCGTTAACTGACGTCCTTCTCGAAACATTCGTGCCCAGTCTTTGTTACGGTATATGCTATTAACGCAGCAGACGTGCAATTGTAAAGGTTAAGACATTTAATATATTGCGATAGATGTTTCAATTATTGAACGCTCCATACACGATCGATTATGACGTGTCTAGCGTTGTTTGGGTCACAGTCGGTAACTAGGAGACGCTACCCTTTGTTACTTGACCGCCAAGCTGAATAGCTGCGTTTTTCTAACCTTCCAATTCAATGGCATGATATAGCCATTTATATGTGCATTTATGATGGACCAGGGTCAGTCCTAGAACTCTATATGAGAGGAAACTTACGGAGGTTAGTGTTTAACTAGAATCCTCAGAAGGAGGAGAATAATCGTCAAATTCGTATGAATATTCAGACTCGCAGTCTCACTGTCGGCAGGTAGTCATGTCTAGCTGCGCGTGCATATAGCTGTGATGTTCTGACGACAATACTGCATTGTATCCTTAAACGGACATTGACACGTAAACCAGCAGTCTACGTAATTGATTAATTTATGCATGACTTATACGGACTTATGTTCTGCTCCTATTTGAAATGATCATCCTGTGTGTACATGTGATTAAATATTACGGACTCAACCTGAAGGCATTAATTACTTCATTAATGTTGCTGAGTTCAAGTTGCATTAATTACTTCTTCATACCATGCTACTGAGTTGTATGAACGCTTCACCCTAATTCGCGTAATAATAAACCAAGCACGATGAACAAGAGATCACTAAAGTAACCATACTCAGTGCATGATCTTCAACCGGCAAATAACTCAGCAACAAAGTGGCGGCCGAATGCGGGGAACGACAGAAAAAAGAAACAAACTTCTGTTCCTTACGCACATGTTAACCATAATATTTACGATCAAGTTTCGATCACATGATCCAGTCGAAGATGACGTTGTACTCATTATAATGCCTAACAACGTGACGTCACCGAAAGTCGTGTAGGTGAACTGTCGGAGAAACCAAAGTCGTTCTCTAAGCCTAACCAGGGGAAACATGAGCCATTTGAAGCAGACACAAGATATGGACTACAGGAGCAGACAGTCAGGGGCATTAGCCTAGCTGTTGACGACCTCTAGCACTGATCTAAGCAACGGAAAAGATAAGTCTAGTTGTTTTAATACTGTCGTCATTGCAAACAGTAATACTGAGTCCATGCCTTTTGCCTGCATAGGCATGTCTTTTCTGAATGTGTTTCATGTATTTTTTGGGTTGTTTTAATGTGTTGTTAATTAGCGGGCCGGTTGGAGGGAACTGAAATCTCTGGGGAATGTCGCGAACAGCTGACCACCTAGATTTCAGTCGGTCTTAGGGCAGTTAAACGATTGCACTTTTGGAAGCCCCATTGAGGTTTGCCATTGGACTACCTGTCCAGATCTGCTATCGTTTGACGATTTGTGTTAGCTGTGCCGTTCCGTAGATAACTGGCGTATTTTATTTGTACTAAGTTCACATTTTTATTCAGTTTTGTATCATGTTCGTTAACTATTTCGTCCAGTCTACTCTTACTATCAATTTATTTTATGATTGTTAAATGTTTGTCCGTTATGAGTCCTGTGATGTCATCATTTTTTGCATTCATTTTTTTTGTGTACTTTGAATATTAAGTTGACCTCGGGTCAGACCTTGACCCTTCATTTGGCTTGTGACACTTCCGCTTGTTTTATTTAGTTCATAAATTCATTTTTAATTGTGAAAATGTCTTGTTTGCGTCTTGACATTGTTTGTACCCTTTAGTTGCATCATTGTTTTGTTTGTCCTCATGATATATATTAAATACTACATTAATAATATGATATTATATTCAATAATACACTTGTAATTTAATTTAATTAATTTTTTCTGATATTTAAGGTTAATATGGGACATTGCATAATTATGCAGTGATAGTCCAAGAAATTAGCACTACAATTTATAAGAGATGCCTAGGGCATAATAATATAATATATATATATATATTGACCAAATAAAATAATCTTATAGTCTACCTTTGAGGTAATAGACCCATTGTATATTATTTAATATACTTTTCTGGTACTAAGAGAGTGACTTAGTACATTGAACAATATAATTACTAGGAATCATACCCAACATTATTGGATATTAAGATTAATTGTGTGATGTAATTACATTATAGTTAACAGATATCATAACTATTTATGATATAGTTAGTACTTAGATACAATATTGTTACAAAATATTGTCTATTAGTTGAACTTAGACATAAGAGTTCAGTACTATTGTGATTATTTATATTGAATATTCCTAAGTTGAGTAAGTATAATAATTACTCTGAAGCTACTATTGACTATTTTAATCAGTAATTATCAATAATTACTTACAGATAAAAGTCAAAATGCTTACTATAGACCATTTCGTTAAAATTGGTAAGGAATATGGTTATAAATCTCAAGAACTTCGTCAGTTTGCTGAGGCAGAACTGGAAAAACATAAAGCAGAAATAGAGGAACAAAAGGCTGCATTAAAGAAAGAGGAGGAGGAACGTGAGATGAAGCAAATTGCCAAGGAAAATAGATTAAGAGAAATTGCTCAACAGGAAGAAGAGAATAAATTGAAACGAGAGGAAATTATTTTACAACAAGAAATGGAATTGGCGCGTATTAAATTGGAGACAGCAAGATTACAAGCACAAAGTGCTGATGCAAACCAGAATAATAACGCACAAAATGGATCGTCATCCAGCCAAACTAAACATTTCTACAACTTTAAATTACCCACTTTCAACTTAAACGTGGACGACCTTTCATCGTTCCTGTCACGTTTTGAACAGACTTGCAAAACAAATCATTTGCCTGAAGAGTCATGGGTACTCAAGTTAAATGAATTCTTGGTTGGAGAACCATTGACGGCTTCTCAAAATGCTGACCCATCAATAGCAAATAACTACGGTGCTATTAAGTCCTTGCTTTTACGAAGGTTTCACCTGGACGAGGAACACTGTAGGTTGAAATTTAAGGGAATTTTACCTGAATCTCCAAAAGATTTTGCAGGATTCATTGCGAACATACGCAATACATTTAATAGATGGGTTGAACTGGCAGAAGTCAACAAATCATACGACAAATTAGTTGATTTACTACTACGGGATAAGGTATTATCTTCGGTTAGCCAGCCATTTTTTGCATATTTGCAGGAGCGTAAACCAGGTACTATTGACGAGTTAGAAAAAATTTCTTTAAACTACTGTTCGGCACATCCGAATGCAACCATTTCTAACTCCTCATTAAGAGAACCTCTACCTGTGGCGTCTAATATGGCCTACAATCATAATAACAAACAAAGACATCACAGTGTAGACAGAAGTAGGTTCCAAAGAAATCACAATGTTAACTTTCAGAAGGGACATAATAATGATTTCAACAATAAAAATGAGTTCAACAGAGGTAGATCACGAGATAGAAATTATTCACCTCAAACAAACTACCACAATGGTCAACATAACACTAATTATAATCGATCACATACTCCCAATAATAACAATAACTGGAATGGTAATAATCATGGCTCGAGACATCGAGATAATAGTTACTATAGAGGACGACGAGATAATTCTAACAATTATACTCGGAATCGATCTCATTCTCGGGGATCATCTCATTACAACCATAATACAGGGGCGGCAGTTACAAATAATACTACCCCTATAGCTCAGGTCCCACTTGACAATAATACAACACAGTCTTCTGCTGCATGTTTTGCTATTAATTATAATGTGGCAAATAGTTGCCAACAATGCAATCTTATTTTTCAGAAGGCGAAAGAAACAGTGCTTAACTGCGGACATATTACACCAGAGGTAGGTCTTGCAGTCAACGATGGAACAGGCTTACTAATTTTTAACAGGGGATTAGTTAATGGATCCGTCGTCTCAGTGCTGAGGGATTCAGGATCCACAACGATTGGTGTACGTCAGTCGCTGGTACATCCTAGCTGTGCGACAGGAGAATATGTACGCTGCATGACATTTGGTGGAACTATTGAGTTTTACCCCACAGCTATTGTTCATATTAGAACACCCTTTTTCACAGGGAACGTAAAAGTATGTATGCTAAAAAAGCCTATAGCTGATCTGATGGTTGGTCGTATACACGGCAGTAAAGATTGTACTCCAGATGAGATCATAGAATGGGAGAAACATAACCTATGCACTGGAAACGCCGTGACGACTAGAGCGCAGACTCAACTCATGGAGAAAGTTGATGATAATAAAATGGATGCAGACAACCAAGAGGAATTTGTAGTCAATTCACCTATTGACAGGGAAACATTTGCAACCAAACAAAAAGAGGATAAATCTTTAAAAAAAATTTTTAAGCTGGTTGATAAAGTTGACAATCTATCCTCAGGTAATAATAACAAACATTGTTTTGTTATTAAAAATGACATATTGATTAGATGTTTTAATGACAAATCACAAATGAAACAACAAGTTATGGTCCCGTATACTTTTAGACGGTACATTCTTCAACATGCACATGACTCACATTGTGCTGGACATATGGGATATACTCGAACACGATCTCGAGTACTGTCTTCATTCTTTTGGCCAGGAGTGTCAAGAGATATTTCGCAGTATGTACGTTCCTGTACTACATGCCAAGAAGTGAAAGCACGTGGAGCTTTTCACACGGCGCCTATTCAGGCTTGCGATATCTCAGTAAGACCGTTTGACAAGATGGCCATAGATATTATTGGTCCATTGCTACCATCGGCCAGAGGACATAGATTCGTCCTTACGTGCATTGATTTGTGCACACGATGGCCAGAAGCTATCCCATTAAAGACCACCACTACCACAGATGTAGCTGATGCACTACATCTCATCTTTTCTAGAATAGGGTTTCCTAGAAAACTTTTATCAGACCATGGGTCACAGTTCATATCTGACACCATGAAGGAAGTCATGAAAACTTGGAACATTGATAGGAATTTAAGTAGTATTTATCATCCTATGAGTAATGGTGCGGTTGAAAGACTTAACCGTACACTTAAACAACTACTACATAAGGTTACTGTTAAGCACCCTCATGACTGGGACAGAGCACTCCCAGCTGTTCTATTTGCTTATCGGGAGGTACCGCATGAACAAACTGGCTTCTCTCCCTTTGAATTAGTTTTTGGTGCTCCCCCAAGAGGTCCTATGGGACTAATAAAAGACTTATTAATTGACGCGGAGATGACTCAGGACACTCAGTCATCTTACGAGTATGTGATTAATCTTCGGAAGAACATTATTGAGTCTTGCCAGTTGGCAACAGCTTCTTCTGAGGCTGCAAAAGCTAAGGCTCGATCTCTACAAAATAGGTCTCGACGATTACGCCAATTATTCCCAGGCGATGAGGCTTATGTGTTACTTCCTCACAATAACAATAAATTATTGATATCTTGGAATGGTCCTTACAAAGTCATTGATAAAATTTCCGACGTTGATTACGTCTTAGATATCAAGGGACACAAAAAGATATTTCATATTAACATGCTCAAGCAATTTCATACACGTCCTGAACACTTACAGTCAATTTTTCATGAACTAGATGACAACACAGTATCTACTTGTTATTATTCTAACTTATCCGTCATCCAGGAAGAAGAATCTTCTTTTCCTGAGGTACAGTTACCGTTACCGGTACCAGTAGTTCAACCTACTGAATCTTGGCGGGATGTAACCATCTCTTCAACGGTTACACCGCAACAGCGTCTACAGATTGCTAATCTATTACAATCTTATCCAGATGTGTTGACCGACGTCCCGGGTCGCACATCGGCTATCAGTCATGACATTACTCTCAATGATGATACACCTATTCGTGTACATCCCTATTCGGTTCCTTTACATTTCCTTGCTAAAACTACTAAGGAACTTGAACAGATGTTGTCTCTGGGAATCATTGAGACTAGTAATTCGCCATTCTCTTCTCCATTAGTGATTGTCCGGAAGAAGGACAATAACATCAGACTATGTGTTGATTATAGAAAATTAAATGCTAAGACTATAGTTGACAGCGAACCACATCCACTTATCGACGACTTACTGCCACGTCTATCCAACGCAACTATATTTAGTAAGATAGACTTAACTAAAGGTTATTGGCAGATACCACTGACCGAAAAGGCTAAGTACTACACCGCATTTTCCACTCCACAAGGTCTATACCAGTGGAATGTGATGCCTTTTGGGCTTGTTAATGCGCCAGCTACCTTCATTCGCCTGATGCGACAAATTTTATCAGGTAGACCAGACGTTATTACATATATTGACGACATATGCTTGTTTAGTTCGTCGTTTGAGGAACATGTTTCGGGACTTAGATATGTTTTCGACACTCTAAGGAATTATCATCTAACTGCTAAACCTACAAAGGTGCAGATCGCGTGTAATGAGATAACCTTTTTGGGACATATCATTGGATCGGGATATATCCGAACGTTACCTAGTACAGTCTCCAAAATTCTAAACATAGCAGTTCCTCAGACGAAGAAACAGGTCAGGAGTTTGTTAGGACTTGTTCAATATTACAGTAGATTCATACCAAACTTGTCATCCATCACGGCTGTATTGTCTTCATTGTTAAAAAAAGACATGCCGGTGAAGGTGACATGGACTGGTATATGCAATGAAACTTTCAACAAAATTATAAATTTGTTTTCGCATGAACCAATTTTAAGACTTCCCGATGCTTCCAAAAGATTTTTCTTACGAACAGATGCTAGTAACTACGGCATTGGTGCATGCCTGCTCCAGAACCATGATGGCGTTCTACATCCTACCTTATATATTTCAAGAAAGCTAAAGCCGGCAGAAACAAAGTATTCCACAGTGGACAAGGAACTTTTATCAGTTATATGGGCAATCACTAAACTGGAAAAGTTCTTGCTTGGTGCTCCATTCACCATACAAACTGACCAACGTGCTGTAGCATCTTTGCGTAGATCAAATCACAAAAGCCCAAAACTCGCCAGATACGCGATCATCCTGCAGCCATTTGAATTCTCCATTGAACATATTCCTGGCACTGAAAACATTGTGGCGGATGCGTTGTCACGTAATCCTATTGACGACGAATAATCAACATTGACATTCCTAAAATACGTCAATCATCACTACATTGGATAGAACGAAGTATCAACTATAAGGGAACTAACCTTGACTTCAATTTAATAATTATAAACACTATATGCATCACAGAATTGAACTAAAGACAATCAAGGTATACATATTGACATTGAAACTTCGTCTAACGTCCATACACAATATATGAATATTCGTTGAACAATCATGGAACAATATCTGACGACAAGTCGAACTTATTATCCTATTTGCACTTAATTCTTGGATCCTAGGATAATTGACATTTCTGTCCGACGGAAACGTTTCAACACTTTGTCTAAAAGAATTCATCAGGATCAGGACTACGGATGGATCATCATATCCTATACTAATTAATTAGTTAACTTAACTTCTTAATTGAATTAATATCAATAAAATGAAATGTGAGAAAAAAATGAAATGAAAAAAACAAAAAAGAGAACGAAATATAAAAAGAAGAAATTATGAAAAGAGAAAATAAATCTCACACAAGTATTAGACTAATATTTTTTTTTTTTTAATGTACCTATACGTTATTTAGTTAGTTAAATTAGATAGTTATTATTCACTAACACTTAACACACACAATTAAGTTAAACTTATATTCGAATTTCTTTCTATTTCTTCTCACTTATTTGTCTTTTCTTCTCTCATAACATCGCGTTACATTAGAATCTTAATAATTTAACTCTTAGTTTAATTAATTAATTTAATTTTAATTAGTCAAATTAATTCCTATATGACATACTAATACGACAGACCTTACTTTAATTTAATTCTATCATTCACTATTGACATTAGACATTTTATTTAGTTGATATAATAATATGCATAATATTGATATATAATATGATTAATGTTAGATGACTATGACAAATAGTTAGTTGACATGACCGCGACACGGTTCTACTCAGAACATCGTCGGCCATATGTCACAATTGTGTTAAATTTTTTGAAAAATTGTTAAGTCGGATAGATCTTGAAAAAAAAATCTATCGATTTTTTTCCCCCGGTGTACAGGGAATTGTTACGGTATATGCTATTAACGCCGTCTGCTAAAGGTTAGCAGACGTGCAATTGTAAAGGTTAAGACATTTAATATATTGCGATAGATGTTTCAATTATTGAACGCTCCATACACGATCGATTATGACGTGTCTAGCGTTGTTTGGGTCACAGTCGGTAACTAGGAGACGCTACCCTTTGTTACTTGACCGCCAAGCTGAATAGCTGCGTTTTTCTAACCTTCCAATTCAATGGCATGATATAGCCATTTATATGTGCATTTATGATGGACCAGGGTCAGTCCTAGAACTCTATATGAGAGGAAACTTACGGAGGTTAGTGTTTAACTAGAATCCTCAGAAGGAGGAGAATAATCGTCAAATTCGTATGAATATTCAGACTCGCAGTCTCACTGTCGGCAGGTAGCCATGTCTAGCTGCGCGTGCATATAGCTGTGATGTTCTGACGACAATACTGCATTGTATCCTTAAACGGACATTGACACGTAAACCAGCAGTCTACGTTATTGATTAATTTATGCATGACTTATACGGACTTATGTTCTGCTCCTATTTGAAATGATCATCCTGTGTGTACATGTGATTAAATATTACGGACTCAACCTGAAGGCATTAATTACTTCATTAATGTTGCTGAGTTCAAGTTACATTAATTACTTCTTCATACCATGCTACTGAGTTGTATGAACGCTTCACCCTAATTCGCGTAATAATAAACCAAGCACGATGAACAAGAGATCACTAAAGTAACCATACTCAGTGCATGATCTTCAACCGGCAAATAACTCAGCAACAGTCTTTCACTATAGTCGTAGACACACTTTTGTCACCATACACTGCTTTCATTCGGCGATGAATGTCGGCTCGTCGACATTCTTCGGCTGTTAGGAACTGGATCACCGCTCGTTGATCGACCTTGGACGGATTCCGTATCACACCGGCCATTATATTAACGGTCTGCAGCACAAACAATGAATACTAGGAGAATGAACACTTACACACTTGTACATGCGTATGTGCTTATTACGTCAGATGTGACGTCATCATGCTCCTCCTACAAATGTCCACTTCGCGCAGCACGGGCGGGTTTCATTTGAACACTCCTCGTATATACAGTATATATATATATATATATATATATATATATATATATATATATATATATATATATATATATATATATATATATATATATATATATATATATCACCCTATCGTCACACAAAGTCAAAAAATTTCGACACACCCACACACCCCCATCGCATTACTGCTTTATATCTTTATGTGGACGACTCCTATGTTGTACATATAGCATCAGACGATCTTTGTGTTTCGAGATTAAATTTTCAATTACATTGAGGGTTATTTAAGTGTCACTGTAACACAGTATGCCCCTACCCTTATCTCTTAACCATCTTTGGCATCCTTTGTAGATCATATCCCGGTATTTATTTAGATGAATTTGCTCAGCTTTGTTTCCGTGAAGCAGTAATTCTTCACAAATAAGGGAGGGAAACCCGAGGCCTGTAAACAGTAAATTAATATGAAACAAATATAAAGGTATGTTATCAGGCACTCGCAGGAAATAAAGAAGTAGAACACCAGACAACAGAAAAACAACAGACATGAGTGGCTTACCCAGGATTTGAACACTGGACCTTCCGTGCGACAACCCCGCCTAGCCATGCAAGCGAATCACACTATCCGCTCTGCCATCTACGCATCATCAAAAAAAATGATGTTTCAATGGCAGGTCAATAGTGCGAACCACAATACACGACACCAGAAGTCCTCCATGGGCAGTTCAGCCTATTAATGACGCAATCACTTCTGTTGTATTTCTATCAAGCAGTATAGGCCGAATCCAACAAGACCCTTAGGACCTTAATACTGTGTCCAGTAAATGATAGTAGACTAGAACAGTGAGAACAGGATAGTGGGTAGGTTTGGTATTGTACAAACATTTATTACAAATAAGGGAGGGAAACCCGAGGCCTGTAAACAGTAAATTAATATGAAACAAATATAAAGGTATGTTATCAGGCACTCGCAGGAAATAAAGAAGTAGAACACCAGACAACAGAAAAACAACAGACATGAGTGGCTTACCCAGGATTTGAACACTGGACCTTCCGTGCGACAACCCCGCCTAGCCATGCAAGCGAATCACACTATCCGCTCTGCCATCTACGCATCATCAAAAAAAATGATGTTTCAATGGCAGGTCAATAGTGCGAACCACAATACACGACACCAGAAGTCCTCCATGGGCAGTTCAGCCTATTAATGACGCAATCACTTCTGTTGTATTTCTATCAAGCAGTATAGGCCGAATCCAACAAGACCCTTAGGACCTTAATACTGTGTCCAGTAAATGATAGTAGACTAGAACAGTGAGAACAGGATAGTGGGTAGGTTTGGTATTGTACAAACATTTATTACAAATAAGGGAGGGAAACCCGAGGCCTGTAAACAGTAAATTAATATGAAACAAATATAAAGGTATGTTATCAGGCACTCGCAGGAAATAAAGAAGTAGAACACCAGACAACAGAAAAACAACAGACATGAGTGGCTTACCCAGGATTTGAACACTGGACCTACCGTGCGACAACCCCGCCTAGCTATGCAAGCGAATCACACTATCCGCTCTGCCATCTACGCATCATCAAAAAAAATGATGTTTCAATGGCAGGTCAATAGTGCGAACCACAATACACGACACCAGAAGTCCTCCATGGGCAGTTCAGCCTATTAATGACGCAATCACTTCTGTTGTATTTCTATCAAGCAGTATAGGCCGAATCCAACAAGACCCTTAGGACCTTAATACTGTGTCCAGTAAATGATAGTAGACTAGAACAGTGAGAACAGGATAGTGGGTAGGTTTGGTATTGTACAAACATTTATTACAAATAAGGGAGGGAAACCCGAGGCCTGTAAACAGTAAATTAATATGAAACAAATATAAAGGTATGTTATCAGGCACTCGCAGGAAATAAAGAAGTAGAACACCAGACAACAGAAAAACAACAGACATGAGTGGCTTACCCAGGATTTGAACACTGGACCTTCCGTGCGACAACCCCGCCTAGCCATGCAAGCGAATCACACTATCCGCTCTGCCATCTACGCATCATCAAAAAAATGATGTTTCAATGGCAGGTCAATAGTGCGAACCACAATACACGACACCAGAAGTCCTCCATGGGCAGTTCAGCCTATTAATGACGCAATCACTTCTGTTGTATTTCTATCAAGCAGTATAGGCCGAATCCAACAAGACCCTTAGGACCTTAATACTGTGTCCAGTAAATGATAGTAGACTAGAACAGTGAGAACAGGATAGTGGGTAGGTTTGGTATTGTACAAACATTTATTACAAATAAGGGAGGGAAACCCGAGGCCTGTAAACAGTAAATTAATATGAAACAAATATAAAGGTATGTTATCAGGCACTCGCAGGAAATAAAGAAGTAGAACACCAGACAACAGAAAAACAACAGACATGAGTGGCTTACCCAGGATTTGAACACTGGACCTTCCGTGCGACAACCCCGCCTAGCCATGCAAGCGAATCACACTATCCGCTCTGCCATCTACGCATCATCAAAAAAAATGATGTTTCAATGGCAGGTCAATAGTGCGAACCACAATACACGACACCAGAAGTCCTCCATGGGCAGTTCAGCCTATTAATGACGCAATCACTTCTGTTGTATTTCTATCAAGCAGTATAGGCCGAATCCAACAAGACCCTTAGGACCTTAATACTGTGTCCAGTAAATGATAGTAGACTAGAACAGTGAGAACAGGATAGTGGGTAGGTTTGGTATTGTACAAACATTTATTACAAATAAGGGAGGGAAACCCGAGGCCTGTAAACAGTAAATTAATATGAAACAAATATAAAGGTATGTTATCAGGCACTCGCAGGAAATAAAGAAGTAGAACACCAGACAACAGAAAAACAACAGACATGAGTGGCTTACCCAGGATTTGAACACTGGACCTTCCGTGCGACAACCCCGCCTAGCCATGCAAGCGAATCACACTATCCGCTCTGCCATCTACGCATCATCAAAAAAAATGATGTTTCAATGGCAGGTCAATAGTGCGAACCACAATACACGACACCAGAAGTCCTCCATGGGCAGTTCAGCCTATTAATGACGCAATCACTTCTGTTGTATTTCTATCAAGCAGTATAGGCCGAATCCAACAAGACCCTTAGGACCTTAATACTGTGTCCAGTAAATGATAGTAGACTAGAACAGTGAGAACAGGATAGTGGGTAGGTTTGGTATTGTACAAACATTTATTACAAATAAGGGAGGGAAACCCGAGGCCTGTAAACAGTAAATTAATATGAAACAAATATAAAGGTATGTTATCAGGCACTCGCAGGAAATAAAGAAGTAGAACACCAGACAACAGAAAATACAACAGAAGTGATTGCGTCATTAATAGGCTGAACTGCCCATGGAGGACTTCTGGTGTCGTGTATTGTGGTTCGCACTATTGACCTGCCATTGAAACATCATTTTTTTTGATGATGCGTAGATGGCAGAGCGGATAGTGTGATTCGCTTGCATGGCTAGGCGGGGTTGTCGCACGGAAGGTCCAGTGTTCAAATCCTGGGTAAGCCACTCATGTCTGTTGTATTTTCTGTTGTCTGGTGTTCTACTTCTTTATTTCCTGCGAGTGCCTGATAACATACCTTTATATTTGTTTCATATTAATTTACTGTTTACAGGCCTCGGGTTTCCCTCCCTTATTTGTAATAAATGTTTGTACAATACCAAACCTACCCACTATCCTGTTCTCACTGTTCTAGTCTACTATCATTTACTGGACACAGTATTAAGGTCCTTGTCTTGTTGGATTCGGCCTATACTGCTTGATAGAAATACAACAGAAGTGATTGCGTCATTAATAGGCTGAACTGCCCATGGAGGACTTCTGGTGTCGTGTATTGTGGTTCGCACTATTGACCTGCCATTGAAACATCATTTTTTTTGATGATGCGTAGATGGCAGAGCGGATAGTGTGATTCGCTTGCATGGCTAGGCGGGGTTGTCGCACGGAAGGTCCAGTGTTCAAATCCTGGGTAAGCCACTCATGTCTGTTGTTTTTCTGTTGTCTGGTGTTCTACTTCTTTATTTCCTGCGAGTGCCTGATAACATACCTTTATATTTGTTTCATATTAATTTACTGTTTACAGGCCTCGGGTTTCCCTCCCTTATTTGTAATAAATGTTTGTACAATACCAAACCTACCCACTATCCTGTTCTCACTGTTCTAGTCTACTATCATTTACTGGACACAGTATTAAGGTCCTAAGGGTCTTGTTGGATTCGGCCTATACTGCTTGATAGAAATCCAACAGAAGTGATTGCGTCATTAATAGGCTGAACTGCCCATGGAGGACTTCTGGTGTCGTGTATTGTGGTTCGCACTATTGACCTGCCATTGAAACATCATTTTTTTGATGATGCGTAGATGGCAGAGCGGATAGTGTGATTCGCTTGCATGGCTAGGCGGGGTTGTCGCACGGAAGGTCCAGTGTTCAAATCCTGGGTAAGCCACTCATGTCTGTTGTTTTTCTGTTGTCTGGTGTTCTACTTCTTTATTTCCTGCGAGTGCCTGATAACATACCTTTATATTTGTTTCATATTAATTTACTGTTTACAGGCCTCGGTTTCCCTCCCTTATTTGTAATAAATGTTTGTACAATACCAAACCTACCCACTATCCTGTTCTCACTGTTCTAGTCTACTATCATTTACTGGACACAGTATTAAGGTCCTAAGGGTCTTGTTGGATTCGGCCTATACTGCTTGATAGAAATACAACAGAAGTGATTGCGTCATTAATAGGCTGAACTGCCCATGGAGGACTTCTGGTGTCGTGTATTGTGGTTCGCACTATTGACCTGCCATTGAAACATCATTTTTTTTGATGATGCGTAGATGGCAGAGCGGATAGTGTGATTCGCTTGCATGGCTAGGCGGGGTTGTCGCACGGAAGGTCCAGTGTTCAAATCCTGGGTAAGCCACTCATGTCTGTTGTTTTTCTGTTGTCTGGTGTTCTACTTCTTTATTTCCTGCGAGTGCCTGATAACATACCTTTATATTTGTTTCATATTAATTTACTGTTTACAGGCCTCGGGTTTCCCTCCCTTATTTGTAATAAATGTTTGTACAATACCAAACCTACCCACTATCCTGTTCTCACTGTTCTAGTCTACTATCATTTACTGGACACAGTATTAAGGTCCTAAGGGTCTTGTTGGATTCGGCCTATACTGCTTGATAGAAATCCAACAGAAGTGATTGCGTCATTAATAGGCTGAACTGCCCATGGAGGACTTCTGGTGTCGTGTATTGTGGTTCGCACTATTGACCTGCCATTGAAACATCATTTTTTTTGATGATGCGTAGATGGCAGAGCGGATAGTGTGATTCGCTTGCATGGCTAGGCGGGGTTGTCGCACGGAAGGTCCAGTGTTCAAATCCTGGGTAAGCCACTCATGTCTGTTGTTTTTTCTGTTGTCTGGTGTTCTACTTCTTTATTTCCTGCGAGTGCCTGATAACATACCTTTATATTTGTTTCATATTAATTTAGTAATTCTTCATGCGATCTTTCTTTTGTTTCCTTCAAATCGCAGATCTTGTTTTGTTTGCCTTAATCTTCAGTGAAGCACCATTTCTATGCGCATTGATCTCTCCAAATTTCACTCAGATCTTTCCCCATTGTAAGTAAGCAGACGGGTCATTTGTTATATTGTTGATACGTCACTCATGTACTTCGTTTCGTTTGTCATAATTTTTAATTTGTTTTTAACAGATTGTTACAATCAAGATAAACTTGGAAGTTATATTTTTCTGCAGGTCATGCCCGCGAGAGTAGACATTCGTTATCTTAAATCACCGTCTCTTCCTACCGACAACATTTTTGTTTGTCGCTTTTGACGGCTGGGCTAAAGCAGACTACTTTCTATCTATCAATGGCCTGTCTGTCTAAATAATAAGATCCGCCGGCGAAAAATGGCAACCCTAATGTTGATTTAAACGTATTGTCCCACCTGGCTAATCGGTGACTGTCCACATCAGAGGATTACATATCATGTGTGTGTCGTAAATTTATTTTGAGAGAAAGAGTCTTAGAAATAGTGGTCCTGTTTAGAGTGGAGAATGGTGGTGAAAAGCTCAGTGATAGAAAATGTAGAGAGTAAATAGTTGCTTCACAGAGTGCTGGGGAGAGTAAGGACAGACTTATTTACGACAAATCGTTCCTCTCAATCTTCTCTTCACTCTCCTGGTCAAACAATTATTTGCCAGTTTCCAGACACACATCTGCGCTCACACCGATTTGGTGCTTCAAACACACAGACGCACGTAAATACAAACTATATTAAACAAATAGGGGAAATTTTGGGCTTTGGGTATTCCAACACAGTACTAAATAAGTTTATGATGTTTATTAACCTTAAAAAATCAAATCACAAACAAATATCAAGTGTTTCAGGAAAAATATCATAAGTACAGAAAATACAAATAACAAGGTGAAGGGGGGGGGGGGGTAAGAAGATTGTTATCGACTAAGCCCTTCCCGCTTGTATTATACAAAGATAAACCCAGTCCAAAGATAGATAGTTATCAGGAACATAGGTAATGTAACCCAACAGTGAATTTAATTACTCTGAAAGAGGTGTTACAATATTAGGTATGGGTGGTAGACAAAAATCCTGTTATTCCCAATTGTTCTTCCCTTTAACAAGCAAATAAAATAAAAAAAGGGGGGGTAAACAGATTCTTCTCTTCTTCTTTGATCTTTAGCCGCCGACCGTCAAAGCAGTCAGTGGCCATCACGCCTAGTGACGTCTTGTAGAGCAACAACAAATTGATTCCACTTTGCTCGGTCGGTGGCCATCCTTCAGACAGTGCCCCAACTCTGGTTCATTCTTTGCATCTCAGCCTCCACAGTCCTCCGCCAGGTTGTTTTTGGTCGGCTTCTCTTTCGTTTTCCTTCAGGGGTCCAAAGCATAGCTGTTCTTGTGATGGCATCGGGGTCTCTTCTGAGGACATGACCAACCCAGCTCCAGCGTCTGCCAGCTATGATGGTGTGCATGTCCTCTTGCTTGCTACGAGTAAGCAGATCTTGGTTAGTGATGGTATTTGGCCAAAAGATTCTGGGAATTTTTCTTAGGGGTGTAAACAGAGTTAACAAAATATCCCACTTAAAGGAACAATGCAGGGTATACAGAAAAATGTATTACCCGGTAGGCAAGTTAACAAATGGTTTTTCAAAAAAATTAAATCTCCTGTCATTCATGCACGCGCGTGAGGATCCACACTCATATACTCACACACACTTACCGATTGCAGCATCAGACAATCCATAGAATTATATAAACAGCAATTACACTCTTGACCTATGACAATGTCTGGTACTTCGATGTCCCGCTCCAGATGTAGCGAGGTTTGCTGATAGAAAATATTCCCACTTATCGCCGGACTTGAAGCCTAAGAGTTCTTGTGTTTTATTATATAAAAAGGAGTCTATGGGATGGCACTGACACAATTCAACACATGGGTGAAAATGAAGTGGTCTCTTTAATTTCGCTGCTGGAGGTAAAATTCCTTCAAGGCGTGATGATAGCAACTGACCGGTAGGTTTTTAGTCCATTGAGGAAAAACTAGCCCAGTCACAGTTACAGGTAAATAAGTACTCTCTCACAGTAGGGCAGTAAATACAATATCGCTACTGGCACTGTTCATCTTCCAGTTTATCTTACAGATTGTAATTTAATTTGATGGTTTCTTTTAAAAAAATATTCTTGGGTAGGCTTTCTTTCTTGTAATTATGATAGCTAGGCCGCATCGGACCGCCGCAAGATTAATTTAAAATGTTTCATCAATATGTCTGGAAGTTTTAAGATGATTTCTTTATTGCTGGGATCGCAGGTTACGATCACTCTGTATGAAAGGAAAAAAAAAACATGTAATATGCCAAAAAATCAAATAACATTCTAAAGCGCGATGAATTTCCCGTTAAGACTATAATATACCTTCGAGTATTTAATTATGTATTAAAGAAGACAATTCGCGAGTTAAATGGTTAAACCACACATCTATATATATATGACTTAACTCAATTAGTTATAAATTCCTTCGCGACTTTAAAAAGTTAATTAAGCCTTTAAGCATCTATTATCTTTTGAAATAATATAATAGATATATCATTACATTTACAACTGGAACTATTGAGATGGTTCAATTTAATAGATTTAAATTAACACAAAATCCAGTGAAATAAAATGAATGAACTAGACCACTGATCACTTTACACAATTATATTTTACCGTTTTGCACAGAATAGAATTCACTGCAAATATATATGAAAATCCAGGGGAAAATCTAACACGATTTCAAATATAGCTAGTGCTTCTGTCAAGGTCTGGCCAACGAGTGATAAAATGCATTTCTTCATGGTCTCTATATATCTAAAATGGAATGTAAGATGAGTGGGACATGTGATAATTTGACACCTTTTTAGATCTCGAGAGACTTTTGGGGATCTGACCGCCAGACTAAAGAGAGATGCCGCCCCTGGTCCTCCGTATCTCCGCTCGTTGCGTGCGCGTCGGCTTTACCGTTCGCTCCCACTGCGATCGGTTCTGTGGTTAACACCGAGATGCGAAATACCGGCAGGAAACTTGCGTCGCTCGTTTCAGGGACTACTACTGCCTTTTTGATAGCGTGCCGCTAGTCTTTCCTGAGATCCCCCTCGTGTCTTTGATCGTGGTCGCTACTATCGTTTGATGCTGGCAACGCCCCCACTGGCCAAGTTAATGAAATAACTGCATATGATTGCTCAAGAGATATCCGTTGGCGTGATTTAATCTTTCCTTAAATCAATGCGAAGACCAGAATGAACGGTAGATAAACTGTCCACATATTAATCAGCAAACGTGTTGACCATCTGCGTGGAAAGGTTGCATGCTAATGAGTCCACGTTTTCTGTTGTGCATAGCTAATTGGTCCAGGTGAAAGCATTCCCGTTTGACGATAAAATTACCACAATATTCGGGGGCACTGATGTTATCCGAGGGGTCGTTACAAAGGGTCGTACCATCTCATCCAACACTTCAGGGTCATTCAGGGTCAGCTGAGGTCGTCTGTCACAATCGTCCCCTCTTTTGAGACATGAAAACATCTTTTCATGTTTGATTTATGACAATGAAGCTGCCCTGATCGGTAGATTTAGGATGATTGGTATCTTCAACTTCCTCCTCTTCCTCCGTAGTCCAGTTTCTACTCAGGAAATCAGCCCCGACATTCTGTCTTCCCGGAATATATTCCACTTTGAAAGAATAAACGCTTAAAAGAAGAGCCCAACGCATGATCCTTGCGTTAAATTCTTTATTGGCCCCAAGAAAGGCTAACGGAGCGTGGTCTGTTTGCACCGTGAAAGATGTCCCATAGAGAAACTCATGATGGCGTCTGATACCGTCAATCAGAGCGAGACATTCTCTTTCAAGTACGCTGTAGTTCCGTTCAGCTTTATTTAATTTCCGACTGCCATAGGCAACTGGAAATAGCATGTTCAGGTCGCTGTCCTCACCTTGAAGCAGTGTTGACCCGATGCCCTGACCTGACGCGTCGACCCGCAGTACAAAAGGTTTCTTGAGGTCAGGCAACCTCAAAATGGGTAATGCAGACAACTGTCCTTTCAAAGTGCTGTACGCGTGTTCGCACTTTTGATCCCATATGACCTTATCAGGACAACCTTTCTTTGTGAGGTCAGTCAGAGGTGCCGTCAGTCCGTTGAAGTTCTGGATGTATTTCTGATAATATGCACATAGTGATAGGAAGGAACGTACGTCTTTCTTCGTTCGGGGTCTTTTTGCTGCCACTATTTTCTCCACGTTCTTCTTAATAGGCCAACTACAGCCGTGAGAAATAGTATGCCCCAGGAAGTCTAACTGTTCAAACCCGATGAGACATTTGCTAGGTCTGGCTGTGAGACCAGTTTCCTGTAGTCTCCTGAGGAGCATAGCAACCGTAGCAATATGTTCTTCGTAGGTTTCCGATGCAATTAATATGTCATCTATGAAATTATGGATATGGGGACTTTGCAAAGGTTCTAGAAGCTTCCTCATCATCCTGGTGAACACTCCTGGTGCGTTATGCAATCCGAACGGCATCACATTAAATGTGTAATGTCCTTCACTAGTGCTGAAAGCTAACAAAGGTTTAATTTCCTCCTTGACTGGTATTTGATAATAACCTTTACTGAGGTCAATCTTGGAGAAAATCTTTGCTTTGCTGAGCTTGGTGAACAACTCAGAAACAGTTTGGAGAGGTTCGGGCTGGAATTCCGTTACAGCGTTTAGCAGCCGGTAATCTATACACAGCCGAACTTCCTTATTGGGCTTCTGCAACAGCACTACACTGGAACTGTAAGGAGATGTAGACTCACTGATAATTCCTGCCTGACGCAGCTTGTCTATTTCTCCGCGAAGTGCATCAGCTTTAGCGTACGGGATGGGGTAAACTCTGGTTCGAACAGGGGTCTCATTTGTTAATTTCATATCAAATTCAATGAGATTTGTTCGACCAGGTACATCCGTTAAGACTGCACTGTACTGTTTTAGTAGCGCCCTGGTTTCTGTTTGTTGTTCTGGTGAGAGACTGTCGCCGAACTTGACATCTTTAAAGGATTCTGTGGGTTGCAATGGGTACTCCATGCAGCCATCATCATCTTCCTCGTCTTCCGTTGCTATGGCGACAGCCAGGAGATGCTCGGAGGATGGCACCGGTCTTTCCAAATATTTCTTAAGGAGATTTACGTGGAAGACCTTCTCCTTTCCTTTTATCGAGATCTTGTAATTAGTACGTGAGATCTTTTTAAGGACGGTAAACGGCCCTTGCCATCCGATGCGAAGTTTATTGCTTCCGGTTGGAAGTAGCAACAAAACTTTCTCCCCTGGTTGTAGTTCTCTCTCTTTTGCAGCTTTGTTGTATCTTTTAGCATGTTTAGCGCGGGCTTTCTTAAGGTTGGTAGTAGCTAGATCCCATCCTAGCTTTAACCTTTCCTTGAGCTCAGATACATACTTGCTTGCAGAGACGACTGTCTCGTCAGCCTTTTGGTCTGTCAGGGACCGAAGTAAGGCTTCTAGTGGCCCCTTAATAGGTCTGCCAAATAAAAGTGTAGCAGGCGGGAATCCCGTAGACGCTTGGGGAACCTCTCGGTAGGCGAATAAGGCAGCCGATATATATAGGTCCCAGTCTTCCGGTTTCTCCTGACCCAGCTTACGTAACATGGTGGTGAGGCTGCCATTAAAACGTTCCACGAGCCCATTTCCGGCCGGATGGTAGGGACTTGTGTGGATATGTTTGGCCCTCAAGATCTTAAAGATCTCCTCCATTAACAGGCTACGGAATTGGGATCCATTGTCCGTCAAAACTTGTTGAGGGAATCCCAACCGTGTAAAAATTTGCACGAGGGCTTCTGCGACATGCTTGGAATCTGTGCATGTTAGCGGTACAGCTTCGGCCCACATTGTGCAAGTGTCGACTAAGGTCAGGATGAACCTGTTCCTTCTTTTGGTCTTTTCCAGAGGACCAATAATGTCGACAGCAACCCGTTCAAATGGAGTCCCCACTATTGGCATTTGCCCCATAGGTACTGGGGGTGTCAAGTGCTTGGGTGCTACCCGTTGGCACTGGGCGCAGGATTTCACATACCTGATAATGTCAGAGTTCATTCCTGGCCACCAATAGTGGTTTTTTATTCGCTGAATAGTGGCGTTTTGTCCCATATGTCCGCTAAAGGGAAGAGAGTGCCCCATTTCTAAGATCTGGCTTCTGTACTGCGTCGGTACTAGGAGCTGGTTATTCCCCGTGTCCGGGTTGCCCGTTCTACGATACAATACGCCATCCTTAGAAAAGATGTCTCCGTTGTGTCTGGGGTCCTTAGCCATGGGCAGTTTTCTAAAGCAGAGCTCCAGAGTAGGGTCCTTTTGTTGCGCCTCCTTCAGTTCATTCGGCAACAAATTTGGCGCAGGCTCCCTCTCCTTCTTGGTTTGCCCTCTTGTGGTTACCGCTGCCACAATCGGCTCCTTAGGTCTCCCAATAAACACATATCTACATCCCAGGATAACTGGGTAGATCGGATCATCCATTATGGCCGCTTTAATAACACCTCTGACAAAATCAGAGTGTATTTCTACCAGTGCGATAGGAAGCGTCCTGGGTGCATCACTCCTGAAAACTCCACTAAGTTTGACGGTTTCCTCTGTCTCCTGACCTGGTTTGACTAGGTGTCTGGCGACAATACAACTAAAGCTTAGTCCAGTGTCAAAGAGACAAGTAGTTGAGGTACCATTCAAAATTACAGTTCCTCGCGTTGAGGGTCGGTCCCCCTCAGGTTGAGAATCACTGACATTGACTCTACCTTTCGAGGCTGTATGCAAACATCCGATGCGGTTAGGCCCGGTTTGTTTGCCCTGATCAGACGTTCCTGGTGTAGGGGTCTTCCCTTTTCCTTGACCTTGGTGGCCGCGCTGCCACGTAGGCTTGGTGGGTTGATCAGAATTATTATTTGGGGAAAATCGGGTTTTGTAGAATTTCGATTTTTCCTGGGGAGGTCTCTGGGTATTATTTTCTCGTTGGTTATAATTCTGAGAGGAATTTGAGGAATAGGATGACTGCTCTAGATTTTGTTTACGAGATGGCTCATCTGTGGGTTTACGTTTAGTGCTGGGAAGTTCGGCCATTGCATTGGTATAGCGTTCTGCCTTATTGAGGATGTCCTCAAGCCTGACTGCGCCCTGTTCAGCCAAAAATCTACGGGTTTCGTTTGACAAAGTTGACTTTATCTGTTCCACAAGAACAAGTTCAAGTAGTCCCTCATATGTAAGAGGTAGGTCAGATAATTCAATGCACTTTGTCAAATAGCCCGTGAGACGTGAAGAGAACTGCGGAAATGTTTCCGTGCTCTCTTTCCGGCTGTTTCTGAACATTTGCAGAAATTTTCGGGCGGTCATCTCAAACCGTTCTAGCAAGGCCTTCTTCAGCATGTCGTAATCATGTTGGTTGGTTCCCAGCTTTGTGTACACGTCATACGCATTACCTTTCAACGCAGTTGAGAGTTTAAGTGCCCAACGGGAACTCTCTAACCCATACAGATTTGCGAGCCTCTCGAATTTCTCTAGGAAGGTGTCAATTTTTTCATTGGGGATAGGAAAAGACTCTAAAGCAAAAGACATCGCAGTTAATTGGGCAGATTGATTGCTGGAGAGATCCATTGACTGAGACTGGGGTCAAGACGGCTCTCCGGTATTTGAAGTAGAGGCGCCCCGACTCTCTAAAGCCTTAAGCGCCAGTTCGTGCTGTCTTTCCCCCTCTCTCTCCTCACGTTGTCTCTCCTTCTGTCTTTCCCTGCGGGCTTCTATCTCTGCCTCAATTTTCTTCTGCTCCAATTGACGTTCTTCCTCTTCTTTCCTCTCAGCGTCATACCTTTCCAGTTCCGTGTTTACAAACAAATTCGCTGCTTCGCCCTCTAATCCTGAATCCTTCGCCTCCAGCCTCAACATGGACCTCATCTGAATTCTTTGTGCCATGTCAAAGAACTGGATGCTTCTACTACTAGAGAATAGTAAGAAAGAACAAGAAGGGAAACAAAAACTCAGAGCCGCTACGAGGAAAAAACACAAAGTATAAATTTACTTGTGTTACCTCCTACTTTAGAATGTGCAAACTTATCGCTGCTATTATTGTCACTTAAGGCTTTTAACGCAAGCGACTATGCCACGTTAAAATGGTAAGTTACACCAGAAAAAAATCTACTTTTACTAACAGTAGAGAAAGATTTATATTAAAACAATTTAAAAGGAAAAAAAAAGTTTTCCCTATAATTTTAATTCTCCGTCACAAAACTCCACCCCTGAAGTCAATTATGAGATGAGACGTTGTTAACTTAAATAAAAAATCAGAACAATCCGTCTTTAGCTAAGCTCAACTCTTTTTAACTTCAAAAAACCTTTAGTGACTGTAAAAACAATCACGCAATCCCAGCAAATCTTATAAAGAAAAAATTTAATTTTCTCTGCCAGAGGATAATTTAGCTAACCGAATTTATGATTATCCGTACTTTCTACTGCTGTGGAAAGAAAACAACCTGTAAATATGCTGTGTGGACGACCCAAATACTAAAAGGCGTTGTCTAGGGGTGTAATTAATTATTTATTTATTTCCCTAATTCACAAAGACATATCATTCACACTCTATCTAGTTAGACCCAGACTTAATCAGACTCAAAAATATCTTTATCCCGGCGAGCCAGCCAAATATTGTCGTAAATTTATTTTGAGAGAAAGAGTCTTAGAAATAGTGGTCCTGTTTAGAGTGGAGAATGGTGGTGAAAAGCTCAGTGATAGAAAATGTAGAGAGTAAATAGTTGCTTCACAGAGTGCTGGGGAGAGTAAGGACAGACTTATTTACGACAAATCGTTCCTCTCAATCTTCTCTTCACTCTCCTGGTCAAACAATTATTTGCCAGTTTCCAGACACACACCTGCGCTCACACCGATTTGGTGCTTCAAACACACAGACGCACGTGAATACAAACTATATTAAACAAATAGGGGAAATTTTGGGCTTTGGGTATTCCAACACAGTACTAAATAAGTTTATGATGTTTATTAACCTTAAAAAATCAAATCACAAACAAATATCAAGTGTTTCAGGAAAAATATCATAAGTACAGAAAATACAAATAACAAGGTGAGGGGGGGGGGGTAAGAAGATTGGTATCGACTAAGCCCTTCCCGCTTGTATTAGACAAAGATAAACCCAGTCCAAAGATAGATAGTTATCAGGAACATAGGTAATGTAACCCAACAGTGAATTTAATTACTCTGAAAGAGGTGTTACAATATTAGGTATGGGTGGTAGACAAAAATCCTGTTATTCCCAATTGTTCTTCCCTTTACTAAGCAAATGAAAAAGGGAGGGGGGGGGGTAAACAGAGTTAACAAAATATCCCACTTAAAGGAACAATGCAGGGTATACAAAAAATGTATTACCCGGTAGGCAAGTTAACAAATGGTTTTCAAAAAATTAAATCTCCTGTCATTCATGCACGCGCGTGAGGATCCACACTCATATACTCACACACACTTACCGATTGCAGCATCAGACAATCCATAGAATTATATAAACAGCAATTACACTCTTGACATATGTAAAGGTCTGGTACTTCGATGTCCCGCCCCAGATGTAGCGAGGTTTGCTGATAGCAAATATTCCCACTTATCGCCGGACTTGAAGCCTAAGAGTTCTTGTGTTTTATTATATAAAAAGGAGTCTATGGGATGGCACTGACACAATTCAACACAGGGGTGAAAATGAAGTATTCTCTTTAATTTCGCTGCTGGAGGTAAAATTCCTTCAAGGCGTGATGATAGCAACTGACCGGTAGGTTTTTAGTCCATTGAGGAAAAACTAGCCCAGTCACAGTTACAGGTAAATAAGTACTCTCTCACAGTAGGGCAGTAAATAAAATATCGCTACTGGCACTGTTCATCTTCCAGTTTATCTTACAGATTGTAATTTAATTTGATGGTTTCTTTTTAAAAATATTCTTGGGTAGGCTTTCTTTCATGTAATTATGATAGCTAGGCCGCATCGGACCGCCGCAAGATTAATTTAAAATGTTTCATCAATATGTCTGGAAGTTTTAAGATGATTTCTTCATTGCTGTGATCGCAGGTTACGATCACTCTGTATGAAAGAAAAAAAAACATGTAATATACCGAAAAATCAAATAACATTCTAAAGCGCGATGAATTTCCCGTTAAGACTATAATATACCTTCGCGTATTTAATTATATATTTAAGAAGACACTTCGCGAGTTAAATGGTTAAACCACACATCTATATATATATATATATATATGACTTAACTCAATTAGTTATAAATTCCTTCGCGACTTTAAAAAGTTAATTAAGCCTTTAAGCATCTATTATCTTTTGAAATAATATAATAGATATATCATTACATTTACAACTGGAACTATTGAGATGGTTTAATTTAATAGATTTAAATTAACACAAAATCCAGTGAAATAGAATGAATGATCTAGACCACTGATCACTTTACACAATTATATTTTACCGTTTTGCACAGAATAGAATTCACTGCAAATATATATGAAAATCCAGGGGAAAATCTAACACGATTTCAAATATAGCTAGTGCTTCTGTCAAGGTCTGGCCAACGAGTGATAAAATGCATTTCTTCATGGTCTCTATATATCTAAAATGGAATGTAAGATGAGTGGGACATGTGATAATTTGACACCTTTTTAGATCTCGAGAGACTTTTGGGGATCTGACCGCCAGACTAAAGAGAGATGCCGCCCCTGGTCCTCCGTATCTCCGCTCGTTGCGTGCGCGTCGGCTTTCCCGTTCGCTCCCACTGCGATCGGTTCTGTGGTTAACACCGAAATGCGAAATACCGGCAGGAAACTTGCGTCGCTCGTTTCAGGGACTACTACTGCCTTTTTGATAGCGTGCCGCTAGTCTTTCCTGAGATCCCCCTCGTGTCTTTGATCGTGGTCGCTACTATCGTTTGATGCTGGCAACGCCCCCCTTCCCCCTCCCTCCCCCCACTGGCCAAGTTAATGAAATAACTGCATATGATTGCTCAAGATATATCCGTGGGCGTGATTTAATCTTTCCTTAAATCAATGCGAAGACCAGAATGAACGGTAGATAAACTGTCCACATATTAATCAGCAAACGTGTTGACCATCTGCGTGGAAAGTTGCATGCTAATGAGTCCACGTTTTCTGTTGTGCATAGCTAATTGGTCCAGGTGAAAGCATTCCCGTTTGACGATAAAATTACCACAATATTCGGGGGCACTGATGTTATCCGAGGGGTCGTTACAAAGGGTCGTACCATCTCATCCAACACTTCAGGGTCATTCAGGGTCAGCTGAGTTCGTCTGTCACAGTGTGGTTTAGCCTAAAACGTGTGGACTAACGAAGTGTGTCCTTCCGAGGATCAGATAATTATCGGTAGATGGAGGCGTAAAAGGAAGATCATGACCGGTGAATAGTGGCATAGGAGAATATATAAAAAAGATGGGTATTGGAATTTACTGACATAGTGGAGTGAAACACAGATGGTCACGGCAAAAGGAACGAATGAAAGAAGACGGTCGTCACAATTTCCTATCATCGCTTTTGTCCCCGTATTTTAGTAAGCCAACAACTATCCCACATCTCTAATAATGTTAATGCCTTCTCCCATTAAATTCAATAATTTATCAAGCGTTTTGACAGTTTCTTGTTATTTTATTTCGAGTTCTTTGATCTGCTCTTTGATGTATTTTTATAGCACAGAATATAATTATTAATATTACAGGCACATCTGTCCATTATCTTGATCATGTGAAACCGTTAATTGCTTTTGAAGTTTCCATTATAAACTTGACAGATCTTTGCATTTCTGTACTACTATTTCTTTTATAAATGCATCTAATCTGTGTTCATTTGATATCATGATATTCATTCTTTGGTTAACATTCGTCTTTTAGGTTTGATGCGTATAATTGAAATTTGAGCTGATTCCTCTGTAGTCCCGCTTTTGTCTTTTATTTTGCTCCCTGTTGTCATGTTTTTTTAAAGTTTAAAATGATTTCTTTGTATTTCCGTTTCTGTTAGTCACATTGGCTAAGTTTTTAAACAGTTCTTTGCCAATATTCACCCTCTGTTTGAACAACATCACCACTGTGATAAGTCATATATTCAATCATTACATTTTCCTGTGACATACTTCAATCTTCTCTTGTGTAATTCTTTCTCTTCTTCTCACCTACCCCTTATCGTACTTTTTCGCTTCATCTACTAAGATTATCTTGTCACTCAACCCGGTTTGGCTTGACCGTTTGACCTGTTTATTTTTCTTTGTGGCCTGTCGACATGTTTGGTTAAATAGTCAGACTCATTGTGCAAGCAAGGCGGTTTAAGCTCTTCGTTCAGGCCGGATTACGTAACAACTTACGGCCATGAGGGAAATGTGTCTGATAGTGGTAACTCAGATATGTCATGCGAGAGATAACGTAGGGTGTGACGTGAAAAAACAGCCGGCAAATGGTAACAAACACCCGTAGGATGAGTCTGCTAATAGGACAACATATGGCATTTTTGGATAATGTGTTAATTCTGCAGACATGACCAGCTGGAAAGGAGTGGCCTCTGCTACAGCGCCACTGGGTCAGCAGCCTTTTCTATCTCGTAGAAGGTCCCATACCGGCTTCTTTAGTTTTTCCTTACTCTGTTTATCACAATCAATTTGTATCTCCTTTTCTGCTTGCTGAATGTCGGGAGGATTTTGTGGATCGGTCTATTTAGATGTTCCTTAAAATGTTCTGTCTATCTCTTCATTCGCTCTTTTATATTTCTAAACAAGTCTTTTCCTGGACAAGGCCATTTGATTACTTCTATTTCTTTATTAATTCATTTGTGCTGTTGTATAGGTCTTTCATGTGTCATTTGGTTGCAGCTTCCCCTGCCTCTATTGCAGTCTCATCAATATATTTCCTCTAGTCTTTTCTGACGGTTCTCTGTCCTTCTGTGTTTGTTTCTATGTACATTTCACGCGCCTTAGTTCTGCAACATCCGTTTTGCTGTGTTTAAAACTGCTTGTTGTTTCTTTTCTTTTTTTTTCATTCCTATTTCTTATTGATGGTTTCTGTTATTGTGCATGTATTGTTCTGGCGTTCACATTGTTCCAGAACTTGTACATCTATATTGTTCATCAGCCCAGCGTTTATCAGGCCAGTGACCTGATTTATTTGGCGTACTTTCTCATTTTTACAGCGTTTAGTACGTAATGGATAATTTAGCTGTAATTCCCCCCCCCCCCCCCCCTTTTTTTTTAAAGCGCCACCTCAGATTGAGCGAAAAGAAGCTCCCACAACAAGCAGAAGAGAAAAGAAACGTCGAAAGAAACACCTGGAAAATGCAGTTGAGGGCTTTCCCCTTAGGGGCGCATTCCCATAGTCAGTCTTGACTGAAGTACTACTATAATTTATCTCCTCCTCTTCCCCCCCCCCTCCCCAATTGATTTAGGAGATATCTCACATTAAACTGCTGTCTATAGTTATGCATTGTTGAATATCTGTTGAGTTTCAACTTTGTAAGACCATGCAATAATAAACTGCTCAGATTATAAGCCGGGACATGAATAGAAGGTATTTTGTTATAGAAAAACTTTATTGTGCAAAGTGTCTGGAAAATAATACTGACAAGTACAGGTAAAAGTAGTCCCATTGCGGCAGTAACTGCGGTAAGAAGGGGGCGCGGTGTATGAATTTCACTATAGTATGTCCAGCTTTATGAGGTGAAGTGACCAGCTGCCTTCCTCGCTGCCTTTGGCTTCCCTAACTCAAGAACAGAGTCAGTTATCCATTTACAGCTGGGTATACTTGAGCGTGACGCAATCAGGTTTTGATCCCGGAAACTGTGCTGCTAGCGGCAAGCGCTCTAGCTGCTTAGAAGGTCGGTTCCTATAAGATAATATTATAGAGCACTTTTTAAAAAACCCAAACAAAAAGAAATATGAAGAACAAATGATTCAACTTTTAAAATAATTACAAACATGCAACTCTACCTTTACTGTAGAACAGTAGTCGATATGATAGGAAACTCTATACAGAGCGATACAACAGGACGCAATCTGATCATCAGAAGAGTTCCCCCCGTCGAACAAGTGTTTCGGCTCATTATTCTCCTTTACACGCTAAGGGGGACGGGCCCACCTGGGTCATGACTCCCAAGTGTCTCAGCCTCCTGTTGTCTTGTGTAGAAAATGAACCCATTCTACCTTGGATGCAGCTTTAAGATCCACAATTCCGCCAGCAGGAGGCAATTGTGAAAGCAACAAAGAGAAGACAAATTATTGCGGTCGTTCCGCAGCATACCACTGACACGCCTGCGTGACGCCATGATTTATCCTATTTTAATTTGTCTTCTACTTTTTTTGCGGTGGGTTACTTTCCCTTGCCTCCTTGACTCCAAACACTTTGCGACAAGTGCAGATATATTATGTCGCCGAAGATTTCCAGCTTTTTCTCCAAAGTTATCTGCTTCAGGTTGTTATCCAACTCTTTTGAAAAGGCTTCGTCCAGCTGTTCCCAAAGCCCTTTTGCACTGGCAGGTGGAAACTTGATTGCATCTCTCTTCCCGTCCAAGAAGTGTGTGAGATCCTCATCAGGCAGATCAACTTGAATGTACTCAGCACTGTAGATTGAATCCTGGCTGAATTCTTCTAACGTCTTACCCGTCGAGACAGAGCGCTGTTGATCTCCATCTGATGAACTCCCACACCCCTTTTTCGTTCTGTGGATTTTCATTCCTCTCTGAGTAGAGAATTTCCTACCACAGGCACATGGAAATTCCAGCCATTGTTCAGAACTCGAAGTCCGTTTAACGGGTCTGGTCGATTCCAATGAGGCGCATGTGGATTCACCATTCTGCCCCCCTTTCGGTGAATCCTGGGGGCATCTATCATTTTTGGGTCCTGTAGCAATTGTATACAGCTTACGGGGTGCCAACCTAGTCAGATATATCTACGTCATCAAGTATATTTTGTTAGTCGTAAGTCCGTCACTGTTTTAGTCACTGTGTATCATGACTTGTAATCTAAAACACGGGTGCCTATTACTGAACAAGAAGTCATAAAACATGACGAGGCTAACCTGACCTCATCAAATGTGAATTCTGACTGGCGAAATTCCATCAAAAATCCCTTGAAATTAAATTCACATGATGAATAAGAATTCACAATGGGCTTTGTGGCCAACTCATTTCTTCTTCTTCTTCCTTCCTCGTTCGCCCTGAAAAGGACGGTGGTTGCGTTGTGTCTGTTTACGCCGTAGCTGTGATATCTGCACCTTTCGGTCGACACATCCGACTTCTGCACGGCATTTTTAGGGATCGGGTTTGCCTTCCCATTTCGATCCGTACTCGCTCAGCCAGACTGCACTGCTGCAGACTGTTTCCAGGACCACCACGTGGCAACGCATTTGATTGAGAACAAACTTAATTATCATGGCTATTTATAAGAACATTAGAACTTTGTCATTTAAGAATGACATTTCATGAATGACGGTGTAGTTATAGTGTTTAATTAAGAATAAATGAAATCATCAACCATTGTCCATGCTCTATTCATATATTTATCGAAGACCAGTTATAATTAGAGAGACTCAGGGGAGGTTAAAAGAATAATATTTACATCAGATTAACACGGTTGTCTAACCTTAACCAACCAGCATACCAATACCGTGGTCTTAACCTGTTCGATTTGCGCTGTTTGGATATAACGCTGCTTCTATTTTATGCACGGTATATGCTTTAAAATACGCAAAATTCCATGGGACGCAGGGATGTAACTTTCAAGTTCATTCAGGGTGGTGGGATAGCCAAGAAGCATTGTTATTGTTAACATAATGAAGCTTAACACCCAAAATGGAATGCAATTCTATGGTAATCTGTAACATAGAACAATGAGCTTCTTGAAGAGAAAAAGGTGACAAAACAAAGCACTGGATTTTTTTGTTTTTGTAAGTCTCTTCCAAAATGTTCTGCCCCCATTGACCAAGTAGACGCGTCTTTTACTTCTGGAGCCAGACAAACGTTTTCACCCCCTACAAAACCTTCTGCTAATTATTCGTCTCAAGGTGAAGACGGCGGCGCTGTGACAACTGTAGCCACCAGTGTTCGACCGTACTTTACGTCTGAGAATAAAATACGCGTAGGGCCTATTATACGAGTTTTATGGCAACAAAATAAAATACGCGTATAATAGATTATAATCTATATTATAATCTATAATAATTATTATACCTTAAATTAAAACGCGTAAATTGTACACAGGGCGCTTTCCATAGTACAGCGTGAAATTACGTCATTGGCACATAACAAGTTGTTTGGTCTTATCTAACAAGAGTTTTGCTGACAATTTAAAGGTAAATACCATACACATATGTTTTATTTAAACTACAGCTTGAATTGCTAGACTACCATGTATTAAAACGTTCAGATTTACAGAAAAATGGTCATTTGACGCTGTGATGCGACTTATTTCAACGTACGGAAGTTTTTATCGTACGCGTATAATACGTGTTTTATCGTCAAAAATACAATACGTATCATACGTACGGTCGAACATTGGTAGCCACAAGCGACCGTAGTAATAGCGATTAAAGTGCTGTAATATTTTTAATATATTTTGTGTTAACATAGAACATACGCTGGCAGCCGCGGTAGCACAGTGGTTAGTGCACTGTCTTCATTGCTCGGTGGTCCCTGGTTCGATCCCCAGTTGAGATGGGATTTCTTAGACCGCAAGCGGCTCCGCGGTCGACCCAGTCTCATGAATTGGGTATCAGAGCAACTCTGGGAAGGTTAAGGCGGCCGGCGTGATGCTGACCTCATCACCCATAGAGTGCCGGCGATCAAGAAAATATGGGCGTAACACGATATTCTTAATATGCCTCAATGGGCGTGTAACGGGATCCTTTACCTTGACCTTTTACAGAACATACATAACATTTTGTTTGTGTTCAAATTATTGATAAATGTTGTTAACTATTTCCTTTTTATTTTCTATCACTTTTACCTTTTCTACTCACTTGACAGATTCAGACATCTAGTCCACTGTACACAAAGACACTTGACAGATTCAGACATCTAGTCTACTGTACACAAAGACACTTGACAGATTCAGACATCTAGTCCACTGTACACAAAGACACTTGACAGATTCAGACATCTAGTCCACTGTACACAAAGACACTTGACAGATTCAGACATCTAGTCCACTGTACACAAAGACACTTGACAGACTGTACACAAAGACACTTGACAGATTCAGACATCTAGTCTACTGTACACACAAAGAAACTTGACAGATTCAGACATTCAGACTGTACACAAAGACACTTGACAGACACTTGACAGATTCAGACATCTAGTCACTGTGACACTTGACAATTCAGACATCTACACTTGACTTGACAGATTCAGACATCTAGTTCACTGTACACTAAAACACTTGACAGATTCAGACATCTAGTCCACTGTACACAAAGACACTTGACAGATTCAGACATCTAGTCTACTGTACACAAAGACACTTGACAGATTCAGACATCTAGTCCACTGTACACAAAGACACTTGACAGATTCAGACATCTAGTCTACTGTACACAAAGACACTTGACAGATTCAGACACTTGACAGATTCAGACATCTAGTCTACTGTACACAACGACACTTGACAGATTCAGACATCTAGTCTACTGTACACAACGACACTTGACAGATTCAGACATCTAGTCTACTGTACACAACGACACTTGACAGATTCAGACATCTAGTCTACTGTACACAACGACACTTGACAGATTCAGACATCTAGTCTACTGTACACAACGACACTTGACAGACAGACTCAGACATCTAGTCTACTGTACACTAAAACACTTGACAGATTCAGACATCTAGTCTGTACTACACACACTTGACACTTGACAGATTCAGACATCTAGTCAGACACTGTACACAAAGACACTTGACAGATTCAGACATCTAGTTCACTGTACACACAACGACACTTGACAGATTCAGACATCTAGTCACTGTACTGTACACAAACGACACTTGACAGATTCAGACATCTAGTCCACTGTACACAAAGACTTGACAGATTCAGACAGATCCACTGTACACAACGACACTTGACAGATTCAGACATCTAGTCCACTGTACACAAAGACACTTGACAGATTCAGACATCTAGTCTACTGTACACAAAGACACTTGACAGATTCAGACATCTAGTCCACTGTACACAAAGACACTTGACACAAAGACACTTGACAGATTCAGACATCTAGTCCACTGTACACAAAGACACTTGACAGATTCAGACATCTAGTCCACTGTACACAAAGACACTTGACAGATTCAGACATCTAGTCCACTGTACACAACGACACTTGACAGATTCAGACATCTAGTCCACTGCACACAAAGACACTTGACAGATTCAGACATCTAGTCCACTGCACACAAAGACACTTGACAGATTCAGACATCTAGTCCACTGCACACAAAGACACTTGACAGATTCAGACATCTAGTCCACTGCACACAAAGACACTTGACAGATTCAGACATCTAGTCCACTGTACACAAAGACACTTGACAGATTCAGACATCTAGTCCACTGTACACAAAGACACTTGACAGATTCAGACATCTAGTCTACTGCACACAAAGACACTTGACAGATTCAGACATCTAGTCTACTGTACACAAAGACACTTGACAGATTCAGACATCTATCTAGTCACACTGTACACACAATTCAGACACTCTAGTCACTGACAGACTCAGACATCTAGTCCACTGCACACAAAGACACTTGACAGATTCAGACATCTAGTCCACTGCACACAAAGACACTTGACAGATTCAGACATCTAGTCCACTGCACACAAAGACACTTGACAGATTCAGACATCTAGTCCACTGCACACAAAGACACTTGACAGATTCAGACATCTAGTCCACTGCACACAAAGACACTTGACAGATTCAGACATCTAGTCCACTGTACACAAAGACACTTGACAGATTCAGACATCTAGTCTACTGTACACAAAGACACTTGACAGATTCAGACATCTAGTCCACTGTACACAAAGACACTTGACAGATTCAGACATCTTTCATCATAATCATCACATCCTCATCACTATCTTATCATCATCTTCATTTCATTATACAATCATCATCATTTCAAATTTCGCCATCAAATCACCTTCATCTACGTCTCGTCATCAACATCGTGCCGTCAACAACACATCAACTGCGTCAGCCGTCATTACCAACATAATCATCAATCACCCTTCTTATTCATATCGTCTTCATCAATCACGTCTTCAAACACATCGTCGTTACCGTCATCAACAGCTCAACGTCATCGTCGTTACCGTCATCAGTTGCGATGTTTCGCCATTCATCATCATTGCCATCATCGGTCTACATTATCATTTTTCCTTGATTCGACCTGTATCTGGTACATCTGACCTAAGCCGCTACCGCTTGGCAAACTAGACATCTGAATAGCGTGTCTGGAGATTTATAAGGATTTAACCTGTATGAAATGGTTTTTAGGAATCTTTAAGACGGTGACTAACTGTTTTTTGGAGTAGTTTAAAACATCCTAGTCTGACCAAATTGTAAGATTTAAGTAGTAGATTTTAAACTATTTAGTTTCAATTTATGGGTACATGACCCGAGAATCAATTTTGAAGTAGAACTAAGAACCTTAAATTTTTGGCATGTAAGTATTATCTGGATGTTAGTAAGGGCGAAATCTTATGCTACCCTAGTGACACCTCTGATTAATGTTGTGAATGCTCACCCCAAAATAATGCACAAACTAATTACGATGTTACTATAGATCGTAAGGATTACAAACGTGAACGCAAGATGATGCCAGAGAGAGTGAAGGGGCTGACGTGAAAAGACTAACACGTGCCTTCGACATCACCAATTCCTATACGAGATAGCACCCATTTGAAGCAATAAAAATCAAATTTGCGTAACAACGGGTCCTTGGTGATATCATGTATCATTGGCCGTATTGAGGCATACCTCGAGGTAAGCAGATGATCTCCGTTACGAGGAGAGGAGCTGTGGGGCTCACTGATAGGATCACATAACCCATCAATTCTGGTTGTAATCAGATTTTATTTGGTTTAGTATGGAACGGGGGGGGCGTAAAGAAGCTAGCCATTAGCGTGCGGGGGGATGTTTCTGAACCATATATAAGTTAGCCCCTCACCCAAGATCCAGCCTCTATTAGAACATAACATTGTGGTAGCATGAGACGACCCAGTAGTATCTCTTCGTGCCATGTAGCACTCGTCGGCTGTAACTGGTCGCACAGTACTACAATGCGCCTGAACAGTAGTCTGTCGCCGACGTATCATCTGTCAAACCGCCGAATGATGAGTGGTCCGTTATTGTATGGTAGCATATAATAATCTGCAATATGGGTCAAAAACTGTATGACCAAATTGAAGATGAAGGTAGATGCTGAACTCGTAGGGTTCAATTTACGACGAGACATCATTTAATGAACACAGACGTGAATACTTTGACGAAGTGGTACAGGCGATCATCATGGCAATCATTATTTGTAATAATGGCAGGAACAAATACATAGTTAATACAAATGATCAAGATGGATGTTGACCGATCTCACTAACCGCCACCATCTCATGGGCGACGGAAGCTCTGCGGCAACATGTCCGTATGATCTCAGTTTCCGTTACGAGGAAATTCATCTTGTATAGTATTTTCGGAAAGTCTTCCATAAAAAACCCATTAAGATACGATATAATTCCCAGCAGGAATTTGGGCGCACTAGAAACACGCCATAGCTAGACGTGTTGAAGCTCTGCCAAAGACTTGCAAAGGAGAAATAAGTATCTAAGGCGATACCTTAACGAGCCAGTTCTGGCCAATTATTCATGCTCCAACTAGGGAGATATATTCATATATTTTGGTGTGTCTTCCCACGACTTGGGACCAAGACACATAATATTAACTATCTGAGATATCTGTCCACCACAGTGGATTTTCGGATTTGCCTCAAGAATGTATGTTGAATAGCAACAAATCACCGCGACAAATCGCGTCATACTGTTCAATAATAGTGCACGGTCGTACGCAAATACTTAAACATACAATTAACTTAGATGCGCTCAAACGTACGTCTATAAAATACTAGACTCACATGTGAGGATCTCAAACATATTACTCCCCCTATTAAAAGTACTTAACAGTTTACATCGATTCCCCCTCCCCCCACCCCCCCCCCCCCCCGCCTGAGAAAAAAAAATCAAAGATTTTTTTCGAGTAAAAAACAGTGAGGTCAATCAAGTTCCATCCAGCTAAATAATGGACAATTATTATTAAATCTTAAGTGTAATTACAATAGAAAGTAATAATAGAAGGACATAAATGTGGAAGGAGGATAACAGACCAAATTCAAACAAAAGTTGAAAAGAAATGAGACATAGATCAACTATGTACTAAATGTAAAACAATAAGTGGTAAGTGAAATGAACAAATGAAATGACATGAAATGGAGACTGATCATAAATTGTGAAACAATTGAAATAAATCAACCAAGATGATAAAACATGTCAACATTTGAAAATGAAATGTGTATCGTGCGGGCATAAACACAAGTGTGGAAAACGAAATGAAAATCAAATCAAATCCCAAAAATAAAACACAAGAAGAAAGCAACACATTCTAAAAGAGGAGAGTGATGAAATAAATCCTAAGTAGACTATTGAAACTAACAAGTGCTAATTATGGGATCATTAAATAACTACGCGCACAAATCAGGTGCTAATTTAGTGCTAAAACACAAAATAGGTGCTGTAAACGCGCAGCGAAATGTGTGGACTAAGCAATGTAAACATGTCATGGGAATCAAGGAAAACACTGACATAGAACTAAGGAAAAATTGTCCTAATGTTCGAAGCAAGCAAAAAAGTCATTACTCGATAACTTGATATAATAAAGTGTTAATAAGTCAATCACAGCTAATAAGTCAATCACGGCTAATAAGTCAATCACTGCTAATAAATCAATCACTGCTAATAAGTCAATCACTGCTAATAAGTCAATCACTGCTAATAAGTCAATCACTGCTAATAAGTCAATCACTGCAAATAAGTCAATCACCGCTAATAAGTCAATCACCGCTAATAAGTCAATCACCGCTAATATCACAAGGAAAGATTAAATATTGTCACAAAAACTAGTTAGGTAATGTTGATGAAATAAAGTCACTTCGAGGAGAATAGAAATGTTAAAATTCATAAGTGAGTTCATCAAGCGAAACGTTGTAATATGTGACATCAAGCGAAACGTTGTAATATGTGACATCAAACACTTCTGGTAGAACCAAGTAAAGTAGCAGCATAATGGTGGTACACGAGTCACTGAGTGTAGTGGTTCAGCGGCTCGGGAGATTCACGAAACAATCAGCTGAGTGTGCGAAATGACGTACAGAGAAGTCATGAACATACAAATGATACTGACGTCAAAAGGAAAATCGATAAGAGTGTAATAATGGATGACTATCGTAGTCGTCGTGTATGACAAAGGAAACTCAGTTGACAAAGGTATATCTCTAAAAGGTTGAACTAAAGACATAGCCTGTGTACTGGTCAATGAAAGAAAAATTAGATATGCCATAAAGACGCAAAAACAGACATCATCTATGTAAGTGATGATATCGGACCGATGAGAGAGGATTTACCTCATCATACAAACAAAAGTAGCAGGGGCGTTCATGAGCCCGAAAGCATAAAGCTTTATAAAGGAATAGAAAAAAAGAAAAAAAGAAAATGCAAATAGAAACGTATTAATATCTGCGTGTAGCAGAATTAGGAACCAATTGCAAATGGAGGGAACGGTGGTGAAAAGAAGCACCATTGTCCCGCTTAACAACCATACGAGCGTCGCTATTGGTGTAGACGGAAACTAAAGCCTCATTATACTTGAAATTGGGAAATGGCAAAATACGTACAAACTTGACGTCTGCAGTGAAGTGAAAAAACTCAGCTACTGCATGCCATGGAGTATGAGGTGGTAGGTTGCGCACTAATACGGTGCGTGAGCGTGTATTGATACCACCATATGTGGGTGTCGAACCCACGACAGTCGCGTTATCAGCACGAAACCGTGCGCTAGGAGGATGGTGTGCTCTCTCTAACGAGGGAGAGACATGGTGATTTCTTTTCCTTTTGCATGTCGTGACTTGCTGAATAGGTGCATTATACTGCCTGTGCTGAGTATGATGAGTAATAGTACCAGCGATACTATTGTGCACAGGTAGGATTGAATCCTCTTTGTGATGAACACAATGGGTATTAGTCTGATAACGAGTAGGAATAGTTTTGTTCCCAGTGATAACTTTCTCTGGACTCTGAAAAGTCGATGCACGTTGGGTCTGTGGAACCCTTACCTTAAATTTATCAGAGGTTTTACCGTGATCTAAAGGACCGACTGTCACAATAGGATAACGTTCTTTGGCCTGTAGCCAAGAACCACTCTTATTAGAGGCAGTATCGTTATTATGAGGGAAATTATAGTGACCCCGGAAAGATAATTTCACTGTTTTCGAGCGTGTGAACCCGTTCAGATCACACTTAGTACTGCCGGCATAGTCGTAGCGACTGTGTAATAAAACATTATGGTCTAAAATCACATCAATCAACCCATCAATTCTTTTTCGTAACTTAGAAATTTCTACATCTTTACGAGATATCTCTTCAATCCGACTTTCACTTACTTTTTCGAGTTTATAATTTTTTCTTTTCTCTGCAAGTAGTAGCGACCTCTGCACGAAAACCATTTTTATGGTGACTTTGAAGACATTTTAAGTCTCTATTTACTTGTTCACGAGCTGTCAATTTGCTCTTACAGTCAATATCGAATTGAGGCCACGAATGTTCATTATTGAGGTCACCCATTACTCGGGTCTGAGCATTTGATTCCAGATGAGCCACCTGTGAAACCTGTTCTCTGAGTTTTGCAAGTTCAGACTCCAAAGCCTCATTTCTCTGAGATATCAGACGTATTACCTGCTAACGTGAATGATGTGTGGGCCGTTATTATATTGTCATATACTACTGCAATGGGTAAAAAACTGTATGACCAAATTGAAGATGAAAGTAGATGCTGAACTCGTAGGGTTCAATTTACGACGAGACATCATTTAATGAACATAGACGTTCACGGCAGAAGGGGAACGACTAAGTAAGTAAGTGATACTATTTACAATTTGCTGACTGCAGAAACTGACACGGAGAAAGTTACGAGTGGCATCTTGTTGCACCTCTTAAAACCCCGTGTAAATCTTACACAGGCACCAAATACATGACTACTGCACCCTCTCGCATGTCGTGATAGACAATTAATTTGAGGTTATCCGTGGGGCTGGTAACCTTATCATGTAACACACATTGCCCTAGAAAGCACCGTTGCAAAAGCATGCGACTGCTCGGTGTAGTGGTGTCTCCAATCTTCATAAGGAGCACAAAGGAAAGTGAATGAATGAATGAGTGAATACAAATATTTGTTTTTGAGAAAATATCTCGTAGCCAGAGCCAGCCTTAAGAATTTTTAAAGGTGTTGCCGAGATCTCATGCGCCTCCCCCCCCCCCCCCCCCCCCCCCCCCCCCCCCCCCCGCCAACCCATCCCGTACAATTCTGTATACACTCTTACAGACTCAATTTCCTGCTAGCACACGACTCCAGTAACGACTCATCAGCACACCTGCAAAAGCTAAGATGTTAGGCTGAATCCAAGTACATAGACACTCTTCCCCTCACTACACTTAGAATAACTTCCGAGGAAGAAAACCAATATTTATGAGATAACGTCACATAAACCTGTTTTCTGCGCGCGCGCACACACACACACACACACACACACATATATATATATATATATATATATATATATATATATATATATATATATATATATATATATATATATATATATGCATCTGTATGATCTCATTTTACTTACTTACTTAGTCGTTCCCCTTCTACCGTGAGGTGTAGAGGTTTGGAAGAGAGAGCGCCAGACCATTCTATCAGCTGTCTTCTTCCTGGCCTGGTTCCTTTCTAGTCCTCGGTCCTTCAAAGATTGTCTAATGTTGTCCTCCCAGCGGACTCTGGGTCGTCCTGGAGGTCTGGATCCCTGGCTCTTTGTTTCCCATGCTTGTCGTGGTAGCCGATCTTCTCCCATTCTGCAGACATGGCCAAACCATCTTAGTTGGGACTGTTCTATTTGGGTCTGCAGCGGATGGGATTTTAGGCCTTGACGGATCGTCTGGTTGCGGACCATGTCTCTTCTTGTTACTTCAACCACTTTCCTCAGATACCTCATTTCTGAGGTTTGGATCTGGCTTTTGTGGGTTGTAGTCATTGCCCACGACTCGCATCCATATGTCAAGACTGGGACATAGGTGGAGCGGTATACAGCCATCTTCGTTTTTTTACCAACCTCTTTCTTGCTGAGGAATCCACGATTTATGACCTGAAAAAGTCTCCCAGCCGCTGCTTTTCGAGTGGCCAACTCTTCTTTGATGCCTCCCTTTCGGTCTATAATAGCTCCGAGATATTTAAAGTGGTCGACCTGCTCCAGGACCTGTTCTCCCAACTTAATCTGATGTTTTCTTTCTTCTCGTGATATCACCATGGATTTTGTTTTAGAGCTGCTTATGACCATCCCTCTCTTCTCCAGCTCTTCCTTCCAGACTTGCAGGTTGGATTGGAGATGTGCCTCTGATTTAGCAATCAGGGCAACATCATCAGCAAATGCCAGCTCCGAAATATAGACCTGTCTCATCTTCCAGTACCCCACTGAATACTTTCTTGTTCTCTCCTTACATGCCTTGATGACATCGTCCATAAGGAGTATGAAAGAGGTAAGGTGATAGGATATCACCTTGTCTTACACCAGTGGTGGTCCTGAACTCTTCTGACTTATGGTTTGCTGTCCTCACATAATTTCTGCAAGACTTGTAGAAGCTCTGTATAGCATGAATCAGAGGTGCTGGAATATTCTTCCTTGCCAAACAGTCCCAAAGTTTGCTCCAGGGGACCCTGTCAAACGCCTTTTCCAGATCTATGAAAACAAAGATGGATCTCACTCTTATATACTCAAGGGCCTTTTCACTCAGCTGTCTGAGTGTGAAGATTAGGTCTTGAGTACTTCGGTTTGCTCGGAATCCGCACTGGACCTCATCCAATTGTGGCTCAGCTAGGGCGTCGGAGTCTCTGCTCTAGGATTCTAGAGTAGATTTTACCAGGGACACTGAGAAGGGATATGCCTCTATGGTTTCCACATTGTCGATTGTCACCCTTTTTTGAAAATTGGTGTTATGATGGCAATCTCCCAATCCTTTGGTATGGTCTTGTTGCACCATGCTGCCTGTAGGACCTTTAAGAGTAATAGGTCGCCTGATGCTCCCATGTACTTAACCATATCTGGTGTTATACCATCATGCCCTGCTGCTTTGCCCATCTTGATTTTCTCTAGTGCTGCCCTCAGTTCTTCCATCTTTATGTCATCTTCACCATCATTGGTTTTCTCTTCTGTGCTAGTGTTTATTATTTCTGATGCTTCATCATGCTCACCATCCAGGAGTTCTGAGAAATATTCTTTCCATCTTTCCATTACTTCCTTCGGGGCAGTAAGCAATTTGCCTTGCTTGTCCTTTATAAATTTGAGAGGGCATTGTTTTTCTTTCCTCATGTTCTTTAGGGTCTTATAGAACAATTTCTGGTTTTCTTGTGCATCTTTTTCTAGCTTTTCTCCAAATTCTTCCCAGGACTTCTGTTTTGCTGCTAGCACTTTGTTCTTTGCTTCTGTTCTGAGTGTCACATATTCTCTATATTTTTTCCATTTGTCCTGTTGTGTTTTTAGCTCCTAAGTATTGTTTCCATGCCATTTTCTTCTCTCTTATTTTCTCTTTGACTTCCTCTGTCCACCAAGGTGTCCTCTTTCTCTGGTTCCCAAGTCGGACTTCACCGCATGCTGCTGCAGCAGCTGTCTTTATGATATCCTTGAATTTATTCCAGAGGGTTTCCAAGTCATCAGGTCGTTCTTCTGTGTTGCTCACTGCTGTAGCAATAAGCCCCTGATATCTGGTCTTAATTTCTGGCTCTCTAAGCTTGTAGGTCCTAATGCTCATTTCTCCTGCTCGTTTACTTGGTTTCTTGCGTGATGTTGGGCAGTTCCTAGGCTGAGCAACTCTTTCAGTTGTTCGTTTGATTGTTAGCAGGTAGTGATCACTTCCAATCTCTGGCCCCCTCCAGACTCTTGCATCTCGGACATATCTGAATGAGCTTCTCCGAACAATGGCATAGTCGATCACTGACTTCTCATTCTTGGTTGGTTCACATCTAGTGTATGCATGTATGCGCTTATGGGGGAACTTTGTGTTTGTAATGATCAGATTCTGCTCACTGCAGAATCTAAGGAGTCGCTTTCCATTGTCATTGAGAGTATCTTCTCCATATCTTCCGATAACTCCACCCCATCTAGCATGGTCATTTCCAACTCTGGCATTAAAATCTCCGAGCATAATAACTTCATCTAGGCAGTCATCCACTGTCCTTTGATGATCTCATTTTACACACAGATATATAGATATATCACGTTATCTTCATATATTGCTGCATTACCTTCCGCTGGGAGTTCATTTAACTCAATTTTACTGTCACATGGTGACAAATATTTATCTCGCAGAATCGAGGCGGGATATAAACTTTACAAAAAATTGAGAAGACTCAGTTGTTTTTGTAGTTCATTATAACCCTCCACTCCCAAAGGAGCATAGGCCTTAAAAAACACATGCCAAGTCCTCCTGTCACATGTCATCATCTCAAGTTCTTTCCACGTTCTCCTCATTATTTTCACCTCTGTTTCCAGCTCTCTTCTCCGTGTGCTTCTTGGTCTACCTCTGCCTCTCTTGCCCTGGGGGTTCCAGAACAAGGACTGCCTTGTTATGCTATCAACAGGTTTCCTCAGTGCGTGCCCTATCCATCGCCATCGTCTTCTTCTCATCTCTTGTTCTAACTGGCACTTGTCTGTTCTTGTCATCAGTTCCACGTTGGTAACCTTGTCATACCATTTTAATCCTTCTATTCTACGCAAACACCCATTTATGAAAGTCTGTAGCTTTTTGATAGTTGTCTTTGTTGTTCTCCATGTTTCAGAGCCATGTAATAGTACTGGCTTCACATTTGAGTTGAAGATTCTTATTTTCGTGTTGGATCCGATGTCTCTTGATCTCCATGAAAGCTCCTCTTGCTTTTTGTATTCTTATTTTGATATCACTGTCTGTCACTCCAACTTTGTCTATATTGCTGCCAAGATATGTGTACGATTCTACATCTTGTAGTGGTGTTTCTTCAAGTTCAACCCTGTTATCATTAGCTGCATTTATTCTAAATTATTTTGTCTTTTCCCTGTGTATTTTCAGACCCAATTACTGTGACCTCTCATCGAGTGTTTTAAGTTTGTCCTGCATCTGATTATGGTTATGGGACAGAAGAGCCAGGTCATCAGCAAAATCCAGATCATCCAACTGCTTAGTCAGAGTCCGCTGGATTCCATTTCTGTTGTGTGTTGTCGATGTTCTCATAACCCAGTCTATTGCTAGTAAGAAAAGAAATGGAGACAAGAGGCATCCCTGTCGCTTTTTGTTGTTGCTTTCCTAAACAAAAACCTACTAGATTCCCTAGAATAAGAGCCAAATCCCTTTATTTATCTCACTCATCATTTGCTATATTTCTCTGACCACATTCGTGGACCACTACGGCAGACCAAGGGAGAAAATTGCCAGTCTAGCTTGCAGTCTGTTAGAAAGTCACGAACACTTGCACATAATCCTTTACCGGTCACATCTATACCTGCTTTATGGCATACAGAATGTTCCTCAACTGGAATGTCTCACACATCCAAAATCGTATTGTAATTGAAAGTTATTCCACATGACTGAATATCTGACATACAGTGTAACATTAGGCTGAAATATTTCGCTTCTTTAGCACGGTTTATAATAATTCCCCGAATTGATTTTCCCAGCAAATTGATTATTTCATTCTAAACATTATTTCTACAGTAGTGAGCGTGAGTGTGCTTAGATACAACTCGACGTAAATTTTCGTTTACTGTCAAATCAAATTTTTCAAGTAATTCAACAAGACTTTAGAAATTTACAGTTTTACATGTAAATAATATATCTTATGTTCCCCTGAATGCCCGACTGTGTTTAGATAAATTCAATGTAATGCTCATTAAACGTTCCAAAACGTTATACCAATGATCTTGTTCTGTTTCCATAAATGATTAACATCTCTTTGTGATTTGAGAATAAGCATATCTAGAGAGCTACACAACATAGTAAAACAGTACATAACAAGAACACCAAATTAATATATAAGAATTAGTGAGGATATGACGCGAAGGCGAAAGCCTGGTGAACTTCTAGCAATCATATTGACGATGATGATGATGATGACGATTACGAGTAAATAGTGAACGATTCCTGGCTGGGATACGACCTTTTTTTTTTTTTGAGTGACGCCGGTAAGCTCTTTTGATAATCTCATTAATGTTTCATTAATAACTCAAACCGACTCTTAGATATATGTACGAAAGTAAGATTCATTTGCAGTATATTTTGAAGTCTTATTTGAAAACATGTAATTGTCTACTTATTATGTTTTTAAATGAAAAAGTGGAAAATCCATTTATTAATATCACATGCCTGCAAATATTCATTCATTTTGTTTGTGGTCTGAATGTTTCTCACGACAATATGACTAGAAAACTTACACCCTTACATAAACAGGAAGCAGGGAGGCTAAAATTAAACTTCTTTTAAAGTTAGGGGAAACAATTACATCCATTAAATATAAATGAAATTGCGTTGATAAAAGTACACTAACATAATTATAATAATATACATATTTCAAGACGGCCCGTGATATTGAGATCAGTATGGCTGCACTGCAAACGATCGATCCAGGTGCCATTACCGGCTGCGGTACTACAATGTTTGTTATGTCACATGTTTTTAGTTCTAGCAGAAAGCGAAAAAAGAACGCAAAAAACAGTGTTGGGTGACTCTTTTATAATAAAAGTAAATAATTGAACTGACATCACAGTTTGTACTTATTTGTTGTTTTATAAGTTAAAAAAAATTATATTTTTCAAGTGTTTGCGTGCACTAACTGGTTTACTTGCTCGGTGAAAGGTTAAAGGTGATAGGGAATGGAAATGAAGCAACTGATCACAGGAGAAATAGTACTGTGATGGGGCCATAAAAACACCCCAGAGGCCCCCTCAAGTTCATGTCAGATTTATGTGTTTAACGACCATGTATTTTCGATGTGCGCGCTCCAACGAGTACGCCAGCCCACTTGACTGCGCGAGGGCCACAATAACGCCCCAGCCCACGTGACTGCGCGAGCCCTCATTGCTGGCGCTGACGCAGGAGAAGCGGTCAGTTTGGTGAGATTCGCAGTGGAGGCAAGGTGTGAGGGGACACACTGAGTCAGAAGTTTGCACGCGGCATGGGGGCAAGTGGCATTATAATTTTAAGCAGATTAGCATTAGTGTTCGGTAGCTTTAGAATTATATTCAGCGTGAGTCTGTTCTAATGGTTGAGAAAATAGATATCTGTGTTTCCTAAGGAGATTTCTTTGAGGACATTAGAATTAGTTTTAAAGTTATAGATGAGTGAAAATAACGTGTGGATAGGTTTTATTAGTCGTGTTAAGTCCGGATCACGGCTGTGAGAATATAGAGAAGGAACCTATTTCATTCATGAAACCGGGCAGAGAAGCGATATCTTACTTTAATTTAGATAGTATTAACTTGTTGGCAAGATGGCAACCGAGGGGCCACGTGTTGATGACTGTGCATAAAGATGACGCATGTGAGCGACAATAACATTGTTAGTTACCACACATTTTTAGTTACCATGTTAAGCTATTTCAATCTGATTACGGAAACAATGATAGATTGTTTGGTCTGTTTTTGTTCCACAAAGACGCCACTAGGCGTGGTGGAAACAGCGATAGATTGATCAATTTGTTGTTGCCCTAAGACGCCACTAGGCGTACTGGCCACATACTGCTTTGCCGGTTGATGGCTAAGGATGGAAGAAGAAGAAAGAAGAATGTTAAGCTATTTATTATTTGAGAGTGCAGTGGGCAAATTATAACGTTTGCTAGCTGTGTTAGTCCAAGAGTTATTTTATTTTATTCTTTACTGCGAAGGTAATTTAGTTAGTGTATTTTACGATAATTGATTATAATTCTACTGTATATTTTTAGGGGGTTAGAACTGTTTATTATTTGGTATTGGATGAAAATTGGTTTATTATAAGAGGTGCTATTTTAGTAGTACACTATTAATATAATTTTCTCCATTCATGCCAAGATAATTTATTATAGTGAAACTCGAAGTAAGTTAACGAATAATTTTATGGTGTTACTTTGAGATTAGTTTAATTACATCTGTTGTGTACACAGTTTTGTAGAGCTAAATGCTCTTTGAGAAGATGAATCTAGCTTTAGGTATTAAGATTTCTTGTGGGCGTAATGCCACCCCTTAGTGTGTAAGGCACTTGGAGACATAAGCGTTTCTCTGTTTGCTCCTTGCGGAGCATGGAGACACCAGTGCAGCTGGGTCCAACAGAAGCCTGTGCGAAGCATTTATATGATATGGCAGTGGTTTGTTTCTGTAACAATGGGTTTCATATGATGAGATTCCCAATCTCATCAGTCGGCATATACGACATGCTTCAGAGTGCAGGAACGAATATTGATATGGATCAATTGCGAGGTGGTAGTCTATTCTCGTTAAGGAGAGTATTCGTTGTACATAGCGTTTAATACTGTTTTGTGCTCGTTTTAGTATTATTTAATTATTGTTATGTGTCGGATAATTTATGAGAGTACGTGGGTCCACTTGGGAACAAATTATGTCTCTTCTCGCTCCTTATGGAGCAAAGGGCCACTAATGTGACTGGCCTCCTTATGGAGACCGCATAAAGCATTCAGATGCTCTTGCAGTAGTGGTTTCGGTAGCAATCTGTGTTACATGGTGAGATTGCCAGCCTCATGAACAACACTATACTAGTCTCGCTAGACGATATGCATGGACTGAGTGTGTGTGTGAGTGATAGTTGAATGTTTCAGTTGGCGTGGAAGAAGAGCAGTTTGACAGGTGAGAGCGTGATGTTTCTCATTATTATTTATTTTGATTTTAACTAGTCAGTGCTTTGTTTGCGTTTCAGATGAGCAATTGAGCACTGGCTGGATGTTTTGTTTTGTTTGTTTAGTGTTTGCTTTATTTGCTCTTTGTCACTGAATGGGTTGTATGAATAAATACAGCCCCTGCCTTAGAATCAATAGTTTTATTGTTGTTCGGGTCGGGTGCGAGTGTGCAAGAAAGTGATCACATATCACAACAGCATCATCATTTCTCGCCCACCCTATCACAGTACCATCCTAAGGGCATGCGACAGAAAGCGCATATCATTGTTCTTTTCCGTCAAGTCTTGATGGGGTACTTGCTCGGGCAAGTAGAAAAAGAATATTCAATAAGAAAAGAACATTTAAAGTAACTTTGTTCAGAATTTCCACGAGTTCCAGCTAGAGCCTCAACCCTCTACGTGTGCTGCAGATTACTGAAAGATTAAGGAGTTATCTTCACTTCTTTCTCCCATATTTTTTTAAGCAGGCGACTACTAGGCCTGCATGTGCACAACCTCGCGTGAAGTCATTGTCATCACTGTATTACATGACATATTGTAGCGCTTTCGATTGAGATTCTGGCAGAATTGAGCTTTCTAAATTCTCTCAATTTCCCGGGCTTCTTCACGTTCCTAGTCGTCTTCTTCTTCTTCGTCTTCTTCTTCTTCTTCTGCTTCTTATTTGTACACTCTCAGACGTCTACTTGAATGTTTTCAAAGAAAGCAGTAGTCAGCTTGAAGCTATTTGTATCCCCGAAGAGCTTTTCCACGAATGATAACTGGTGTCGGCCATATACGCTTTCTCTATTCCAAATGTGGGGCGTGCATCGTAAAGTGTCTCTTCTTGCTTTCCTCATTATAAACCTCTGCTGCCGTTTTAAAACCTCCACCTCCATTTTCTGTTGCATTTGTTGCTGATCCATCTGTGTGTGCATGGGTCCAGGTGTTGCGTGGGTAATGTTTCTCTATGTATTTTGTCGCTATGAATTTTCTTTCTTTTTTCAGTGTGGCTCTTCTTTATTTTAATTCCCGGAATGTTTCCTATCATTTCAGGGAAACGATGTTGTTTCCAGACAATAATGACGTCTTTGTTAGTCTGTAGTGTTTGTTAATGAAGATTGTGACGAATGTTGATTCCTCCAGAATGTCATGTGATCATTAATGAAGATTGTGACGAATGTTTATTCCTCCAGAAAGTCATGTGATCATTAATGAAGATTGTGACGAATGTTGATTCCTCCAGAAAGTCATGTGATCATTAATGAAGATTGTGACGAATGTTGATTCCTCCAGAAAGTCATGTGATCAATAATGCAACACCTTTCAACTCCCCAAGGAGTGTAAGCCGTTAATGCCGTCAGCCATACCTGTCAGTTGCGCAGCCGCCGCGCATGCGCAATCTTAGTTGAGTTCTATCAGATTGCGTAGGTAATTTACTCGAGTCGGTGTTTGTTTTCGGCGTGTTGTTTGCGATTATTTTGTATTGTACATTAAATTAATTTAACCCCCAAAATGCCAAAAAGAAACTGTGTTTTTACGGATGAATTAAGAAAGGATTATCCGTTTTTGAAAAAAGTTTGTGGTCATATTGACAAAGTGAAATGCGAACAGTGTTCTTCAGAATTTTCGGTGGCTCATGGTGGGCGTTCGTACGTCAAAAATCACTTGAAATGTGCGAGACATAAGGCTAGTCTAGCAGCGGCAGGAACTTCCTCACAAATATTGTCATATTTTAAAAGTGCCGATCGATGTGACAAAGAATTTTTAACAGCTACTAAAGAAGCAACTTTTGCATTTCATGTTGCTATTCACAATCTCAGCTTCAAGTCTGCCGATTGTTCATCTTAATTGATATCAAAGTTTTTTGAAACAAAGTTTAGACTAGCCAGAACAAAATGTGAAGCTGTCATTGTTAATGTGATTGAGCCACTGTTGTTTCAGCAACTTTGTGAAGATTTAAACAAAACAAATTTTGTGACAATATCAATTGATGCTTCCAACAGGAAAGAAATTAAAACTGTGCCATGTGTTGTGCGGTATTTTCTACCAGATTGTGGAGTAAAAGTTAAACTTTTAGACTTTCAATCAGTTCCCGGTGAAACTGCAGAAATATTGACAAACTATTTAATGTCAGTTATCAAAAACCATAATATAACCCAAAAAAAATATTGGATTTTGTAAAGATAGCTCCAAAACCAATTTTGGAGGTGTAAAACGGAGAGGAGAAAACAATATTTACAGTCGAGTGAAGAAGGAACTAGGAAGAAATATTGTGGGCATTGGTTGCAGTGCTCACATCGTTCACAACTGTCTTCAAACTGCAGTTGATGTTCTACCTATTGAAATAGAAGCTTTAGTGGTCAAAATTTATAAATATTTCCACATTTATACAGTTTGAGTAACTCAACTAAAAGAGTTCTGTGAATGTGTAGATGTCGAGTATAAAAAAAGTTCTTCAACATGGCAGCACCCGTTTTCTTTCGCTACTTCCAGCTATCGACAGAATACTTGAAATCTATGAGGGACTGAAATCATATTTTATTTCACAAGAACACTGTCCAGTGTTGATAAAACAGTTCTTTGATAATGATTGTGGTGAAATGTATTTGTGGTTTGGGCAAGGGCAACTCACATTGTTTAACAAATCTACCTTGATTATGGAAAGTACAAAAGCAAGTGCAACTGATATTGTCAGTGAACTTAGAAAATTGAAAAAAAATCTTGAGGACAGGCGTGATAATAAATTTATACCTCAAGAAGCAAAAAAGCTTTTTAGAATACTGGAAAATAATGGAAGTACTCGTATTAATATTAATACAATCCTACAAGAGTTTACAAAATTTTATGACCGATGTCTTTCTTACATTGAGCTATGGGAAAACAGTTTTGGTGGAGCAGAATCTTTTATTTGGATAAACAACAATGAATTAACATGGTCTGAAATTGAAGCATCAGGTGAAAAAATTAACGAAACTCTTGCAAATAGTGCAATAAACTTGGATGAACTGTTTGATGAAGTGGTGATTGCAAAAGGTTTTTGGTCTGCAAAGTATGACATTTGGAAAAATAGGCCTACAAGTTGCGAAGAAAAATGGACACAACTATTCAGTCATTTCAAAGAAAAACATTTCATTGCCCAATCTTGTCCAAATTATAGAATACATTTTCAGCCTGCCTGGCACATCTGCACCTGTTGAAAGGATATTCTCAATAATGAATAACATATGATCTAAAGAAAGAGGTAGAATGGCTGAATCAACTGTAAAAGCTTTATTGCGCTGTTATGTTCAGTTGAGAGTAATTAAAAATTATTACTACATAATTGTTGTTTATTGTTAACCACTCCATTACTTAGCCTTTTTGAATCATAAGTACTTAGCTGAATATACTTCTCTCTTTCTAAATCGCATAGAAGGCGCTCACTTTCTGTTTCGAGCAAAGTCTCGAAATTTTCCCGGTTTGAGAAAAAAATATTGTGGTAAGTCTATTAATAAATTATACACAATACAGTTTTAAAATGAGAAATGACATATACAAATCTATTAGCATTTGAATTAGTGTGGTATAAAACATGCTAATAGTCTCATGCTGTTCTTTACATATAAAAAACTTAGTGATGGGGTACTATTCTTTCGATGCACATTGTTTTGTATTATAATCAACACAAGCACTTTTAGCACTTTGCAGAATTGCATTTGTGGGCTTAAAGTCTGCACAGCAAGTATCAATGTTAATCTTACACTGTAAAAAAGAAGTGAGTGTGTCTGCATTCATGAACCTCCTGCAGTTTGTGTGGACTTTTTTAAATTGAAAAATAAAGCAGCGAAGTTTACGCAAACAAACTTTTTTTCTAGTTATGTAGGGCCGACACAGAATATTATGACATTAATTTATTGGAAATATTTAAATGATCAAAATATAACTGGAAAGATTAAGAGAACGACCAAAAAAAAAAAAAAAAAAACATACAACAATGCAAAGCAAACAGCTAACAGCATTAAAAAAAAAATTTAACAAATTATGAACAGAATATCAAATCTAGGAAGAAAAACGTAGCACCAAAAATTTACAAAATTATTTAAGAGTTGGTAGCCTAGACCAGTGATAATAGATTGCCACTTTATTAAAAATAAAGCAGCGAATCTCGACCGCTGAAATAAAGTAGGTAGGCCTACTCAATGCAAATAAACTTTATTTTTCTACTTTTGTAGGGCCTACACAAAATTTTATGATATTAATTTATAGGAAATATTGAAATGGTCAAAATATAACTGGAAAGATGAAGAGAACGACAAAAATAAAATACAACGAAGCAAAGCAAAGCAACAGCAAAAAATAAAAAAAATAACTAAATTGTGAACAGAATATTAATCTAGGAAGAAAAAATGTACTACCAAAAATTTACAAAATTATTATTTAAAAATTGATAGCCTAGACCAGTGATAATAGATCGTCGCTTTATGAAAAATAAAGCGGTGAATCTCGATCGCCGGAATAAAGTAGGCCTACTCAACGCAAACAAACTTTTTGTTTTTTAGTTATGCAGGGCCTACACAGAATATTATGACATTAATTTATCGGAAATATACTGAAGGGCAAGATATAACTGGAAAGATTAAGACAGCGATTAAATTGCAACAAAGCAAAACAACAGCAATATTTAACCAAGTTATAGGTACTTAAAGTAACAAAAGACTTAATAAGTATAGCCAGCATGTGGGCTTGAACATCAACCTAAAGAAGACAGAGGTCATGACGCTCAATGTGAGCAACCCTGAGCCCATATCAGTAAGGAATCAGCAACTGGAACAGACAGATGCCTTCACATACCTAGGATGCATAGTAACACCAGACGGCGGAGCAAGCAGAGACATCAACAACAGAATGAACAAAGCAAGAACAGCCTTTTTTAGTCTAAACAACATCTGGAAGTCCTCTCAGTACAGCACAAGCACAAAATTAGGATTATATCAGAGCTGTGTGCTTTCTGTGCTTCTCTATGGCGCGGAGAGCTGGAGAGTTACAGAGAAGGAAATGTCGAAATTGTCCTCTTTTCACACAACATGCCTAAGAAAAATTCTCCGAATCTTTTGACCGAATACCATCACCAACCAAGATCTGCTAACTCGGAGCAAGCAAGAGGACATGCACACCATCATAGCTGGCAGACGCTGGAGCTGGGTTTACCATGTTCTCAGAAGAGACCCCGATGCCATCACAAGAACAGCTATGCTATGGACCCCTGAAGGAAAACGAAAGAGAGGCCGACCAAAAACAGCTTGGCGGAGGACTGTGGAGGCTGAGATGCAAAGAATGAACCAGAGTTGGGGCACTGTACGAAGGATGGCCGCCGACCGAGCAGAGTGGAATCAATTTGTTGTTGCCCTACAAGACGCCACCAGGCGTAATGGCCACTGACTGCTTTGACGGTCGGCGGCTAAGGATCAAAGAAGAAGATAGGTACTTAGCTTTTTTAAAACAAATTGGCGTCGAAGTGTCTTGGCAAGCGTTGCTGATAACAGGTAACTTTAAAAATACGTCATGTCGCGCTGAAAGCCGAAAGTGTTTGAGGCCGAATTCAAAGTTTTTGCCGAATTGTTGGGTATAAAAGGATTTGATTGGTTGCTGCGAGAGACTTCAGTTTAGAAACAGACGCCGAGAATCCCGGAATAAAAAAAATTAGTTTAAAAAAAACCTGGGCTAGAAAATATTTTCTGATTTAAAATTTAAAAAAACTTGGGTTGGAAAATATTTTTAGAATTAAAAAAAAAAAAAAAATCGACTTTTTTTTTTTTTTTGGGAGGGAGGGAAAATCCGTACAACGAGTCTGTATAGCCGTACACTGCTAAAGTATCAAAAATACGTACATTGTACGAAAAATTCGTACAGGTTGACAGGTATGCGTCAGCGCTGGATTATTCATTAGGCCCACTAGACACGGGACTAGGGCCCCAGGCTTACAGGGGGCCCTGCGAAAAATGCAACGGAGAAATATTTTTTGCAGAAAATGTCCGGGCCCCTAAACATTTGTTTTTACAAATTCAATGCATTAAAATGTTTTTCTGTTCTAAAATAAATTGTTAAAGTTCGGTTTAAAAAAAAAATAAAAAAAAAGGAAATAGTTCAAAAATAGTTTTAAAAGTGCATTGTAGTATTTTTTGTTACACACCTGGTGCTGTTCAACACGTTCAAGTTGGCAACACTGTCCCAAATATTAGTTGTTGTCGGTTTTGATCATTCCAAAGTGTGCATTTGTGCAAATAATTGTTTTTAGTTTAAAATAAATGATTGATTAGAATTTTAAATTTGCATTCTTTTAATGACAAAAAATCCAAATTTTTATTGTATCATTGTTGCAGTTTACATTGATGATGAAAACGACGTCTGTTTTGATAATTCATATTAATGTTAAAAATCATAATCGTCTACTCAAACGTCAAGTCAGTCCTGTTGTAAAAGGTAGTCTCATAGCAGATACTGCCGTAGGGGAGTGAAGTGTTAGAGACTTCACCATACTAGGTCCAGCATTGAAAGGTGGGGTGACCAGTTCCCTTCCTCGCTGCCTTTTTCCTTCCCTAACTCAAACAGCAGAGTCTGGTTCCAATTTACAGCTGGATCGACTGGAGCGTGTCAGTACCGTGATTTGAACCCGTCACCTTTGCTGCCAGAGACCAGCGCTCTAACCAGTCTATCAATCGGACGCTCAGTCATATTGTATGGCTCTGAAACATGGAGAACAACAAGAACTATAACAACAAAGAAAACAAACAACCAAGAAGTAACAAACTTTCATTAACGCGTGATTAGAATAGAAGGAATGAAATGATACGATAAGGTGGTTAAAGGCGGCCAAATCAGGATAGGAATCTCTATACAGAGCGATGTAACAGGAGGCAATCTGATCATCAGAAAAAGTCCCCTCGTCGATCAAGTGTTTCGGCCCCTTAATCTCCTTTACACTCTAAGAGGGGCAAGCCCACTTAGGTAATGACTCCCAAGTGTCAGCCTCATGTTGTCTAGTGCAGAGAATTGAACCCACTCCACCTTGGTTGCAGCTTTCAAATTCACTCCTATTTTCTGCCAGCTGGAGTCAATTGTGAAAGTAACCTCTAAGCCGAAAACAAATCACTGTCCCGAGTTCCATAGCCCGTTATAGTTGTTCCACAGCCCGTTATAGTTGTTCCACAGACAGTAGTCAAGGTACCTCTTGATCTGTAATGTCCTAAGTTCTTAGTTCTCGTGATTAAATCCTCTTCAACTTCGATAATGTCTAATGTCCTTTCGACTTTGTCATTGCTTCACGGAGCAGTGACTTTCTCAACACAAAGATTTTTAACACAGATAACTCTCATAACGTATGTGCACAGTTTCATGTGGAAAGTACAACAGATGACATCTTCATTGAGTGGAACAACATGGATCAGCGTTTAAACTTGCTTAATCACAATTTACCACGTCCAAGGGCATCTCCGTTACTTAATGACACTGTCGTGACATGAACAACTGGTCATCAACTTTGATTTTGTAGAAACAAAGCATATCATTCTTCATAACTTTATATTAACAGAACTAGCGTTAACCGGCTAGAGAACTCCAAACTAAATTAGTACAAGAGAAAACGAATATTTCCTTTTAAAAAATAAAATTTTGCCTCGTTTTAGCGAGGCGCACCCCGTTCAACCTAGTCGATGATATTAGGGCGCATGTCCAAATATAAAAGACATTTAGGTCTGATAACATTAAGATAATATAAAATTTAGAAAAGGAATGATTCCGCTCATTAGTATTCATAGGTCTTCTGTGACCCTTTAACTCCTAAATGCCATATCCATTCTCATCACTTTTATCGCTGTGATCTCCACCAGCATCAAGATTCAGTCTTCGCTATGCTCACATTTATGTCCCCTACACTTTATATATCTCACAGTTATGTCCACTGCATCATAAACGGTAACATGGTCGCGAATATGGAACTGATGACAAGAACCAGGCATGTGCCATTGTAACAAGAGATGAGAAGAAGGTGCTGGCACACATTGAGGAGATCTGATAGCAATACAAGGCAGTCCTTGTTCTGGAATCTCCAGGGTGAGTGAGAGAGGGAGGTAGCGGTATATCGAAAAACAGATGGAGAAGAAAACAGGAGACTTAAATGAAATAGGATAAGGAAGGCTTGAGCTGATGGTACAGGACAGGAGGACTTGGACTGAGATTGTTGAAAGCCTTTGCTCTCTGGAGAACTAAAGTGGAATAAATACATTTTAATATTTGTATAAATCAGAAGCCACGGGCTGTGTGAATAAAATCACTGTCTGATACAAGCAGAATATAATGATGTGAAATTTTTCACAGGAGATGAGAAGGAGACGCTGGCGATGGATAAGACGTACACTGAGGAAGCTGTTGATAGCATTACAAGGCAGTCCTTGTTCTGGAATCCACAGCGTAAGAGAGGAAGATGAAGACCGAATGACACATGGAAAGGAGAATATGAGATAAGAGATGAAAGAAATGAGGAGGAAGACATGGAAAGACATTGAGCTGATGGTACAGGACAGGAAGACTTGACGTAAGTTTGTTGGTGGCGTATGCTCCTTGGGGAGCTTAAGGGCGCAGAATGTCATCTTTCGTGGCGTTTTAACATCATGTGAGCAGGAATGTGACAAACGTAAAAATACTGTAGCAGGATACTACTTATTTCTGATTTTTCAGTTAACATACACTAGTAACCCACCTATTGACATTTATTGTCTGGTTTGTTTCCTCAGTGTATTGATTTCACAAACTATGCCGATTTATAACCTTCATCACGGCATCAAGTAATGAGTTTGTAAATATGTTTTTGCGGCGTGGTTTTGAGACTATGGCTTGCTATTGTATTGTAGCAATTATCTTGCATTCTCTTTTAATTTTTCTGTCCACGTGTGCAGTTATACCTCATGCGGAGAAGCCATTTTCACAATTGTTAGAGGTTTTATTATTATTTTAATTTTTTTTTTAAATTTCATTTCTGTTTTCTATCCCATTCCTCTGGGGCGCCCCATTGCTCCGTAGCCAGACTTTACAATTATCATGACCTGGTTAATGCTCCCAAAATTGGACGCAAACTATTTTCTATACAATTATCATCTATCCAATTATATATGTATATATATGTATATATTACCATGTGAATATTAATATGTAAAAATAGCTAGTCGATGTCCAAGTCATTTGAGGCTGGCAACCTCATCGTACAGAATGAGGATTTCATGAACCACCACTGCAAGGGATGGTGACTGCTTTATCACTAGTGTCTTAAGGAGAGCTAAAAGCATAAGGTAGTCCCAAGTTCCACATGGAGCAGGGGGGAAAAGATGAAAGAAATGATGTACATTCTAATTATAATACTTACAGTTTCAAACCAGTGTAAATGTCGATGTTAACATATTCACTTTAAAATTAATGGAAGTTTCAAACTTTTCAAATCAGTGTAAACATAAATGAAAATATTCTCAATTTATATTGTGAACACTTTTCAATCAGTGGAAATGTAAATGTAAACATATTCTATCTGTACTATTAACCTTTTCATTTAAATGTAATGTAAAGCTAAAGCTATCCAGTTTAAATATAAAGAAAGTTTTATCCCGAGGGATTAAATTTAATTCTCATCGAGGGTAAATTCTTAGATAAATGGGATGGTAGAATAGAGGAAAGGGAACACATAAGTATGTGTCGGGAAACGCAATACTCAGAAGAGCGTTTTGTTTCTATTCTTTATCAAAGTTATTGGTGGTACTAGCAGAAAGTACTATCTCTGGAACAAGAAGGGAACAGTGGCCTAAGCTTTAAAACGAGGGACCAACTTTGTAGACTCTCCTTGACATTTCTGGGAAACGAACCACACCCGACAACCTTGATCAGCGACGAGCGTGAGAGATACTGACGACAATTAATGATCGCCTATTAGATCATGACACTGCAATCGATGAATCATCAAGGCTAAGACTGCTGGAATTTGGCATCAAACGTAAGACCAGCAGGGATGGACGTATGAGAGAACGCATCCGGCGTGTATACAACCAGTGCGCAACAGGAACAATTAGCATTCATGCCCTTCGACATTTGATGAGGGAGACTGAGCACCTATGGGTTTCCCCGGAGTGCAATGACGTCGATTCTGACTAAAATTAACATTAAAATTATTATCGCATTTCCAACGTCTCAGGTGTGTCTGTAATATGTCATCAAATCGACATTTGACCGGCATTTCGTATGCAAACAAACACCGGGCGTCATTACTAGAAAATGACTGGTCGCTAATCTTTGTTTACCTGTAACCCATCTCCGCGAGGATGGGCAGGCAAACATGACACGTATGAATTGAAGAAGTGTAAACATTGACAAGAAAATACCAAATACTGTCGGAGGTAGGAAAATAGAATGTGCCAAGAATCGAGTGGCGCACATAATTAGTACACACAATAAAGGTAGATCAATACTGCCAGAGATGAAAAGAGAGCGAACACAATTATATGACATAGGTGATGACCAGAGCTTAGTACTAATAACTAGTACCAGGAACCCTTCAATATGAATGGGTTATTATCCAGACTTTTTAAAATTTTTGCACAGGATGACTGATAGCACTTCACTGCAGTTGTAGGTGCAGTTTTTCTCATATAGGTTAATGGTAATCGTAAATTTAAAAATAATAACTTTAACATATGAGGAGGATTTCTTTGGACTTGCATCTCTGGGTTAAAAAAAAAAATTATACTTTTAACAAAACAAAAATGCTTCTAATTACTTTGGCACGTCCTACAATGTAATCATTTGCTATTTCTCCTGGTCTCCTTGAAGAAGATGGAAATTCAGTCCCCAGTCTTAAGATACTCAGGCCTTATACTAAAAATTTCCGCCCTCGCGAAACTCAACCTCGTTAGTTTAGTATATTTATGAATATAAAGCCAACCACAAGGTACGGCGTCTTATGTTAGTACATTTTCACCAACATATCATGATAGGTATTGGCATGGCTATATGTGGTAGTGTAATTAATTATTACCCTTACAGGAAACAATTATATAATATTCTTTGCCTCTTCTTCCTCAAGGTTGTACTCTCTTTTTCTCATTTCTGTTGGTTTAGACCTGATGTCTTGCAGAAACCGATTATGACATATCTTCCGGTGTCCTAATATTTCAATCTTGTTGTAATCAAGATATATTTGGGAGTTGCATTTTATCTGCAAGTTATGCCCGAAAATTAATCGCTCGTTATCTTAAAACTACCACCTTACATCCAAGATGACCAGAAACAATTATATAATCCGATTAAAGTGTTCAGACAACTTAATTGCTGATAACAATGCTCCTAGATTAACGTTTGAGTCTATCACTTCTGATGATCAGATTACCTCCTATTGCATCACTCTGTATAGAGTTTCCTATCAAATAAACTCTCTAGGCCAACACAAACAATCAGCCCGTCAAGATGGCTTAATCGTTTGATTTTATAGTTCAATGATTGGCAAAGATAAGACTTCCCGCAATCAGAAAGATAACATGTCACGTGAGGCCAAGAATGTCTTCCAGAGGAAAAGATAATCGCCGGTAGATGAAGGCGTAAAAGTAAGATAATGCACGGATGAAAAAAAAAATGAAATGATCGAATTTGTGACGTTCTGTGGGTTTCGTCACACTAGAACAAAAGACATCGATAAATTTTCTATGCAGCGTGCTTTGAGTTTGAAGCATATTGAAACATAAATTGACAAGTTATTACTTATGGTTATATTTCTATTACTTGTACTGTACAGTGTGCGCGAGCATACATTACTACTGAGAAATTCCACAAGTTATATTATGTCTAAATTTACACTTAACATATGTAGGAAGTTGTTTTGATTCATGGTTATACAAGGGATAATATGACGGTAGTTTCCCATTGCTTTCAGCCAGTTTCTGTATGGTTGTCTCCGCTAGCCTTTGATTAAGAAGTCAAACCCACAAGGCAGTGGAGAGGGAAGAGGTTAAAGCCCCCCCCCCCCCCCCCCCCATCTCCCTGGTTGTCCCATCATAAAGCATCAGAGGTGATTTGATACAGACAGTTGTCCTTCACTACTATCCCACCTCGCACTCAGTGACAACCACTAGATTTGGTTCACGGCTGATTATTCAGTATTCACAGCTAATCTCTGTATCTAGAGGCCATTCAACCATCCACCACCCGGTTGACGCGCCTGGTAGGAGGGCAGGTTCCTTCCCCAGGTGTGTTATGAGAAGAAGAAAGCTGGAATATATCGTAACTACAGGTAAGATTGAAGGAAAAGGGATAGGGGAAGACAAAGAGAGCAAATACTGGACAGTTTGATATCGTTGCATGGAATGAGGTCAACAACAGAACTGATAAATTGTACTGGAGACAGGAAGTTGTGGAGAGACATGGATCTCCTACGAAACTGTGGCGTGAGGTTTTTATTGGCTGAAAAAATGGAGTGTAATGGATTTGTAAGTTTACAAATGATTTACATATATATATATATATATATATATATATATATATATATATATATATATATATATATATATATATATATATATATATATATATATATGTGTGACAGGGACGCTAGGGGTTCCTCACACCCAAGACCCGTGCACTAAGAAAATTTATAAAGGATCGTTTGACAGGGGTTGCAATTATTGGTTGCTTGCAACCCTCTCAGCAGCAGACTTAACAATTCAAGCAACCCAAAGCCTTATGCAGATCAACATTTAATCCTACCGAACAGAACCGAACACCAAACAAACAATCCAACAAACACCCAGTCAGTGTTCATAGACTGTCTGAAAAATAATAAATAAAACAACGTCTAAGTGAACATCAATAGCATGGATAATAACACTTACCATACAGAAAACATGCGCCCACCTGATATCATCAACTATCTCACACACTCATGCGTGTCGTCCAATGCGACTAGTATGGTGTTGTGCATGAGGCTGGCAATCGCACCGGGTAACATAGGTTGCTACCGAAACCACTACTGCAAGAGCATCTGAATGCTTCATGCTGAGGCAAACCACACCGGTGGCCCCATGCTCCCTCAGGAGCGGAGAAGAGAAATATACATCTGGTACGCCCACGTGCTCTCACAAACCATTGTTCACACAACAATAATAATCAACTGGGCATAAAATAATATTCTTCAATACATGTACAACAAATAATCTCAATAATGAGAATTAACCACCACCTCACAACTGGTCTATCTCAATATTCGTTACTGCATTCTGAAGCATGTCGTATGTGACGACTCGTGCGGCTGGGAATCTCATCGCATGAAACACATTATTACAGGAACAACCACTGTAATAGCATAAAAATGCTTCTGTTGGCTTGTGGTGGACACCAGCCGCATTGGTGTTTCCATGCTCCACCAGGAGCAAACAGAGAAACACCTGTCTCAACAAAGGAGTGGCCTCGCGCTCTCCAGAAATCTAAATACATATTCTCACCTCACAGTAACCCATTAAATATACAGTAGAATTATCAATAAACGTGAAATACACTAAATTACTCTTACATAAAGAATACAATATAATTATTCTCGACTTAAGCCAAACTGGGACTAAATACACAACGTGTCGCTCGGCATAACATATTATAGGTTTACCACGCGGAGCGTGTTTAATCAGACTCGCTATCGCCGCCTTTTATCACCACGAGGCTACTATCTTGCGATCGTTAATCTTATCTAAATTTCCAGTGGAATAGCCTTTCTGAAGAATGAAATAATCGCTCTTAAACTCTCACATCTATCTACCTATCTGTCCCATTAAACATTAAAATAGCCACATCGATATAATTCAGAATTATATAAAACTAATTCTAATTTAAATTAACTCACGTGCTCAAGGCATTTACAGCTTGGCTCTTGTGTGTCTTCTTAGTCTGTTCTCACTGGGCGGCTCTCTCAAACATAGACCGGTTTCGCCGCTTGCTACCCCTTTTTATAAGCCCTGGCCTAACCACTCAATTTACTGCGCGCTACGCGGATTAATCTGCGCCACACAGATAACACACGCGATTATTGCTCCAGAATGCATGAAAACACAGATTTACACAACTAGAGCAAAAACACAACTAATTCGTAGGCTTATTATGGCCTTGTAATAAATCTGCTTGAAGATAACGTGATCAAAAGGCACTAAACCACATAGACAATATGACTGCCCAGATGGGGCCAGCGCCTAGAACGACAGACCTCAAGATGGCGCTGTCACATATTCCCCGCCTGATTTTGTTGTCGTCCCGACAACTACACTAAATCAGGCTCTTCAGTCGTATTCTCCAAATCTGGAGGATCACCTTTTCCTTCACTTCGTCTCAGGTCATTGCTGGTTACTCTAATGCTCGGACTCGCTCTGTCCATTCGTTGGATGATATATGGACCCCCTGTCCTTGTGGGAGCACGAACTACAACGTACTCGTCTTCTGACCACATATCACGAATCTCGGATCTCTCAGCGTCGTGCATTCTCTTCTTCACCAATTCTCCGACCTGTAGTGGAGTAGAACACGACAGCTTGTCACATATCTCTTTCCGGACTGCTGCAAAACTCTGCAACGGTGGGTCTGCTCTTACGTGCGCCCCTCGTAGCCTGGAAACGTGTCCTTCAACGAGTTTTAGATGAGTCTCCTCCTCTAAATGTCGACCACTTTTCCTGGCGCCCTTATGGTGACAGTTGCCACGGCCATCTCTTGGCTTGCACTGTGACGGCAATGTAGATGTGTTGGTACGCTTAGAGAGGGCGCTCTTTGATGGGCAAACCGATATCAAATGGTCCGGGGACCTACAATGGAAACATCGCTTAGGAAGCGGGCCCTGGGGACACTTGGCTGCCATGTGGTTCGAAAGGTCTCCACAGTTGAAGCATCTTATTTTCCTAGGCTTCCTTGGTGCCCTGGGTCGCCTCCTGCTACCCTTACATCCCTGGCCGCCTTTGACTTTCTTAACTGCAATAAGCACCTCACACTCCGGTCGACCACCAACCCTCTTTATCTTTGAGCCATTCTGCTCCCCTTCTGTAACCTGACTCCCAGCCGCAGAGGGGTCTAGTTTAATGCTTTGTGGACATCGATTCTGTACGTGGCCTAGTTCTCTGCATCTAAAACAACGAACTGTTCTGGTACGTCTCCCCTGCTCCTGAGACATCGCATCAATTTTAGCCTCTAATTGAGCCACCTGTGCTCTCAGCCGCTCTACTTCTGCGTTTAATGCATGCGTATCTGACACAGTCTCTGTTCTTGCCACTTCAACACTGGCAACACCAACCCCCGAAGCTGCTTCGACACTGGCAACACCAGCCCCAGAAGTGGGCTCAGTCTCCAAAAACCGTAGGGCATAGTCCCTCACCGACGTGAACGATGCTGTAGGCTCCTTGATGATCATTTCCTTTGCAAGCTTTCTTAGTAGATCATCTCCCAGGCAAGCAGCAAACTGGTCACGAAGAAAGGATGGCGCCAAAGGAGTGACGTTGTTCTGCTTTTGTGCCCTTACAACACTTTCAAACACCTCGTGAATGCGATGGGAGAATTCCCAAAGAGACTCCCTTGCACCTTGCCGGGTAGAGTAGAACGCGGCCATTACTTCTGGGATGCTCCGACGCTCCCCATACACCCTAAGAATGGAATGTAGCATTGCTTCTGGGTCACCGTCATCACCTGTCGACGACGCCACTTGTGACAGGGACGCTAGGGGGTCGTCCCTGCACTCAAGACCCGTGCACTAAGAAAATTTATAAAGGATCGTTTGACAGGGGTTGCAATTATTGGTTGCTTGCAACCCTCTCAGCAGCAGACTTAACAATTCAAGCAACCCAAAGCCTTATGCAGATCAACATTTAATCCTACCGAACAGAACCGAACACCAAACAAACAATCCAACAAACACCCAGTCAGTGTTCATAGACTGTCTGAAAAATAATAAATAAAACAACGTCTAAGTGAACATCAATAGCATGGATAATAACACTTACCATACAGAAAACATGCGCCCACCTGATATCATCAACTATCTCACACACTCATGCGTGTCGTCCAATGCGACTAGTATGGTGTTGTGCATGAGGCTGGCAATCGCACCGGGTAACATAGGTTGCTACCGAAACCACTACTGCAAGAGCATCTGAATGCTTCATGCTGAGGCAAACCACACCGGTGGCCCCATGCTCCCTCAGGAGCGGAGAAGAGAAATATACATCTGGTACGCCCACGTGCTCTCACAAACCATTGTTCACACAACAATAATAATCAACTGGGCATAAAATAATATTCTTCAATACATGTACAACAAATAATCTCAATAATGAGAATTAACCACCACCTCACAACTGGTCTATCTCAATATTCGTTACTGCATTCTGAAGCATGTCGTATGTGACGACTCGTGCGGCTGGGAATCTCATCGCATGAAACACATTATTACAGGAACAACCACTGTAATAGCATAACAATGCTTCTGTTGGCTTGTGGTGGACACCAGCCGCATTGGTGTTTCCATGCTCCACCAGGAGCAAACAGAGAAACACCTGTCTCAACAAAGGAGTGGCCTCGCGCTCTCCAGAAATCTAAATACATATTCTCACCTCACAGTAACCCATTAAATATACAGTAGAATTATCAATAAACGTGAAATACACTAAATTACTCTTACATAAAGAATACAATATAATTATTCTCGACTTAAGCCAAACTGGGACTAAATACACAACGTGTCGCTCGGCATAACATATTATAGGTTTACCACGCGGAGCGTATTTAATCAGACTCGCTATCGCCGCCTTTTATCACCACGAGGCTACTATCTTGCGATCGTTAATCTTATCTAAATTTCCAGTGGAATAGCCTTTCTGAAGAATGAAATAATCGCTCTTAAACTCTCACATCTATCTACCTATCTGTCCCATTAAACATTAAATAGCCACATCGATATAATTCAGAATTATATAAAACTAATTCTAATTTAAATTAACTCACGTGCTCAAGGCATTTACAGCTTGGCTCTTGTGTGTCTTCTTAGTCTGTTCTCACTGGGCGGCTCTCTCAAACATAGACCGGTTTCGCCGCTTGCTACCCCTTTTTATAAGCCCTGGCCTAACCACTCAATTTACTGCGCGCTACGCGGATTAATCTGCGCCACACAGATAACACACGCGATTATTGCTCCAGAATGCATGAAAACACAGATTTACACAACTAGAGCAAAAACACAACTAATTCGTAGGCTTATTATGGCCTTGTAATAAATCTGCTTGAAGATAACGTGATCAAAAGGCACTAAACCACATAGACAATATGACTGCCCAGATGGGGCCAGCGCCTAGAACGACAGACCTCAAGATGGCGCTGTCACATATATATATATATATATATATATATATATATATATATATATATATATATATATATATATATATATATATATATATATACTTGTATATTACCAGTTCTCCAATTATAGGAACAAAACAATTATATCAGCTGTGCTGTTACTCAATTATAGTAAATATATATATATGATTTATCAGCTATGATCTTATTATTGTTTCTTGCTACGCTAAATCTCTTTTTCGTCACTGACAGTTAATTGCTCACAATTGCCGACAGAAATGGTACTAATGTGTACTCATCTCTTGAAACCACTCGGTCCTTAATTTCTTGCACACAACACCCGCTGATGATCGTTTCGTTAGCCCACCCAAGACTGAGGGGGACTAAAGATGTAGCTCAGGTACAGTCTCTGTGCTCCTGTGAAGTTCCAGGCAGCTGGATTGACTGGACATACGATCTCAGGTTTGATGACACGAATAAAACCTGTAACAAGGAAAAATAGGGGCTAATTTCTGTCCTCAAGCCCACCTATTTCTATTGTATATGATATGAGCGTGTCTCAGGTGTCTGCATGTAGGATGAATGACAACATGGCTCAGTATGATTTAGCAATAGCGAGACAAGACAGGTGTCTACTTGCAAAACATTCTTTCTGATAAATTAATACATGAATATATCCAATCATATAAATTCAATACATGAAAAGATCCAATAACATAAATTCAATACATGAATAAATCCAATACTCTGTAACCTTGGTGTGATACAACCGTTTCCTTCCCCCTATAATATACCAGGCCCTCTCTGACAAGTGCTAAACTGGCTGGTAACATATATCCTAACAATATTGTTGTGTTCTAATGATAGGAATTATATGAGACGAGGACTGTTTGGTGATATATCAGGTTGGAGGTATATGGGACAATAGATTGGAGTTAGATGAGACAATAGATTGAGTCCTAACAAGGTCTGTTTTTGTTATATTTCAGTTTGGAGTTATTTGAGACAATAGACTGAAGTTATAGGAGACAATAGATTGAAGTATGAGTCCTATTAGTCTTCGTCTTCATCAATCATATCAGGAAATACAATCATTATACCTAATTCCCCAAGATACAATCAGTAACCTGATACGTTCATATTGAAACAATTTATATTAAATATATACAGGTGTATCTGCTGTAGGCCTATTTTCCTACAAGTTTATAGTAAATTATATTTACCCTCCAAGATTTAAACAGGCCAGGTTTTGACTCGACCAGTGAAGCAGGCTGCCAGCTCATCGTTCTCAGGTAAGCAATAAATCAAGGTTGACAGCTTCTCTTCTTCAGTCGGTCTATCTGGCTTCGTGTTTGGTGTTGCGTGTTTTTGCATAAAATCTCGCCCGATTATATAGGCAGGTGAGGTAACTTCTACTGCTTAAGGAAAGCGTTTGGTTGGTTCCTGGCGGGGCAAGCTGATTGGTTGTCTGCAGTTTGGTACCATGCTTCGTACTGTCCTTGACCTAGACGAGTCCCGAAAAAAACAGGGCTTATGCCTAATTTTATTCTGTTTCAGAGACTGGTGAACGGTGCTCGTTGATTGGTTGAAGCAAATTTGTATCTCGACAAGTGATTTAACAAAGTAGTGGGTTTACACACACTCGTTTCACGACAGCCACTAGGCATGGTACTTGAAGAAGAAAAAGACGAAGAATCATATGTAGACATGCTATAGAAAATGGGCATCGTTACATTTGTTTATGCAGCATGCTTCAGGTATATCATCATTGTCTTGTTTGCTCCACATGGAGCATGGAGTTAGCAGTGCAGTTGATCCCTGTTCAGGAAGCCTTACAGTGGTGTCTGTAGCTAGCTGCTTCATGTGTTTCCTGCATTTATTCTCATTGTCTTTGTTTTCTCCCTTTGTATTTTCAGGCCCACATCCTGTGATCTCTCAGTGAGTATTTTCATTTTGTCTTGTATCTGATTACGATTACGGGACGGAAAAGCTAAGTCTGTTGGCTGAGGTCTGCATTTTCATAACCCAATCTGCAGCCAGTACGAAGAGAAATGGAGACAATTGGCATCCCTGTCGCACTCGAGTACTTATCCCAAATAGTTATATTATTTGTCATTCACGAAGAACTCTGTTTGTCATGTCTTCATGAATTTCTTCATTAAGTTAATGATCTTCAGAGGGACTCCATAATGCCTCATCAGTTTTTAGAGTGATTCTCTGTCTACGCTGTCAAATGCCTTTTCACAGTCCATAAATCCAGTGTAAAGAGGTGAACTCCTGCCAGACTTTTTTCAACTAGTGTTCGCAAGGTGGTTATCTGGTCTTTACAGGATCTGTTTTATCGAAAGCCTGCTTATTCGTCTCCCAGTTGTCTGTTTATGAACTCTTTTAGTCTTTCAAGGATGATCCTGTTTAATAATTTTCTTAGTACTGATAGTAACATTATTAGTCTGTAATTAGTGCGCTCTTGTATATTTTCCCTCTTAGACTATTAAATTAATACGTTGCTAAGTTACTTTCAGCTGGGGGCTCATTAAATACGAGTCAAAAAATTGTTTCTCCCAGAAGTGGGCGCAAAATATACAATTTACAATCAGCTTAGACGACGTACTTGTTCTGCTTGCCATTCTAAAATCCCCCGTGAGACTATAAAATAGGGGCAGAAATCCCCCGATTTATGTATCTGCTAAGAGTGATCTAGAGCGAAGGGTTAGCTTCTGAAAAATCCCTCCTTTTACTTTAATTCTTTGCCATTAGCGTAGAGCAAAGGAGACAACCCACGACAATCCCATATTAAACTGTTGTCTATAGCTATGTACTTGTATTGTTGTACAGATCTTGAGTTTGGTCTTTATTTTGGGTAACAGAAGATAAGTGATCTGATGCTACATATCTACATATCGTTACGTGATGCAAGGACGATCTAGACTTCTTGTTGATGCATAAATGACTAACCTGATGTTCTGTTCCATGGTCTAGTGATATCCACGTTGCTTTGTGTATTATTTATATGGAAACATGCGTCCTCCTATAGCCAGTTGATTTGAAGCACAGAAGTTTGTGAATCGTTTACTATTTTTGTTTACTATTCCTTATCCGTGTTTTCCCATGATTTTTTTTTAAAGGCTCGATTTGTCTGTACCTATCTTTGCATTTAGGTCACCCATCAAAATTGTGATATCTTTTCTTCTAATTATATCCATGTTATTTTGTAGTCTGGTGTAACATTCTCCTTTCGCAGATTCTTCTATGCCACTGGTCTGTACATAACATTGGATGGCGTTCATCTTTATTTTCTGTTTAGCTGTTGTGAATGTTGCTGTGATTCTTCAACGAATTCTTGATCACCGAGTCTTGGCCCCCATTTTCTTTACTATATGCAGCGGTGGGTTTCATTGTAGTATTACAGGGGTATGATTTTATGTAGATTAACTTGTGCCCCGTGAGGTAGCCAGAGGTCCAACAACTTCCACCCTCCAAAACGAGTCCCACTGCTTCCTATTCTATGAGTGCTTTCAGTGCTTACTTAGATCGCTAGAGAAATTCACAATGGTGTAAGCTTTGTTCTTCATGTCCTGAGGACAGCATCTTTTCACTTGTACTCTTTCCTTTCAACTTGTTTCGCACAGACCTAGTATATTGATCTTGAAGTTTCGCAATATTGCTGACACCTGTACAGTTTCCCTCTTGTTGGTTCACTGTACGAACATTCCAGATGCCAAACTGTGAAATCTTTCTAGAAGAAAAAAGGTTAGTCAGCAACACAGACTCCTTTTGGCTTTCTGTGAGTCGCGTCATGCGCCTCCTTACCAGAGAACCTTCTCTTTTCTTGGATGGTTGAGCTTTATTTTCTTTATTTCTTGCTGACATTGGTTGTGGTTTTTACGGTTTAAAAATGTATACAGAATGGTATAACGAGCAACAAGCCCAACCCTCCATAGGCGAATCACTTAAAAATAAGTTGCCCACTTCTAATCTGAGCGTACTGTTGTCTGGGCGATTACAGCGCTTTCCTCGCGAGCCAAACTTTTGAGTTCCAGGATCTTCTTCTTCCGGGATCGAAACCAGATAGTGTCACGCTTCAGATGTAAATGGGTACCTGGCTCTGCTCTTGGATTAGTGAAGGCAAAGGGGAAAGAAAGAGAACTGGTCACCAGGGAAGGCAAAGGCAGCACAAAGGGAACTGGTCATCCAACCTGATAAACCTGAACCTACTATGGTAAAGCCTCAAACTCTTCCTCCCCTACGGCAGTATGTGCTAAGTGACTACCGTTACCTTTTCTTTTTAAATCTCTAATCTAAACGGAAGTCACAGGATTACGCATTTTTTGGACCCAGCCATTAATCCATGTCTGCAGCTACTGTCTTTATGTCATATAAATTTATCCTGACATTTAAATACCCGTCTTTTTCATGAATTATTTGTTGAATTGCTTCAAGAATGTTGATTTAAAACAGTATTTGTCTTAACTCTGGAAAGTCGAGTACTCAAAGGTGGTCTGTAGCTAGCTTATTGTTGCGTACTTTTAGTGTACCTTAACTGTAGCAAAAGTGGACATAGTCTGGCTGCAGTTAAGTTGGTACGCACCAGCGTATGTATTAAGAAGATAATTGTATATTTAATTTTTCGCGCACGATAGCGCACAATTTTTGGGAATTTTAAAATTAGCGCGCTTGTTGCCAAACAAGCCAGATGACGTAGAGGCTTGGATGAGCAAGCTAGGATCCCTGCCAGACAGTTTGTCTGATGAGATTTTCAGCCCTTTGTTCGGGCAGATTGAATTATGTTGTGATCGGCTCCCTGCATAGAAGTCATAGCCATATTGTGTCACAAGCGTAAGTTATTTCAAATCAAATATTGAAATATATATAATTATTTTCATTGACAATTTTATTCAAGTCGACCTCTAGCTAGTACCTTCATGCGATGGTCCTAGAATGGATAAAACTTGGAAAGTCAATTTATTGGAAGTTTTGAACATGTTTTAATGGAATTGGTTGTCGAGAGAAAAGGGATCTACTTAATTTTAATTACGGAATCGCCGGCATGCGAGTAACGGCCTATATGTGAAGAGGTGAAACAGAACTTAGAAGCCTAGAAGTAATAATCATGTTAATGATTCTACTATGATGTTCAAAGACCAGATGTTGTATTTCATTACCAGAATATATAAGAAGGAGTATTCTTTGAGGGGTTGCATACCCTTGTTCACAAAATGTTGGATTGTCCTTGAAAGGTCAACCGTCGTTTAGAACATTTTGTTCAAGCTAGCGGTTCTACTATTACAAGTGAACGTTTGAATATGTCAATGTTTTTATGATGCCCAACTATCTATATAATGGAAACCAACTATCGCATGTCAAGAATTGATCAAATATGTATGCACTATCCGTATTGTATTCTGTGTCCACGTAATGGTCAAAATAAATCGTTGATTGCATTATTAATCAAACCATGAGTTCCAATGTCCTTCCCTTGACACTGTTGGAGTTGATGTGACTATTGAAAAGTAACTGTTGCTTATTTGCCCTGCAACTGTACATTCGCGTAAGACACACAAATAGTTAGTTGTCATCCTTGCATCATCACCAGCTATACCCAAAGAATCAAATAAGGAAATGACAGCTACACATCATGACGTAAAAGGTTGTCCCATAGCAGATACTACCGTGGGGGAAAGGGAGGGGGGGGGGGGGGTGAATTGTTAGATACTTCACTATACTAGGCTCAGCATCGAGAAGGGGGGGGGGGGGGTGATCAGTTGCCTTCCTGTGACGGTATTGCCTTCCCTGCTTTGCAGTAGTGGTCCAACAGTGGCCAGAACCAAAGAGTATCTAATATGGGCTTCAAAGGTATCTACCTTCTCACAAGATTACTCTTGGCAGAGATGTAGATAGAAGGGTAATGACACTTCTATCACAAAGGGAGTCTTCACAAGATATACAGATAAGCAAAAACAATACTGCTTTGGCTGAGCACGTTAATTCTAGAATCTGCCGACCACTTTTGTGAAGAATTAAGCAGTGATTAACTTTAGCTCGTTAAGCCCCCACCTCTGATTTACTCAATGGAATTCTTATTATTCTAATATAGCTCTGTTTAGAGTGTGTGTAGTAAATTGACTAAGACAAAAATGCAGTACATTTAAAAGGATTAAATCGAAGTTAAATTTGCAAAACTACAAATAACAAAATTTAATAATCACTTAAGTTTTAACAGTTTGAAAATAATTGAATAGTTTAGAAGAAAAGTTTCATCATTGATGGAAAATAGAAATGATGAAAAAAAGTTCACTTTGGCAGCATATACAAGTATTTTACACTTAGCTGCCAATAGTAGTTTCTGCTCCCGCTGATGGGTTCTTTTTACACTGCTCACGCTCGTCGCTGGTCAAGGTTGTCGGGTGTAGCTCGTTTCCTATAAATGACAAGGAAAGTCTACGAAGTTGGTTCCTCGTCTTAAAGCTTAGGCCAGTGTTCCCTTCTTGTTCCAGAGATAGTACTTTCTGCTGGTACCACCAATAACTTTGATAAAGAATAGAAACAATACGATCTTCTGAGTATTGCATTTCCCGACCCATACTTATGTGTCCCCTTTCCTCTATTCTACCATCCCATTTATCTCCGAATTTACCCTCGATGAGAATTAGATTTAATCCCTCGGGATAAAACTTTCTTAATATTTAAACTGGATAGCTTTAGCTTTACATTACATTTAAATGAAAAGGTTAATAGTACAGATAGAATATGTTTACATTTACATTTCCACTGATTGAAAGATGTTCACAATATAAATTGAATATGTTTTCATTTATGTTTACACTGATTTGAAAAGTTTGAAACTCCCATTAATTTTAAAGTGAATATGTTAACATCGACATTTGCACTGGTTTGAAACTGTAAGTATTATAATTAGAATGTACATGATCTCTTCATCTTTTCCTCCTTGTTCCATGCGGAACCTGGGATTACTTGATGCTTTTAGTTCTCTTTATGAAACTAGCAAAAAAGCAATCACCAGCCCTTGCAGTGGTGGTTCGTGAATGATCATTCTACGCTGAGTTTGCCAGCCTCAAATGACTAGGACATCCACTAGAGATCTTCACATATTAAAAATGTACATGGCCATATACATATATATGTTAGTTCACATTTTAGTAATAAAATATAGAATGTAAAATCAATTACAACTTACGCCAATCCTGGCTCACAGACGTTTTGCTCAGATGAATAAAAGATACTTGAATCGGCCTCTTACACGCGTCTAGGGTGTCGTTTCTTTAATAAGATAATTCCCTCTCTGACTCCGTGTGTTTCAGTTTCCTCAGATATTCCGGTTTTACTTATTTAAAATGTTAGAGATTTCCTGGGCTGAATTGTAAGTCCTGATGAATACTCCAATAAAAAGTGTCTGGTCTGATAAATGGAAATTCTGACTTCTAACTACTGGCAAGTCTGGTGTCTTTGGCAGCGTGAATCTCACAGTGAACTAGACTGACTGAAGCGTCAGGTTATATTCACTGTCCTCCCCCGCTCTGTTTGTTATGGAACTCAAATGATCAACCAATCTGATTTGAATATTTTGCATGACTTATCTAGTGCTAAATTTCAAACATTACTGTTCTGAAAATGGGCTGTAAACATCCGATTGCCCTGTGTATGCACTCACAAACATGTCGTTAAACTCATACGACAACGCGTGTCAGATGTAACACTTATTACTTTCTTACAAAGTAATACCGTGGACAGGAAATGATTATATCATTCGTGTCCGTCCCAAATGCGTGGCACAGACGGGTAATCTCTAATCTGTGGCGCCCCGGGCCTAATCTTAGCAAAGCTTTGCCGCACCCTGGCAAACGCGATGTATTATCACCAACAAGGGGTGTCAGATGTTTGAAGAAACAAACTCTCTGCTACATAGCAAACAGAAAGAAAGAAAGTGCGACACTTGAAAGCACGCAATAAAATCCGTACCACAAATCTACCGATTACTGCAGTAGTGAAACAGCGATTAGGAAGAAGAAGGGGTTGCCCCAACGCATTCTGTGACACTTCCTCGCTGCGTTTTCCTTCCCTAACTCAAGTGCAAAGCCAGGTACACATTTACAGCTGGGTGGATTGAAGCGTGTCGATACCGTGAATCGAACCCGGCATCTTTGCCGCGAGAGACCAGCTCTCTAACCACTCTGCCAATGGGATGCTCATGATGTACAAAACATAAAAAGTAAAGGAGAAAACACGTTTTAGGGATGCAATGTTATTGTTGTTACCAAATGCGCTAAACACAGAAAATCGAGGAAGTTGAGGGGAACTGCTGTAAGACGTGGAGTACAATGGATGGGTTTGAAAAAAAAATCGAAAAAAGGTGATTCGTCTTACGAGGACAAAAGACAAAGAAAGTAGTCTACGTTACGGCCACAATGCCTTCGTCAGGAAAAGAAAGAAAGTGAAGGCTAGATAGGAGACATAAGAACTTAAATAAATATAAAAATAAAACCTAGGTACTTCCCTGAAGGCGAAGCATCGAAATCCTATCACTATCTGATGGACGCTTGGCTGAAAAGGAAGTGACTTCTGCCCCCGGATGTACACAATACATACTAAGAAACTAAAAACTAAAAAACGAAACTGAACAAAAAACTACCCAAACGTAATAAAAGTGGGGACTGGAAATAGAAGAGGACAGAATGAGTGGGAGATAAATGAATATGAAATAAAAAAAATCAAGACACATTAGAAACCGTGTATATCCATACATATTATGGAGGATGGCATAAAAATAGAAGAATAGGATAAGAGTGGAAAGAGTCAAAATAGAGCAAGAGAGGAAAGGGTGACCTCAGACAAAGGTGTGGAAAGTGTTGAGACCGGCTGGTTTTAGACACCCCATGTGGTAGATAAGACGGTTCTCAAGCTCTCCGGCCTTAATACCTCAGTATACTACAAGCCGACAGATGCCCACAGCTACCTCCTGTATACCTCTTCTCATCCTTGGGCCTGTCGTGACTCCCTTCCTTTTTCACAACTTCTCCGCCTCCGCCGTTTGTGCCAAGACGACGATGACTTCCACTTCCGAGCAAATGAGATGTTGGATTTCTTCCGTAGCAGACTTTATCCGGAACATGTTCTCACCTCTGCTCTCCACCGTGTGCTCCCCATCTCTCGTCAGGAGGCCCTCATACCTCACTATAAATCCACTTCAGATAGTCAAATTAATCTTGACCCATCACCCTCACAGTACTGCTGTCAAACAGATCCTTTTCCGCCACCTCCCTATCCTCCAAGCAGAGCCTGCGACCCAAGAAGTATTCGGTGAAGCACCTTTGGTGGCATATAGACGCGACAAGAACTTGAAGGATCTTCTTGTTCACAGCCGTCTCCCAAAGGAGAATGCCACTCACTTTGGCACACTACCCTGTGGTCGGACACGATGCAACACGTGCAAGTATGTCATCTCAACCCAGAAGGTGTCCTGTCCTAAAGCTACGTACACCATCACTAGTAGCCTCACGTGTGAATCGCGTAATGTCATTTATACGATCATATGTAAACGTTGCTGCAAAACCTATATGGGCCAAACAGGCAAACGACTTGGTTACAGATTCAGCCAGCACTTAAATGACATCTCTCAGCAAAAGTCCACACCAGTTGCCACACACTTCAATAGTCCTGACCAACATGGTCCCATCGACATCCAGGTCATTGCGATCCGATCCTGCTCCTCTGACACTGCCAGCCGAGAACAGCTTGAGAACCGTCTTATCCACCACATGGGGTGTCTAAAACCAGCCGGTCTCAACACTTTCCACACCTTTGTCTGAGGTCACCCTTTCCTCTCTTGCTCTATTTTGACTCTTTCCACTCTTATCCTATTCTTCTATTTTTATGCCATCCTCCATAATATGTATGGATATACACGGTTTCTAATTTGTCTCGATTTTTTATTTCATATTCATTTATCTCCCACTCATTCTGTCCTCTTCTATTTCCAGTCCCCATTTTTATTACGTTTGGGTAGTTTTTTGTTCAGTTTCGTTTTTTAGTTTTTAGTTTCTTAGTATGTATTGTGTACATCCGGGGGCAGAAGTCACTTCCTTTTCAGCCAAGCGTCCATCAGATAGTGATAGGATTTCGATGCTTCGCCTTCAGGGAAGTACCTAGGTTTTATTTTTATATTTATTTAAGTTCTTATGTCTCCTATCTAGCCTTCAGTTAATTATTTTCCTTACTTTATTATCCTTAGTTTAAAGATTTGTTCCCACCTCATTTTATATTTTTTAGGTATTATATAAAACAGGCCGGTAATAAATTGTTAGAATAAAATTTACCCTTTTACGGGAGCTACATGCAAAGATTCAGCCCTTTACATTGAGTGGAGCAGTGAGATTTTGAGCGCCAAAGATTCTAAAAAATCTATAAACCGCAAATGAACTTAAATAAAAGTGGTTAGTAAAAAAAAAAAAAGAATTCACGTTGAAACATAACCCAGCACCATGGTGGAGAGAGACATATGCAGAAAAACTCAAGCAAAGGTAACATGTCCTGCAAAAATATAGAAGAAATAGAACCGACGAATATAATTAAGTATTGAGTATAAACAAAGCAATACTCAAGGAGACTAGAAAATTGCTGGAAAAAAAATTTAGCCAAATTTGCAGTTGTAAACCAACACATCCTATTACAGAGGTAACGAAAACAAAGAGGCTTTTAGAGGGAGAACTAAGCGTGTAATAAAACAAACGTGTTATAAAACTTCCAGAAAGGGCACTGTCACAGATGAAAAAAGTGCAGCAGTAATCATCCACTTTTGCCCCTCCCCATCTAGAGTATACGTTTGCTACATGAACGAAGGATTCACCAGCTTAATTAACACGGGGGCCATCTGGCAATCAAGCCCTATGTGAAACAGATAGCGAAGTGCGGAGCATGGCGTAATAGATTCTTTGATCAGGGGAACACACAATATTCAGTGAGACGGACATTGGATTGTAAAACTTTGAGGTGAAAATTGCGTAGCTGATATTCGGCAAGGCAGAGATGATGAAAGTCAAGAGGTGTTAAAATTACCTTTGATTCAAGAAATCGAACGGCAAATTGGCTTGGGTCTGGCAGTAGGTGTGACTTTCGCATTAGAGAACGATTGAACGGAATTTTTCAATATATACCATGTCTCTCCAATAGCCATGATCAGTTGCCAGAAATCTATCTGAATTCACTAGCTCGTTATCTTAAGATTTCTCGTACAGAGTGAAAATTAATAGATTCCGTGGAATGTTTCATTTTTCTGATTGCGGTAATTTATATACTAGCCTTGAAGTGATTTAGTGTGTTTAAAGTTTTCAATATATATTTCACTGAGATTTTCTGTGCTAATTAAATAACTTATAGCTAACTTTCCAGCCGTAAAGTAAATTTAATTACTCGCTATTTTTCCAGTAAGAGATGTTTTAAATTGACAAGTACATACATTAATTTTTTACTTCTATCCAGTTTATGTAATTTTTTAAAATAACTAGTGTTCATATCACGCGTTAACAGAATGATAGGATAAGCTAGACACGTCTGTTTTAAATTTAATTTATAACAGAGTGGTGTAGAGATCCTATTTTTAACACGTGTTAGATATCATATTGATAATTTGGTTAAATGTTTATATGTTCTTTTCCTAAAATATAGGCTGATCAAACCTGAGTACTAGCAGCTTGTTTTCTTATGGTGTCGTGTGAAATTCTAATCCACATATATAAATTAAAAAGTAAATGTAAAGCCTAAAAAAATAACTTCAATAAAAGGAAAGAAGAATAATAAAGAACAGTGCTGTCACAATGACTGTACTCGAAATCCCCCTTGTTTTCTAATTCGTCTGCAAATTATAACGTTTCACGTTGATAGTAAAAGCCTACTGCATCACTACACGCTTTCTTCAATAAAACGTGTACTGCCTTTCTAAGAAAAACCTTGAGATACGCAAGCTGACCTATATTTAATATTCCATTCATGTCATTTTATACACTAAGTTAACATAAACGAAAAGACAGATGAACTTAGGATAGAGAGAAGGGAGGGCTAAAGGCAGGAACGCATACAACACTAAACACGCGTCTCGCTATACAATTACTACCATCACGCGTGTAAGGCCACAAGCACTAATTTTTTTTTCAAATCGACAGTGATAAAAAACACTACCCATACGAGAGTTAGGTTTTAAAAACCTGAAAAACGCTTATTAGGAAACATGACATTATACTGGTTTACGTTTGAAAGCCTGACAGTACCCAGACACCACATCGTATTCGAAGTGAACGGGAGGTAGAAGAAAATGCATATTTTGAACGCAGCCCCTTAGCCCCATAAAATTTATATAGTTGGGTTCCTTAGGACTTGCTGACAAAGAATATGTTAAACGTTACGCAAATAGTCTAGGAATTAACAAATTATAGCCAAAAGAAATAGTGAGGGTGTCAGACAACCCCAAAATCAGAATCGCTCAGTGGCAGATTTTGACATCACCATTGTACGGGAAATAGGTCCCCATGTAAAATCCTATTTGATTGGCGGAAAGTAAATGTAAGGCTAAACACGATTAGTCGGGCTACAAATACTATCTTTTGTTGTTAGGGGAGACGGAAGGAAGGGTACTTTTTTTTCAAACGCTTGTGTAAACATGGCTCGATTGGTTAGACCCGCCAATATAGTCAATTAGAAGCGTTAGTTCAGCACCACATTTTCAAATAAACTTACTAAAGAACCAGTGCGTTGAGCGCCATGTAGTGGTGTTTGATGGTATTGTATGATGGTGATATTACTAAATGTAATTGTATGAGGCCAGCTGTGAAGGCTCCTGAGATAAAATGTAGTTGAGAATTGTCAGAAGGCCTTTCTTGCTACCACTACGACCTCACACTTAATTTTTTTTTAATGTAAAGTGTCTAGGGTTATGATATGTAGTGTGGTGTAATAGGTTATAGATATACCCACAGATATTTAACAAGACTAATAATATTAGTAAATGTTAAAATACACTGAACTAACTCACGTGTGTAAGATTTTTTGATAGAATTATATTACATTTATTTTGTTCTGGATCAATTTTTTAGGTTGACCAGAACTTAAAAGGATTTAGAGATTATGAAAAGAAATGCATGGAATATTATATCATAAATGCAATAGTGTACATATATATGTACTATACTAGTTAGTTTTATTAAAATGTTCTAGTAGTCATCTACTTGGGAGGATAGTTAATGTTTGTGCTGTTGGGGTGGCCTCATCACACCTGTCTATATTGACTACACAGTGTCCAGAAAATGGTAGGAATTTCATGGGTTTATTAGTAACTAAACGGTGTTGGTGAATGTCCAGCAGACCAGAGGCTCACTCATCTTGTCGTTGTAGCTCTGGTGCTGAAATCTGGTGATCCCACCTCTCCGTGCTGGCGGGCAATAATGGTGATCTCTGTCACAAGTACTGCACAGATACACTCGAGTAAGTCACCAACTGAATAGACACTGCTTGGTTGACAACAGAAACTCACAGCTCTGCAATCAAAGTATGGGCCATGTGTCAAAATCTATTCTCTACCCACGTCTGGACACAACACTGACACAACAACCACATCATACAGACAGGTCAGATCTCTCTGACCAAACAGCACATTTACCATGGTGGTTTTACATCAGATAGATCCTCCCAGACTATAGATTCTGAAAAATATTTATTAGTTTTCTGCCCTAAAAGAGGATAGGTAATATGTTTCATTATTCTCAACACTTGATCTGTCTTGCATAATCCTTGCTGGAGTTTATGTACATTGTTGGTCCCTAGACCCTGACTTGGGCGGGGGGTCTAGAGCAAATCCCTACTTGTTTGTAAGGCTAGATTTCGATAAGGCAGTATCAAATCACTCGAACATGAAACAATATTCAAAATATACAAAGAAATAATTCAATCTTACCAGATTATGAATAAATAACACAGAATTGCTAGCAAAACTCAGCTGAGCTGCTGGCTATAGTATGGCGTCCCTGAATTTATTTCACTTTCTTTCATATGGAAATCACCACACTTTAAAATCTGTGTCTATCACTGAACAACTATTGAAGAATGGCCCCACTTGCGCTCTGAGCGCTAATAATATGATTGTCTGTGGCCAATCACTGCCTAGGTTTATTTTAAATTTCAAATTTCCTACACTAAAGTCATTTCAGTCATGCTTCAGTCAAGTATGGATGTTTATCTGTTAGTCTGTCCGTCTCTACTTGCGTTTTCTACAAAATGTACTCGATTTTTGAACCAACCTTTCTCTCCCCTCCAAAATTTTGTCGTTAAAAGTTATATTTAGACACAGCTACCACCCAAAAACCCTCTCCTCCATACTAAGTAAATTTGAACACCTGCGTCCCAAGGTCGTGTTTTTGTGTGCAAATCGCGACACTTTTAGATTCAATACAGTCTGTCGATGATGTGAACAACACTGTCTTTTGTCATTATCTTCAATATTATCTATCCGTCTGTAAAATTAAGAACATATTAGTTCACTGCTCAGAATAGGCCATCCGGCCAGCTAATTTTTATATTCCTAACATTAATATTAAGAAAAAAATACTTTTTAATTTTTGTAATATTCCTAACATCTGCGTTTAGCCGCTGAATTCAAATCAAGGGCTTGGTATCGCGCAAAAGCGTCCAATAAATGACTGTGGCGTAACATATCTATGGTCCCTTCTGTCGAGTTGCTTACTTTTTATGTCAACTTGGGAAACGTGACTTTTCTCCGTTCCCCCCCCCCCCCAATTGCGTCTCCTTAGCCTTTCCAGTCTCACGCAATCTTTCCAGTCATATTTTTTTCCTTTTTGATCCGCCGTTCCCCTCCTGTCTAGCAAGTCAATTTTTATGGAGGGTGATGACCCGCGGTCTGGGCGATCATGTACATCAGCAGCCTACGCATTATGTTTGTTTTTTTTTTTTTTTTATCCTTATATGTTATCCTTGGAGGTATTTTACCGTTGTATCTCTGTCAATTTCACTACACATCTCCCCACTTGAAAACATGCCTATGGCAAGTTCCAAAACCAGCGATACACATAGGTAATTACTCCTCACGTCTGCCACTACTCTAATTTTGATCACAGGGGTGCCGACTGAGGAAATCTGCACCGACATTCAATTTGCCTGGGATATATTGGATACTAAACTGATAAGGTTGAAGCAACAAAGACCACCTCAGCAATCTTGCGTTTTCATGCTTAGCCTGGGATAAAAATACGAGAGGCTGATGGTCCGTCTCCACCACAAAAGTCCTACCATACAGATAGATTTGAAACTTCTTTATTGCCCAGATTAACGCTAAACATTCTTTTTCGCTTGTGGAGTATCCTTGTTCCGCCTTATTCAATTTGCGGCTTGCATAAGCGACTGGTTTAAGTTCCCCATCAGGTGAAGATGATCTTTGCAACAAAGCCCCTCCGAGCCCTACATTACTTGCATCGGTTCTTAAGACAAAGTCCTGTGTCAAATCAGGCAGTTTGAGAATAGGCTTGCTAGTGAGTTTTTCCTTTAACTCTTGGAACGCTAGTTCACATTGTGCAGTCCAAATAAATTTTTATCTGGAAGTCCCTTGCGAGTCAGATCAGTCAGAGGAGCACAAATAGCGTTTAAAATTTTTGATGTATTTCTGATAAAATCCGCATAAAGACACGAATGATCGCACGTCCTTTTTTGTTTGTGGCCTAGGTGCTCTCTGCAGTTTTTCCAAGTTCTTAGGATCAGGGGTCATATTACCCTGATATACAGTGTGTCCCAAGAATTCCAACTCTTTGCATCCAATACAACATTTTGTTGGCCTAGCAGTTTAAGTTCGCCTCCCGAAGTCTATCAAACAACATCTCCAGAGCTTCAATGTGTTCTTCAAATGTCTCTGTGGCGACGAGAATATCATCCATGAAATTCGTGATACATGGGTTTTATTCAGGGGATCCAACAATTTGCGCATCATCCTTGAAAACACACTCGGAGCATTTTTCAGTCCGAATGGTAGCATATTGAATTCATAATGTCCATCCGAAGTGCTAGAAGCCAAATAAGGTCTCACTTCAGGCTTCACTGGGATCTGGTAATAGCCTTTACTAAGATCCACCTTTGAAAAGTATTTTGCCTTGTTCAGTCTGGCAAATAACTGTTTTGTGTCTGTTAATGGATCCACTTGTCCTTCTGTGACAGCATTCAGTTTCCTGTAATCTATGCACAGTCTGTGTTCCCCAGACGGTTTTCTCAACAAAACTACACTAGAACTAAAAGATGATTCACTGTGCGAAATAATCCCCTCCTTCAACAAATACTCTATTTCTTCCTTCAATGCCTTCTCCTTCGCGAACGGAATAGAATAGGCTCTCATACAGATTGGGTTTGAGTCTACCAGTTTCATGTCATACTGTAGCAAATTTGTATGGCCTGGTTTATCTGTTAATACATCTGTATGTTCCTCCAGAACCTGTTGAACTCTCTCCCTCTGGTTTTTAGTCAGGTGCTTACTGACTTTTACCTGTGCTGCGTTTTCACAAGGATGTAATGGGTATTCATGTGAGGTGAGGGGTTTCTTTTGCATCTGGGTTGCAATAGCCAAGGTCAATAAGGGGGTGCTTTCCTGGAGTGGTCTGTCCAGATACTTCTTTAACAGGTTTACATGATAAACTTTCTCCTTCCCCTTTTTGTCAATTTTATAGTTTGTTCTAGACACCTTCTCTAGAACCGTATATGGACCTTGCCAACCAATTTGTAATTTATTCTGGCTTCCGGGTAGTAGAAGCAGCACCTTCTCTCCGACTGCCAGTTCCCTGTCCTTTGCCTTCCTATTAAAATATGCTGCATGTTTCTTCCTGGCTTGCTTCAAATTATCATTTGCCAGTTTCCATCCAGCTTTCAAACGAGTGGTCAGTTCGTTCACATATTGATACGATGAGGTAACAGTCTCTTCCGCCTTCTCATCTGTCCAGGTCCTTAATAGAGCTTTCTAATGGACCTTTTATTGGCCTCCCAAATAGCAGAGTTGCGGGAGCCATCCCGGTTGAACTATGTGGTACCTCCCGGTACGCAAACAATGCGGCGGGCAGGAATTGATCCCACAGATCCGGTTTTTCGTGTGCCAGCTTTCTCAGGATAGAAATGAGAGTCCCATTGAACCTCTCTACCTGGCCGTTCCCTTGTGGATGGTACGGACTACAATGAAAGTGCCTGGCTTGAAATAGCTTAAAAACTTCTTCCGTTAGTTTCCCCTTGAACTGAGAACCATTATCCGTCAAGATTTGATGCGGGAATCCTAATCGGGTAAATATTGTAAGTAGTGCCTCTGCTACATGTTTTGAATCAATTGATGGCAGGGCTACCGCCTCTCCCCACATAGAACAAGTGTCCACCAGAGTAAGGATGTAACTGTTCCTCCTCTTGGTCCGAGTGAGAGGTCCTACAATATCCACTGCAACCCTCTCAAAAGGTGTTCCCACTATGGGCATTTCCCCTAGAGTTGCAGGAGCAGTCCAGTGCTTTGGAGCTAGCCTTTGACATTCTGGGCAGGATTTGACATATCTTTTTATATCCTCCGTTATCCCTGGCCAGAAGTAATGACAAGCTATACGCTGTCCTGTGGCGCTGATCCCCATGTGACCACTGAAAGGAATCGCATGCCCGAGTTCCATCACTTTATCTCTATATGAAGTGGGAAGAACCAGCTGGTTGTGACCATTTGTTCCAGTTCCGGCCTTCCTGTATAAGAGTTTGTTCTTCATGAAATATTCCCCCTTGCTCGGAGGTGTGTGGCATTTGGGCAATTTTTTTAAAACAGGGCTTGAGTGTCCTATCCTCAGCCTGCGCCTTCCTCATCTCCTCTGGATGAGCATTTATAGGTTCACCTTCTTCCTCCTTCTTCTGTGCCCTGGTCTGCACTGTCGCCATGATCACAGGTTTCTCGGGATTCCCCAAGAAGACGTATCTACACCCCAATATCAGAGGGTAGATTGGTTCATCTATCACTGCTGCTCTGATTTCTCCTTCCACATAGCGAGTTTTCACCGTTATCCTTGCGATGGGAAGTGTCATGAGTGGTATGTCCTTAGTCGCCCCTTGTATTTCCACTGTTTCTGTGGTATACTGACTTGGGTCCACTAGGCTAGACTTCACAACTGAATCATAATCCAAACCTGTATCATAAAGGCACCTTATGGTGACCCCATTACAAATAACATCCTCACAAACTGGGGGGTGATAAGGTTCCTGTTGTCCATTAGGATTAACCTTTAATCTTTGCGTCCCGACTTCATTGCAGCAATGTTTGAAGGTTTCCTTCTACAAAATTCGGTGTTATGGTTATCCTTCTTGCACCATTTACACCATCTTTTTTCCTTGGTTCAACGGTTTTCTTTCATTGAACTTTTGGTCATTGAACTGTGAGTTTCTGTCGCGATAGTCATTTCTTGGCTGCTCAAAGTTTGTCCTACCTTTATTTCCCTGCTCTCTATTATCAAATTTATTAAATTGCTGTGGAGCTTTAAAATTGTCTATGTGCTTCTTTTTAGCACCACTTACCTCTGCCTGGGCTGCCTGATACCTCTCAGCAACATTTAAAATTTCCCCCAACCTCTCTGCACCTTGTTCCATGAGAAATTTTCTCATGTCTGGAGCCATGGACTCTCTCAATTGCTCAATCATGATCATTTCTTTAAGATCTTGGGTCTTCCCCAGAGCCGTCCATTTCTCCAAATAGGTTTCTAGTCTAGCAGAGAATTGGTGGTATGTCTCCCCAGACAACAGTTTGGCATTTCTAAATTTCTTACGATAAAATTCACCATTCTTCTCGTACCTTAATAACAAAGCCTGCTTTAACATGTCATAATTGTCTTGGTCTTCCCTGTTCATTTTGGCAAATACTTCATAAGAAGTACCTCTCAATCCCTGTGATAGCTTTAAGCTCCACCTCTCTCTCTCTAACCCATATGTAGTAGCTAATAACTCAAAACGTCCTAGGTACCCCTCTATGTCATCGTCTTTTTCAACAAAATGGTCTAAATGAAACCCCATAGCTGAGTTTGAGGCTCCCAGACTGGGCGTAGCATCTGAGGCAAAAGGGCTGGCACCATTTTCAGGAGCCTGGCCTTGTAATTCCAGCTCCCTTAGTCGTAATTCGTGCTCCCTCTGCAACCTTCTATCTTCTGCCTCCCTTTCGGCAGTCAACCTTTTTTCTTCTGCCTCCGTTTGCTGTCGTTTTTCTTCTGCCTCCCTTTGCTGTCGTTTTTCTTCTGCCTCAATCTGCAGCCTCTTAATTTCTCTATCAGCCTCTAACCTCTTCTCTTCAGCTAACCTCCTTTCTTCCCGTTCAATATATTTATCACATTCAGCCGTTACGTATTGAATTAAAATTTGACCATCCATTCCCATCTCCTTCGCGGTGAGCACAGCAGCTGATCTAAATTTTGCCAGCTCCGCCATACTTTTTTAGACAATATAATAATATACAAGCTAAATCTCTAACCAGTAAATACACTAAGTACTTCTTATGACTATAGTCTAACTAATTCTAACTAACCAGTTAACTAATTAATTATTACTGGCTGTGAAGATTCACCAACTTTTATCTGCAGGGACACTTTTAATGTTAAAGGGAATTTTACAATTTATTTCCCTACTTTTATTTCTCCCACCAGGAGATCCTAATATTACTGTTGGGCTAATTATCCCTGGACAAGACCCCAATTTATGTAGTGGTGTTGATGGTATTGTATGATGGTGATATTACTAAATGTAATTGTATGAGGCCAGCTGTGAAGGCTCCTGAGATAAAATGTAGTTGAGAATTGTCAGAAGGCCTTTCTTGCTACCACTACGACCTCACACTTAATTTTTTTTTAATGAATGTGGCTACGTAAAGTGTCTAGGGTTATGATATGTAGTGTGGTGTAATAGGTTATAGATATACCCACAGATATTTAACAAGACTAATAATATTAGTAAATGTTAAAATACACTGAACTAACTCACGTGTGTAAGATTTTTTGATAGAATTATATTACATTTATTTTGTTCTGGATCAATTTTTTAGGTTGACCAGAACTTAAAAGGATTTAGAGATTATGAAAAGAAATGCATGGAATATTATATCATAAATGCAATAGTGTACATATATATGTACTATACTAGTTAGTTTTATTAAAATGTTCTAGTAGTCATCTACTTGGGAGGATAGTTAATGTTTGTGCTGTTGGGGTGGCCTCATCACACCTGTCTATATTGACTACACAGTGTCCAGAAAATGGTAGGAATTTCATGGGTTTATTAGTAACTAAACGGTGTTGGTGAATGTCCAGCAGACCAGAGGCTCACTCATCTTGTAGTTGTAGCTCTGGTGCTGAAATCTGGTGATCCCACCTCTCCGTGCTGGCGGGCAATAATGGTGATCTCTGTCACAAGTACTGCACAGATACACTCGAGTAAGTCACCAACTGAATAGACACTGCTTGGTTGACAACAGAAACTCACAGCTCTGCAATCAAAGTATGGGCCATGTGTCAAAATCTATTCTCTACCCACGTCTGGACACAACACTGACACAACAACCACATCATACAGACAGGTCAGATCTCTCTGACCAAACAGCACATTTACCATGTTGGTTTTACATCAGATAGATCCTCCCAGACTCTAGATTCTGAAAAATATTTATTAGTTTTCTGCCCTAAAAGAGGATAGGTAATATGTTTCATTATTCTCAACACTTGATCTGTCTTGCATAATCCTTGCTGGAGTTTATGTACATTGTTGGTCCCTAGACCCTGACTTGGGCGGGGGGTCTAGAGCAAATCCCTACTTGTTTGTAAGGCTAGATTTCGATATGGCAGTATCAAATCACTCGAACATTAAACAATATTCATACAAAGAAATAATTTCAATCTTACCAGATTATGAATAAATAACACAGAAATGCTAGCAAAACTCAGCTGAGCTGCTGGCTATAGTATGGCGTCCCTGAATTTATTTCACTTTCTTTCATATGGAAATCACCACACTTTAAAATCTGTGTCTATCACTGAACAACTATTGAAGAATGGCCCCACTTGCGCTCTGAGCGCTAATAATATGATTGTCTGTGGCCAATCACTGCCTAGGTTTATTTTAAATTTCAAATTTCCTACACTAAAGTCATTTCAGTCATGCTTCAGTCAAGTATGGATGTTTATCTGTTAGTCTGTCCGTCTCTACTTGCGTTTCTACAAAATGTACTCGATTTTTGAACCAACCTTTCTCTCCCCTCCAAAATTTTGTCGTTAAAAGTTATATTTAGACACAGCTACCACCCAAAAACCCTCTCCTCCATACTAAGTAAATCTGAACACCTGCGTCCCAAGGTCGTGTTTTTGTGTGCAAATCGCGACACTTTTAGATTCAATACAGTCTGTCGATGATGTGAACAACACTGTCTTTTGTCATTATCTTCAATATTATCTATCCGTCTGTAAAATTAAGAACATATTAGTTCACTGCTCAGAATAGGCCATCCGGCCAGCTAATTTTTATATTCCTAACATTAATATTAAGAAAAAAATACTTTTTAATTTTTGTAATATTCCTAACATCTGCGTTTAGCCGCTGAATTCAAATCAAGGGCTTGGTATCGCGCAAAAGCGTCCAATAAATGACTGTGGCGTAACATATCTATGGTCCCTTCTGTCGAGTTGCTTACTTCTTATGTCAACTTGGGAAACGTGACTTTTCTCCGTTCCCCCCCCCCCCCCCCCCCCCCCCCCCCCCCCCCCGGCGCCCCCACCCCACGCCCCGCCACCCCCCCCCCTCCCCCGCCCCCCCCCCTCCCCCCCCTCTCCCAGTCCGGCCCCCCCCCCCCCCCCCCCCCCCCCCCCCCCCCCCCCCCCAATTGCGTCTCCTTAGCCTTTCCAGTCTCACGCAATCTTTCCAGTCATATTTTTTTCCTTTTTGATCCGCCGTTCCCCTCCTGTCTAGCAAGTCAATTTTTATGGAGGGTGATGACCCGCGGTCTGGGCGATCATGTACATCAGCAGCCTACGCATTATGTTTTTTTTATCCTTATATGTTATCCTTGGAGGTATTTTACCGTTGTATCTCTGTCAATTTCACTACACGCCAGTGCATATTTTTCTAAATAAAAGCCTGGGACATCGGCAGATCGAAATTGTGCTATATTCTGAATGGAATTGCCAAACAGTACACTGACACCTATCTTATTGACTAGAAAGAACTAATGCTGGAATTTGCAGAGGCGTGGTAACCATTAGGGAGGAGTATACTGGTGTAAATTGTTTCAGATGAAGCTGCCAGTTGGTCTACCGCTCTGAACTCAGTGTTTGTTATGTATTGTGTTCAGTCTGGAAATAGATTATAGATTAGTTCTGAAATAGGAGGTACAACCTTCTTGTTTCAGGGACTGTGGTCCTAAAGTTATTGAGCAGCACCTGGTCGGAGCTTTGCTGAATCTGGAGGCTAACAGCATACTCCTGGGTCCAGATAGCGACTAGTGAGGTGTCTCCAGAACACAGGGGAGCAATCGAGCAGAGGAGTCTTTTCCTGCCACCATCACGAAAGTTAAGCTTATGTGGCCAGAGGAGCTCAACATTATGTGCCCCCTCAAAACTTGACATTATAGTAAAATAGAGGGTCAATACATTGTTTAAATTGATAGGAACGGTGAAGTTTCCCCATACTATTTCCAAGATAAACAAACACTTGAAGTCATGATGACAAATAACAACATAGCTTGAAAAACAAAACCAGTATTACCTCATATTACTACTACACAACTGACACACATAGGATAATACTAATACCATATGTCACTACAAGGTTTATATTTATAAATTATGTACATATAAATTGTGATTACATTTGATGATGATTCCTGGTTCACTGTGTAGTTGAATCAGGATATATATTAGTGAAAGTAATTAATACATATATATTTGAACTTTTACCATTGACTCAATTAAGGTAGTCTTATAGAGTGTTAAATGTGTGTGAGTGTCACAGTGTTGTCAAGTGTGGCGGAATAAATTAAATTGTTTATCTGTCTGTTGTTGTTGTGACTTACACTTCATCATTTACATAACCCTAGACATTTAACGTAGTCATCACAATATTCCAGAATAATTCTCACTGAGGTATAAATGTGGTAGCAAGTAAGGTTATCTGTAAAACACTACACCTATTAGATACAGATACCTTCACAGCTGATCTCAGTCAGTACACTAAGTCCCCTATAAATATTTATAACATCCCATTTTACCACATATGGCCATATGAACTTATGATCATACGAACTTATAATATTATAAGCATCCAAGAATATTTAATATTGATGAGCTTCTTGCTGTGACCTGTGCGGTCCAATTTTCCTCATTTTCCGGAGAGAAACCATGAAATTTGCAGTCAGCAACTACGGAGAGTCTGGGGCTGGGTTTGGCAAACTTAAATTTGACACTAAATGATTACGACTCAAAATTTCAAGTAATTTACGCCGCGTCACCGCAATTGAACACTGAATTTGATAATAAGTTTTAACTATTGAAACGCGTTGTTCATATTTGTACCTCTCCATAATGAATTTGCCACGTCTCTATTTGACGTCTGCCAAATATGAAGTGACAGAAACAAAATCCACAGAAATGGCGGGCAATTCAAATCTACCTGCTCTCGTTCGGACACCCTGTATATATATATATATATATATATATATATATATATATATATATATATATATATATATATATATATATATATATATATATATATATATATATATATATTACTTATTAGTGTATTTCCTTGGAATGCCTGCGACAACTACTGGGGTAAGTGCATCTGAAAGTGGTCACTTCGTGTATGTGAATTGAATGAACAGAGAACGAAACTTGTGTCTTTTGTTAACATCATATACTTATATGGTTTCTTCTTTCTTTTTTTTTATCTCAATAATCTGATTAGTCTCGGGATAGTTTACACTAGGAACCTATTCTTTTCCCATACTGACTATTTCATAACTTATTGTTAACTTTTGATCTTTTGGATTAATTAACCTCTGTTGGGATCGTCCTTTCTTTTCCTTTACCAGAGGGGAGAACCTATTTGACTAATTTTCATTTTTGTCTGTAAACCATGATCTCTTGATGCATATGATTTATGTTGTGATTTTCTAATGATAATAAACTTTATTAAACCTTTAGTTATCGTGTCGGTCAACCCCTATTCATTATATGTTATCCATAGTTTGTTTTCACGTTCGTGCGTATTTGTCACAGAATTGTGTGCATGTGAGTGCAGTGTAACTTGTATTTTCGTACAAGGAGAGAAAGTGCGTCTGATTTAAATATCGTCGTCCAGATAGGTTGGATTAGATAAATATTTTCTAATCGCAGAGACTGTTCTTTCCCCCCCTTTTCCCACACTTACAACGATTCAACCTCGAGGATAAAAACTATAAATCTTACCCCTTACTTTCACATTGTCATCACTATCACCTCTGCTCAGACAGGGCTATAAACATCTAATACCTATCTGATAAATCATACACGACAGGCACATACAGACAGCAGAAAAAAATAATGGCCAGCTTTTACCGAGAGAGAGAACAATAGAAGGTAAAGACTGAGAACACAGATCAATAAAGACATACTTGAAAATAACAGATGGATATAGTAGACATTGAGGAAACATGTTGTCAGCATTATCAGGCAGTCTGTTGCGTGATAAATTCTCGCAACATCGTTTTATTTCAATATCTGTTTTATAACGCAAGGGCAACAACTGCTTGAAATCTATAGTCACTTTTCTCGGTAAGCATTTGTCCTTCTCGCTTTTAGTTCGAATGCATTTAAACTTTTGAGCTGTGGCATTTTGCCTGGACTGACGGCATGACTTATGTCTTGTTGTTTGGTCGATCGGGTTTCCGCCCACACCACTAGTGGGGGTGAGCGATTTGGAATGGCGAAAGAGATGCCTCGTTGAAGAGGGGATCTCAGCTATTTTTTGTTCTGTCAGGGATGTGTAGTCCTCTTAATGGATATTTCGTTTATTCGAGATAATACCTCTAGTGTTTTCCCACATGTCGGGAGGCGTGATATTTCTGTGTATTTCATGAAAGCAAGGTAAATTAACAAGG